>JAZGUH010000929.1:0-193687 GCA_037893225.1 Hippasteria phrygiana
GGGGGAGGGGGAAAAGGGGGCCATGCCCCCCCCAAAAAAACCCAAACAATTATTAAAAAAAGAAATTTCTTTTTTTTAACTGACGTCGCAAAAAGGCAGCCACTGCGTACACCCACCCACAAAACTCAGCCAAAAATCTTTTTGGCCCCTCCCAAAAGAATTGCAAAAAAAAAATGTTTGGCCCCCCAAAAAGTTGTGTTCTGGATCCGCCCTTGAGCTTATGTTATTTATAATCCATACTCGAATGCGACAAATTTACGGTCTAATTTTTGTATTTTATTGTAGGTTTTCCCGGTCAATTTAGGCAAATAAGCAGCCTATTTCACTTTTAAATTCATGCATTCGTATTAAAGCGATTTTGCCTTTTCAGTTGAAACTGTCATTCGATTCAATTTGGAGGCATGCGAATTCATTTAACATTATATTCAATTAAACATATACGTCGTTCTTTTTAGCCACGTGAAATCGGTATTCAATTCAGCAGAGTAGGCCCAACTAGAGATTTCTACCAAAATGTTACTTACGACAAGCAATTTCGCAAAATGAGCATTCCAAAAAATAAATCAAGAAACAAATGCTTCTTTTTTCTTTACTTTACACCAAACTTAAATTTCTTTATTTCTATTTTTTCATTATTTCTTTATATCTTTATTTCCTTATTTCTATATTTCTTTATTCAAGTTTCGCGTACACTTTGAGACCATATTAGTGCTTTTGTTATACTTGGTCTTTTTCTGATGAATCTTTATTTGCTTTCTGACACTGGCTTAATAGGGGAAACGAAGGATATATACATATATATTGGACAATTTCAAGAACCTGTGTGTCATTGTTTTTTTGTACTGGTTCGTTATTGTCCATTCATGTGTTGTCTTAACTATAAATCTGTTGGCGTTCCAGGCATCTGGTAGCAATATATTTGGGTATGGTTATACCACTGCATTTTGCTTGGGTGATGGCATCAACATTCTGTACAGCTGCTTGTTGAAGGAGATCACACAAAGCGTCAATTTAGCTGCAAAATTCCCACAAATGCCTGCCCAATAATGGATTTGAATGACAAAATGCACACTGCGAAAAGCTGCATGCTGCGAATTTGAATACCGGATTGTTAAATTGAATGGTTATATTTTTTTATCGCATGACGCAAGAGAACAATTGCTTACACATTCAATGAAATTAAATGACTGTTTTTAGAAGCTTTCAATTTCGCGCGAAATAGAATGACGCGACGTTTAAATTGCCCGTTTATTTGCCGAAATTGGCCGGGAAAACCTACATTATCACAGACAAATTTGGAGGTATTTGGAATTTTGATGAACTTTATACAAATTTGTTTGAATATTTGTTGCTTGTTATTATTTTCTCCACGCCTACAGCCATTTGATTGTCGGATGGAGCGTCCACACTGTTCCAAAGTATGAACTCGAAACGCAATACATTTTCGTGCGTTTGCGGAAACGCACGCGTCAAATTACGTTAATAATTTTTGACAACCATTTCCAATGTTTACAACATGTTTTTCCGGTTTTCTTCAATAGAATCGCAGTCCCCTGAACTGAATATTCTTTCAAACTTTAATTAGGCCCAACTGATGTTCGCGCACACCTTCCGTATTATTTTTTTCACCTCTTCTCGGTTTACTGCCATTTCTCAAACTCTGGCTTCGCCTTTGCCTTCGCGGAATTTTAGGTCCCCATATTTGGCAAGATCTGGGGCACTTTTTTCTAAATGCTTGGGGCTTGAGGCTTCTTTGGGGCTTGCTTGGGGCTTGAGGCTTCTTTGGGGCTTGCTTGGGGCTTGAGGCTTCTTTGGGGCTTGCTTGGGGCTTGAGGCTTCTTTGGGGCTTGCTTGGGGCTTGAGGCTTCTTTGGGGCTTGCTTGGGGCTTGAGGCTTCTTTGGGGCTTGCTTGGGGCTTGAGGCTTCTTTGGGGCTTGCTGTGGACTTGATGCTTCTTTTGGGGCTTGCTTGAGGCTTGAGGCTTCTTTGGGGCTTGCTTGGGGCTTGAGGCTTCTTTGGGGCTTGCTTGGGGCTTGAGGCATTTTTGGGGCTTGCTTGGGGCTTGAGGCTTCTTTGGGGCTTGCTTGGGGCTTGAGGCTTCTTTGGGGCTTGCTCGGGAGATTGAGGCTTCTTTTGGGGCTTGCTTTGGGCTTGAGGCTTCTTTGTGGCTTGCTTTGGAGCTTGATGCTTCTTTGGGGCTTGCTTGGGGCTTGTGGCTTCTTTGGGGCTTCCTTGGGGCTGGAGGCTTCTTTGGGGCTTGCTTGGGGCTTGCTTGGGGCTTGCTTGCGGCTTGTGGCTTCTTTGGGGCTTCCTTGGGGCTTGAGGCTTCTTTGGGGCTTGCTTGGGGGATTGAGGCTTCTTTTGGGGCTTGCTTTGGGCTTGAGGCTTCTTTGGGGCTTGCTTGGGGCTTGTGGCTTCTTTGGGGCTTGCTTGGGGATGAAGGCTTATTTGGGGCTTGCTCGGGAGCTTGAGGCTTCTTTGGGGCTTGCTTGGGGGATTGAGGCTTCTTTGGGGCTTGCTTGGGGCTTGAGGCTTCTTTGGGGCTTGCTTGGGGCTTGAGGCTTCTTTGGGGCTTGCTTGGGGCTTGAGGCTTCTTTGGGGCTTGCTTGGGGATGAAGGCTTCTTTGGGGCTTGCTCGGGGCTTGAGGCTTCTTTAGGGCTTGCTTGGGGGATTGAGGCTTCTTTGGGGCTTGCTTGGGGCTTGAGGCTTCTTTGGGCTTGCTTGGGGCTTGAGGCTTCTTTGGGGCTTGCTCGGCAGCTTGAGGCTTCTTTGGGGCTTGCTCGGGAGCTTGAGGCTTCTTTGGGGCTTGTTTGGGGCTTGAGGCTTCTTTGGGGCTTGCTGTGGGCTTGTGGCTTCTTTGGGGCTTGCCTGGGGCTGGAGGCTTCTTTGGGGCTTGCTCGGGAGCTTGAGGCTTCTTTGGGGCTTGTTTGGGAGCTTGAGGCTTCTTTGGGGCTTGCTTGGGGCTTGAGGCTTCTTTGGGGCTTGCTGTGGGCTTGAGGCTTCTTTGGGGCTTCCTTGGGGCTTGAGGCTTCTTTGGTGATTGTTTGGGGCTTGAGGCTTCTTTGGGGCTTGCTTAGGGGCTTGAGGTTTCTTTGGGGCTTGCTTGGGGCTTGAGGCTTCTTTGGGGCTTGCTTGGGAGCTTGAGGCTTCTTTGGGGCTTGCTTGGGGCTTGAGGCTTCTTTGGGGCTTGCTGTGGGCTTAAGGCTTCTTTGGGGCTTGCTTGGGGCTTGAGGCTTCTTTGGGGCTTGCTCGGGAGATTCAGGCTTCTTTTGGGGCTTGCTTTGGGGCTTGAGGCTTCTTTGGGGCTTGCTTGGGGCTTGAGGCATTTTTGGGGCTTGCTTGGGGCTTGAGGCTTCTGTGGGGCTTCTGTGGGGCTTGCTTGGGGCTTGAGGCTTCTTTGGGGCTTGCTTGGGGCTTGAGGCTTTTTTGGGGCTTGCTTGGGGCTTGAGGCTTCTTTGGGGCTTGCTCGGGGCTTGAGGCTTCTTTGGGGCTTGCTTGGGGCTTGAGGCTTCTTTGGGGCTTGCTGTGGGCTTGTGGCTTCTTTGGGGCTTGCCTGGGGCTGGAGGCTTCTTTGGGGCTTGCTCGGGAGCTTGAGGCTTCTTTGGGGCTTGTTTGGGAGCTTGAGGCTTCTTTTGGGGCTTGCTTGGGGCTTGAGGCTTCTTTGGGGCTTGCTGTGGGCTTGAGGCTTCTTTGGGGCTTGCTTGGGGCTTGAGGCTTCTTTGGTGATTGTTTGGGGCTTGAGGCTTCTTTGGGGCTTGCTTAGGGGCTTGAGGCTTCTTTGGGGCTTGCTTGGGGCTTGAGGCTTCTTTGGGGCTTGCTTGGGGCTTGAGGCTTCTTTGGGGCTTGCTCGGGAGATTGAGGCTTCTTTTGGGGCTTGCTTTGGGCTTGAGGCTTCTTTGTGGCTTGCTTGGGGCTTGTGGCTTCTTTGGGGCTTGCTTGGGGCTGGAGGCTTCTTTGGGGCTTGCTTGGGGCTTGAGGCTTCTTTGGGGCTTGCTTAGGGGCTTGAGGCTTCTTTGGGGCTTGCTTGGGGCTTGAGGCTTCTTTGGGGCTTGCTTGGGGCTTGCTTGGGGCTTGTGGCTTCTTTGGGGCTTGCTTGGGGCTTGCTTGGGGCTTGAGGCTTCTTTGGGGCTTGCTTGGGGCTTGAGGCTTCTTTGGGGCTTGCTTGGGGATGAAGGCTTCTTTGGGGCTTGCTCGGGGCTTGAGGCTTCTTTAGGGCTTGCTTGGGGGATTGAGGCTTCTTTGGGGCTTGCTTGGGGCTTGAGGCATCTTTGGGGCTTGCTTGGGGATGAAGGCTTCTTTTGGGCTTGCTCGGGGCTTGAGGCTTCTTTAGGGCTTGCTTGGGGGATTGAGGCTTCTTTGGGGCTTGCTTGGGGCTTGAGGCTTCTTTGGGGCTTGCTTGGGGCTTGAGGCATTTTTGGGGCTTGCTTGGGGCTTGAGGCTTCTGTGGGGCTTCTGTGGGGCTTGCTTGGGGCTTGAGGCTTCTTTGGGGCTTGCTTGGGGCTTGAGGCTTTTTTGGGGCTTGCTTGGGGCTTGAGGCTTCTTTGGGGCTTGCTCGGGGCTTGAGGCTTCTTTGGGGCTTGCTTGGGGCTTGAGGCTTCTTTGGGGCTTGCTGTGGGCTTGTGGCTTCTTTGGGGCTTGCCTGGGGCTGGAGGCTTCTTTGGGGCTTGCTCGGGAGCTTGAGGCTTCTTTGGGGCTTGTTTGGGAGCTTGAGGCTTCTTTTGGGGCTTGCTTGGGGCTTGAGGCTTCTTTGGGGCTTGCTGTGGGCTTGAGGCTTCTTTGGGGCTTGCTTGGGGCTTGAGGCTTCTTTGGTGATTGTTTGGGGCTTGAGGCTTCTTTGGGGCTTGCTTAGGGGCTTGAGGCTTCTTTGGGGCTTGCTTGGGGCTTGAGGCTTCTTTGGGGCTTGCTTGGGGCTTGAGGCTTCTTTGGGGCTTGCTCGGGAGATTGAGGCTTCTTTTGGGGCTTGCTTTGGGCTTGAGGCTTCTTTGTGGCTTGCTTGGGGCTTGTGGCTTCTTTGGGGCTTGCTTGGGGCTGGAGGCTTCTTTGGGGCTTGCTTGGGGCTTGAGGCTTCTTTGGGGCTTGCTTAGGGGCTTGAGGCTTCTTTGGGGCTTGCTTGGGGCTTGAGGCTTCTTTGGGGCTTGCTTGGGGCTTGCTTGGGGCTTGTGGCTTCTTTGGGGCTTGCTTGGGGCTTGCTTGGGGCTTGAGGCTTCTTTGGGGCTTGCTTGGGGCTTGAGGCTTCTTTGGGGCTTGCTTGGGGATGAAGGCTTCTTTGGGGCTTGCTCGGGGCTTGAGGCTTCTTTAGGGCTTGCTTGGGGGATTGAGGCTTCTTTGGGGCTTGCTTGGGGCTTGAGGCATCTTTGGGGCTTGCTTGGGGATGAAGGCTTCTTTTGGGCTTGCTCGGGGCTTGAGGCTTCTTTAGGGCTTGCTTGGGGGATTGAGGCTTCTTTGGGGCTTGCTTGGGGCTTGAGGCTTCTTTGGGGCTTGCTTGGGGCTTGAGGCTTCTTTGGGGCTTGCTTGGGGGCTTGAGGCTTCTTTGGGGCTTGCTTGGGGGCTTGAGGCTTCTTTGGGGCTTGCTTGGGAGCTTGGGGCTTCTTTTGGGGCTTGCTTGGGGCTTGAGGCTTCTTTATGGCTTGTTTTGGAGCTTGTGGCTTCTTTGGGGCTTGTGGCTTCTTTGGGGCTTGCTTGGGGCTGGAGGCTTCTTTGGGGATTGCTCGGGAACTTGAGGCTTCTTTGGGGCTTGCTTGGGGCTTGAGGCTTCTTTGGGGCTTGAGGCTTCTTTGGGGCTTGCTTGGAGCTTGAGGCTTCTTTAGTGCTTGCTTGGGGCTTGAGGCTTCTTTGGGGCTTGCTTGGAATCTTGATGCTTCTTTGGAGCTTGCTCGGGAGCTTGAGGCTTCTTTGGGGCTTGCCTGGGGCTGGAGGCTTCTTTGGGGCTTACTCGGCATACCAAACCACAGAAAATGTCTGGCAGTGGCCATTCATGATACACAGAATTATGGTGACCATTTTCCAGTATGTTTCATCAGGTTATCCTACCAGCTGATCTAGCTCAAATTTGGGAGATGGGGGCATTCGGGGTGTCACATCCCACCACTGAAAATGTTTGGCAGTGACCATTGATGATACCTGGGACTATGCCGAACATTTTCCAATAGGTTTCATCAGGTTAACCCAGGGGCTGATCTAGCTCAATTTTGAATCCTTTCTCATAGCTCTCCTGACCACATTTGTTTGTGCCGGCTGTACATAATACTGAATGAGGGGCGTATATACATTCCGTGAGGGGAATTTCATAACACTGACAACATTAACTTTGTGTTCCTAACACAAAGTAAATGAATGCAATTATATTGATCCATGGGATTGCATGCTATGAATTTTATTAGCTACATTGTACGAGGCATAAAAAGTGTGTTACCAAAAAAAATTCAAGCAGGAAAATAGCTGTCAATACGATGGGCACAACATTTGATTTCAGGTTGTTTTCTGTTTGTCTGTTTTGTCACTATCTTCTGCCTGCTCTCCTTAATACTGAAAAATGTTCCGACATGCAGCAAGCGAAACAGTGCACAATATGACTTATGATACTAAGTAGTATGTTAATGGGTTTCATATCAGGACACCTTGCATTTTCAAACGCGAGGACCTGAATACAACATTTTAATTTAGAGGAAAGTGATGGATTTACATCTAGAATTGTTGAAAATGCTCTCAAATTAAGATTCCGTTAGTTTCAAGTTCATGGGACGAAGTTAAAATATTTTCTGCAAAAGTCTAATGGGAATGTCTCCCAAATGTCAATTGCACGACTCAGATCTCGTACACAAAAGAGATCTATTCACATACTTTACCCTAGTCAATATACACATATAAAGCTGTTTGTTGCATTGGTTCCATTGTCTTGCAACAATTTGTTATAATGGGTTTATTGTATTTACAGTAAAAAAATATACCAACGACGAACTGGAAATAAGTTACTTCCTCAGACCTCATGTGGAATTTTGATGTGCCTTTACAATTCTAGATACATGCATAGTGGCATGTACAAAATGTCTGTCTGGGAGTGGAGTGGAGTGGAGGCGGAGGGGGGGGGGGGGGGGGGGGGGGGGGTCAGAACCTGTTGAGAAGTTGTGGCGGTTTTAAATCTTAAAATGAGGACCTCCCAAAGCAATTTAACACTTACAAAAGTATTAAACAGAATCACATCTTACAGTTACGAAGTCAAGTGCAGTTCCGAGTCCAATTCTAAAAAGTGAAAAAGCGAACTTACACGCACTAGAAGTAAAAAGAACTAGAAAAAAGCTCAATCTGAACTTGACTAGAGCCCTGACTTGAATCTAGACTGGATGCTCAATTCCATAGTACTTTTTCAATACCTTTATTTCAGAGTTTATTCCAGATCACAAGTCAGCTCACAAGCTTTATGGGATGAACAATGACAAAGGAATGTTTTTGTTTGAAAAGCTTGTTACATGGCTTGAGACCAGAATTGTGAAGTGACTTGTGATGTCACTTGTGTTGACTTGTGATGACTCGATTAACAACTCTGTTTTATGCTATACTCTCTCTATATAATAATGCCTGGACTCGGCGAGTCTGGACCTTGACGAGACAGGACTTTCATCTGAGACCATTAAGACATTTATGAAATATGCTGGAGTCCAGGTTGAAGTCTGGGCTCAGTGGAGCCAGAGCTCCAGTCAAGTCCGGACTTCAGTTTGTTTTTCAAGTTATGGACTTGAGTGGACTTTTATTCTACATTTGTTGCTGTTTCCCCGGACTCGGACACAGACCAAGACTGCACTACAGCATACTGGCATACTGGACTGAAATACCCTGCAGAACCCCAAAATATGGGACCTTCATTTATTATTTAGCATTCGGTTTTAGCCTACGAAGTATTCCGATTTCTTTCCATTGGGGTCCCCTATTACAAAAATGTCCCAAGGGTTCCCCATGGGAAACCCATGGGGACTGATGGGGAAGTCATGGTGGTCCCTGTAAACACCATGGTGGTGCATGTAAACACCATGGGGAAATATTAAGACACATGAGTTTCCAAAGGGACCCATGGGGAAACACACGGGACTGATGGGGAAGTCATGGTGGTACGGTAAACAACATGGTGGCGCATGTGAACACCATGGAGAAATTTGAAGACAACATGGTCATGGTTGTACCATGGGATCTTTTGGAACACTATTTGGGTGTACCATGGATTTCTTTGGGATCATGGTGACAAACCACCATGGGAAAACAATTGGGTTCTTTGGGATGACCATGATGACAATATGACCACCATGAAAACACCATGAAAACACCATGACGTTCTTTAGAACAATGCTGTCGACAAACTGACCACATGGGTACATCATGGGATATCATGGGAACGCCATGGTGACATACTGACCACCATGGGAACACCGGTTGTTAGAAATCACCATGGTGACAACTTATCACCCCAAAAAACACCATTCGGTGAATAACCACATGGTGGGTAATTGAATTAATGTTAATTCAAACAAATGGCAGAAGCATCATGCAACAGTTCGTCGTTTAGTTCACGTCCACAGAAATTTGTAATCAGCGTGGCCATTTTACAGACGACCTTCATGAGCGCTGAACAAGCCATCCTCTGGATTTCCACGCTTTGGCACAGTTTTCTCGAGTACCGCCATTGGGCTCACGGGTCGAGCGCCGCCAGAGCGAATTGCCGAATCCAGGGTGCTACCGTCGGTCCATACATAGTTGCCTTCGCTGTCCGAATAGTGTACCCAAACCCAGTAGAAGCGGTTTATTCCGGCACATATTGCATATGCATTGATGAAATCGCTCGCGTTGGCATTCGTCATCGAAGCCAGATGGGCAGGTCTGCCCGCTTTTGAGAAATTTTAGCAGTGGCCCTCGGCATCATTGAATGTGTTTTGTTTATTGATAGTTAGGTAGCAATGATTTCCATACTTTAACCATGGCGGCTGACAAATGGTCGTATTATTGAGCCTACCATTGGTGAAATTAGTTTCAGTAAGAATGTACAAAGATATGCATACTAGCAAAGTACACCAAAGAACAGCCATGGTTCATTGCAAGCGCAACTGATCTCAAACAATCTTGCACGCATGTCGACCTGTAAGGTCTTCAGTCATCACGACGGTTTCAGTCATCGTTAACTAACGGCAATCTTTTACGAAAACTTTGACATCATGTACAGTATCAGTTAATACATCTTAATTGTTCTTCTCTCTCGTGTATCACACAGCAGTATCCACTTGCCAGTACATGTAGTTTACTTGCCAATACATGTATTCCATAATGCCAGAAACACGATACAACTCGGCCATCAGCCAGTAGTTGAGGCTATACGTGTACCACTCGATGTCAACTCTAAACCAAATAACGAAACTAACCAGGACCCGGCTGCTTGTAAAGCGAGCACGCACAAAAGTCAAAGCGAAGCAAGGTAGATTTCAACATTATTCTACGAACGAATGGACACACCATTTTCGAGGAGGAAAACAGGCTCAAGTTATTGTTTAAAAGTGTCAACATTTTCTTTTTTCTTTCTGAATGACTGCTTTCGTATCGCGATGGATGCATCTGCCATGAGTGGTTAGACGGCATGTATAATGTTCAGCATACCGTGTCTATAGTGACTTGTTTCGCGGAGCTAATGAGGAAGTTCCATTAATGGTTGATTTCACTCGGATTTGTTGTTGTAGGCTCATCAGCAACGACGGGTTGTATATGCCATGACTCTAATTTATTATCATCACTACACTGTGGACCATGACCACACGTGAAAATGTCTTTACCAAACTGGCCATTAAAAGACATGGTCATCAATCAATTCAATAATTTGAACCAATTGTTGATAAAACAAATTTTGTTAGCCGAGTGAGTTTTGAAAGCGAAGCCAGGGTACGAGCCAAAATGCCTAGCAAAGTGTATTATTGTAACCGATTCTCATCTTATTTTATGCTTAGCAGATTTGCTTTTTATCGTGTGAAAGCCAGCAATTGACAGGACCGTAATGCTAGAACCCAATGCAGAATTTTAAGTTAGAGCAAGTACATTTACCACAATGTTAATACTCATCGTGTGAAATCATGTAAGAGTTTTGTGGTAGTGATCTAAGTGGAGAACATATTGTATTTGTAAGCTACGATTAACATGTTCTCCAGTTTACTTGTTTTGCTTTTAAGTGAAAGGTAAATTTGTAGATTCAATTTGTAAGGTAGATTTTTCAGTTTGTAAAGTGTCATCTGAGATGAGAAAAACATTCTATTGTTATTTGCAATTATCACGAGGGTACACTTAATTACGAGTTAAGGAAATCACAAATAGTGTGAAATATTTAGCAAGTATAAATACATTACAAAATTACCGCTATCGCCCACCCGAGCAAAGATACTGACAATTTGGGAAACCGCAAACGTTGGGCAAGATAGCTCAGTTGGTAGAGCGCCGGTACGGTATTCCGGAGGTGGCAGGTTCGAATCCCGCTCCTGCCAGTTTTCTCTGTTCACTTTCAACACAAATTGCCACTAAGTAGTTTCCACATGCTGGTTATTTCAGACACAAGGTGATCTGCGGATCACACATGTCGCAATTTGTTTGGGTCACTGCATCTGTTTCTATTTTACCACTTGACCTGAAATGACCTTTGACATTGATATGTGACCTTTAGCAGCAACATTACATAAATGTTTCCATGTTGCACGTTTGGCTCAAGTTTGATTGCAATTGGACTTGAACTGTTCAAATGAGACTAATTTTACATTTTAAGCCTATTTTGTAACTTGACCTCAAATGACCTTTTACTCCAGTGTGTGACCTTTAACATCACCATCGTATGACGGTTAATCGTTAACATAATGCACCTATGACCCCAGTTTTATTGTAATTGGACTTCAACTTTTCAAATGAGACAAATTTTACATTTTCAGCTTTTTAAACACTTGGCCTCAAATGACCTTTGACCTTGATGTGACCTTCAGCATCAATATCACATAAATGTTTCCATGTTGCACCTAAAAGGCTCAAGTTTGATTGCAATTAGACTTCAGCCTATTTTATAACTTGACCTCAAATAAACTTTGACCTCAGTAAGTGACCTTTCACCCATTTTTCCCCCGAAAATAACCAAAATGCCACAGACATACCGACATACGAATGACCCCCTAATGACGCCTACATGACCTATTATCACTATTGGCCAACAACATCACTATTAGCCAATTAGTTCTAAAATCAAAACTGACTTACTTTAATAAATAATTATAAATATTTAATGAAAAAAAGTGCAAAGAAAATTAAATGACTTGGTAACAAGCCGCATTTATCTATTTAAAGTCTCCTCTAACCCGTACTATTCACAGTTTTTGGACAGTGCCACGCTCTTTTAAACTGTTATCCAACTAGTTATCCAGCATTAATCGCTCACAGAACTCAGTTTTAGTGTTAAGAGGCCCGAGTTACATGCTGCGGCCACACAACTACTTAATCTTTCTTTCCTCTCGACCCCAACAGCTCGAATAGACCGATCCATTAGCCCCGCCCTGTGACGCCTTGACCAATCACGGCTGCGCACGCCACACGTCAATCACTGATGTCGAACTCGATACACATTTTCGTTTTGGCAGTGGCCCTCAGCATCATTGAATGTTTTTGGTTCATTGATGGTTTAGGTAGCAATGATTTCCATCCGTCACCCATGGCGGCTGGCAAATTGTCTTAATACTATTGAGCATACCATTGGTGAAAGTAGTAGTTTCAGTAAGAATGTACAAAGATATGCATACTAGCAAAGTACACCGAAGAACAGCCATGGTTCATTACAAACGCAATCGATCACAAACAATATTACACGCATGTAGTCCTATGATCTTCAACTGGTCTTCATATCTTCATGTTCATGTCTTCACCAGCCTGCCGTAGCGTATAGTTGTTTTTCCATCAACGAAAAGCTTGTCATCAGTGGTCACTGTCAAGAAGTATTGGTCGATGTTGCACCTTGCAAAGATGACAACTGCATCGTATCTGCAAAGCTCAACTTGGTACTGCAACCAGCGATGACAAAGTATCGTATGTCATGTCTGCCAATTTTGATATCGTATACTGCCTAAGCTCGTGGCACTCAGTAGATTTCTACACTTGTTTCGGTGAGCTCTGCAAACTTCTAGACTAATCAAAAATATGTGCTCCTTGTGGTTACTCATCTCATCATAGTCGAATCGCTGCCACTTGTGCCCTCAACCAGCGAACTACGTCATCTCCATTGGAATTCCGATATTTGATTTACTGAAATGCTCATTAACTGTAACGTATTCCTTCTGGGAAAAACCAGGAGCCAATATCTGCAAACCATCGAGGTTCGAGTAGTGCATATGTGGTACAAGGACTGTGCAACCCAAAACGTAGAAGCTTTTGAAGAGACCAAGGCACAATACAACTCCGCTGACTGCAATATACCTTGAATGTCGAGCGATCTGTAATAATTGCTTCTAATGAATGCTGCAGTCAAAATCAAAAGGTCACGATCTTCCCTTTATTATTCCTTGTGCAATAAACGCCTGGTTCTAACGTAACTTCCAATTGCAGCAGTGGTTGATAATTATTTCCAACGAAACCCGAAGCTGAAACCAATTTCTTTAATTTCTCGGGAATCATATGATTTTACTTTATCACTCCTATTAAAGACTTCATATAAGCTCCACGATTGTTGTGAATTATAGTAAGATAAACAAAGGCAATCCGAATTTCAAGAGCACACAGTTTGAAATGACGAGGTCGTTTACTACACGGCAAGATGGCACGAATAGACTGCAATGCATCAACCCACCTGCCTGTGTTCTTTATAAATTTTGCCTGTCAGTGTGAAGGCCTATCATGGCCGTAATATTGGAGCTCAGTATACAGATGGTGACATCTATATAAGCAAGAACAAAACAAACAATTCACCGAAGCTAGAAAAACAGGATGGTAGACTTGGCTTGTGTTATGATAAACGATAGTTGACGGCATAGAAGAAGTCATTGTCACAGCTTGTGTGGTTTAATAACGTGTCCATCATAGCTGACTGACATTGTGAAAATATCTTGGGGATGGCACGAATAGAAAGCAAGGCATCAACCCACCTGCCTCTGTTCTTTATAAATTTATAAATTTAACCTGTCAGTGTGAAGGCCTATCATGGCCGTAATATTGGAGCTCAGTATACAGATGGTGACAACTTTAAAAATTAATTGTGTGGTTTAATAACGTGTCATCTTTGGGAAAATAGTTTGAGGATTGACGTTAGTATAATTTATACATCTTTTTTTCAATAGATCCTTGTCATTTGAATCTTGTTGCCCCATTCCATTGACATTCCCATTCCATTGTATGATTTACGTCATACATCATGCAATTTGGTTCCATTCACCGTGCATTTTGGTTCCGTTCGTTTCGATCTATTGCACGCGGGCCTCGATAATGATCGCGGAGCATGAACTCAGTGTTATTGCTATGAGATTGAAGCGTTACGCGTTGTGACCGTAAAATTTACATGGCCATGGAAATGTAAGATTGAAGGTAAGCCTTAGTATTTTTTTTTCATAATATATCAAATGACAAGCATCTATTTAGGCGTTGTATAAAACAAATAATTAATATTTTTTAATTCTTCCAATGGAAAGAGTATTTTCATTCGGTGAAAGATTGACTGTTCCATTCAACGAGGCATTTCTCCTCATGAAAATATTGCTTCCATTGCACTCGTAAACATTCATTATTTGTATAAAGTCGAACTGTCTTTCTTTCCACGGTACAGTAACTTCAGAAACTTGAGCCAAACACGCAACATGGTTAGATAGCCATTGTGGGTCGAGTTCGCGCTAAAACTTTATCCAAGCTATCACAGTGAATTTTCTTTGTCATCCTTTAGGCTCCTGGCGACGGGTAATGTATTGCCTGTTTCTTCATTGTCACGATTTCCAGACCAACCAATATGGTTCACTTTATGTTCATGAAGAAATTTGAACAGTCATAACTTGTGCAGAATTTTGTGTACTTATTTTATTACATGAAATTAAACGCAAAAATCATTCGCGCGGCATACCGGAACACAGTGATGTACTTGTGTATAAAGGAAATGTTTACAGATGTGGGAACAAACCCAACAGAACAATTCTGGAAAAGCCGACTATGGCTGAGTCAAATCGAATAATTGAATATATGAATATTCGACCATCCATTCTATCGAATATTCGATTGTCCAGACGTCCCATTTTTGGGGTAAACAAAGTATGTACAGAGGCAGTCTAATTAATGCACGAACCTACTCAATATCATCATTATAACAGGAATGATTTAGTAAAAGTTTTAACACGTGCAAAAATGCAGAAATACTGCTTTTTCCCCAACGGAAGCACTGCGTGTTAAAAATAGAATTTCCTGCTTTTGTTTTTTAATACCTTTAAAATTACTGCATGAAAAGTCTAATGCTTTGTGAGTTTGAGTATAATATAAAAGAGACGTGTAGAATTTTCTGGTGCAAATTTGATTACGCAATCATCATTAGTTATTATGCAATTGGCTATATTCCAAAGAGGACTCTTTTGCCATAGATGACCTAGTCTTGCGAAATGGACATTCTGTGGGCAGGGTTCCTTTCAGGATTGTTTTCTTTCGGGTTGGGTTGATTCAGGGACTATGGGGAAAAGATTCGACCAGTATTCAGACATTGTCATGTTTGTGGTCAGTGATGATTGCAGTCATGTTTACCACAGAGCAAAACATCTCTATATGATCTCCTTTTTTCCGCATCAAGAAAGTGTTGTTCTAACCCAGAGAGATTATCGTAGAGAATACAGAACTCTCCCATCCCGAAAGATTCCGAGAGTAAATTAATTAAAAATTTGTGCCCACAGATCAACCAGTGGATATTCAAATCAAACTGTCAAAAACTAACTTCAAATTAAACAACCTATTACATGATAATGAATGAAGATTACACAACCATATTTGCACCAACAAATTTTACAGGTCTCTTTTACATAATACTCAAAACGTCATAATTGTCATGCAGTAATTTTAAAGTTATTAAAAAACAAAGTAGGAAATGTATCATTACGTGTTTGTAACACAGCCTGCTGTCATACAACTATTTGGACAGGAACCAGTCACGAAGTCACAGATTTTACATGAAGCTAAATCATTTCGAATATGATTACATTTTTATAAGGCAGAATATGACCTTAAACTATACTGCAAACTGACAATGCAATGTAACCGACAATGTAACTAAATCAATGAAACTAAATTAAATAAAACTTATTTTAAACCATGATAAAGAGGTGTTTCATACACAAAATTTCCCAAAAATTGCCTTAAAGCCCATGTATGCAGTATGCATTGCACAAGGCATGTAGAAAACCGCTGCAATTTGTTACATTTTTTGCCCCGTCAATCAAAGTCATTATTTTGGAAAAGTTTGCTACATCGGATTCAAATCAGCCAGCCGACTCCGGCAAGCTCGGTGGTTGAGTGGTTTAAGACACCTGCACTAGTAAGCAGGAGGTCCTGCCCTTACAAAAAGTTCTATAGAATTCTATAGAGTGTTTTATAGAGCTCTATACGGTTCTATAGAGGCAATGGTTTTCTATAGAATATTTAAGGCTGTCTATAGAGATTTTAAAAAAATTATATAGATTTCTACAGAACAAATCTTCCAGTCAGAGTGTTCTATAGAATTGTTTCTATAGAAATTAGACATATTAATTTGTTTGTTGAAAGTATGTACATTTATATAGTAACCCACAACATGTCTCTAATTTTTGTAGAAACATAGAATTGTATAAAATACTCCAATAAGAAAGACTGTCTATAGAGATTTTAAAAAAAATCTATAGATTTCTATAGAACACTGATTAAACAAATTCCTGTCAGTCTTCTATAGAATTCTATGTTTCTATAGAAATTATAGACACATTAATTTGTTTGTAGAAAGTATACATATTTAAAGTAACCCACAATATGCCCCTAATTTCTATAGAAACATAGAATTATATAGAACACTCCATATGATTTTATTTTTCTGTAGAAATCTAATTTACTAACAAGATCAAGGCTGAAGACTATGATTTTTAAAGAAGCGATTATAAGCATTTTCAAAGTATTCATTTGTTATCCCTTACCGAACTGTGGTGATGTACACCACATCATAATTCGGTGCAGGTTTGGTACATGTACCCATGGAGGAAGAAAACACCTCTCTGGTGTACACCATGCAATCACTGAATATATGCAACAGCACATACATGCATGGAGGAAGTTCCTTCCTCCATGATACATGAAAGTACACTACACAGCTAGCCCAACAATTTACTAAGCCAAACAGGAAGTTGATGTGTACAGACCAAAGCCTACATGTACTGTTATATACATCATCAAGAGTATCATGTTACTTAGACTCAAGTCACATGACAAGGTGATGCCTTGCTGCCATGCATACCAGAGATAAACGGTCAGTATGGGAAATTTGAAATCTGCACTGCAGTCAGTTGAATGTCAGTGCAGCAGTGCAGTGTATGCTTAATGGCAGAAATTGTATAAAACTGGGTCAAAATCGTGTATATTTGCATGGCATTTACATGTATGCCTGTGGACATAATTCACTGCTCATGTACACACTGAACCTGTACATGACATGTAAAAAATACACTGGTGATTGCTGGATAGATGGACAAGTCTTTGGACATGATCGATCACACGTACAAGATACAAGCATTCTTCCTCCATGATACAAGCAACATGTTGAACCATAGAGGAAGGAATATGGTTGAACCATGTCGACACGCTGATCACAAGCTGTTTGTATGCGGTAAGTCGATCTGCAATTGTTACTATAGTAGGAGGTGACATTCCCTTTTTTGGCTTACACAATCTTATTTTGACTAATATTCTGTAAAGATTGTCCCCATTGTTGCTTTGTATGTTAGTGATAACAAAACAGTTGTTAGCCAGTAGCCAGTTAGCCGTCTAAATTTCAAATGAAAAGGGATAGCCGTCCTCTCCCAAAATATTGAGGGGGGGACGTGTCCCCCCCCCCCCCCCCCCCCCCGGATCGCCCGTGCTTTAAGTCCATTTTTAACTTTCAATTTTTGCCTATTGATCGCCACAAAAATATTTCATAAACGGCATTCGTTTTCAACCGTCAGGCGGTAGTTAACTGGATTTGTTACAGTGCCCTCTTGTAAAATAAGCCCAGTTTTTTCAATTGGTCACATAACTGCGCGAGCTGACTGGTTACAACCCGTCACTTCAGTACACTAAGCGACACATTTGTACCATAATTGCAACCTTGTGCCCATTTTCGGATTCTTAACCCATTTTAGACAATGCGGATAACTACATTCTGTCAATAGAGGTTAGTATTAAAAAAATCCATTATTTTTTTGTTCGGCCGAACAATATTGTGAGAAAACGATATAAATTTCAACTTTTCTTACAAATGACAGCACACCAGGTGCCATCTAAGCCTGTTCGATATGACGATATTTCCCGATATTTCGATATTTTTTTCATATCGAAAATCGTATCGGCCCCTTTAAAAAAAAAACGGAATATCGGGGAATTTGATATACCGAAGAATATCGCGATATGTTCTTTTGGCCGCATTACGTGTGGATTTGTCCAGTTATTTCCAATTATTGGACGGTAGAATAGTATATAATGTATCATGATGTACCATGGAGGAATAAAAAAATACATACATGCACTAAATGTGTCTTTCTTTGACCGTTTTCTAAACCCCGACATGACATCTCCGCTCCGCGCGATTTACCTTCCGAGCGATTTACCCTCCGCGCCGTACGTAGTTGTCAAGTGCAAACAACCGCACTGAATGCCACCGTCTTTCCCCAGTGTACAAGGCACACGCAGTTTAGGTGTAGTTACGTGTAGCGAACTGCGCCGCGTCTTGAGAAAAGATTAAAACACGTGCCGCGCATCCATTGTACATTGTGTAATGTCATGTCGTCTTCACAAAATATACGACACGATCGTTTGTTGACAGCTCGCATGTGATCGTCCATGGTATTATCATCTGTGTTACTAATCAACAATGCTGAAATAGAAACAAACGCTAGTCTTTCTGGAGTGCCATAAAGTAGCCAACTGAAGGTAAATGTCGTAAAACTCCAAATACTCAACGAGCGAAGGGAAGCTTTGTCAAACCGGCCCCCCGTTCCTGCCGCTCAATCCCGGCGGGCCCGATCCCGGCGGTGGCCCCGATCTCATGATGCCGTGGTGACTTCCGTCATGTATTTTTTTATTCCTCCGTTCTTCCGGTAATGAAAAAGTGACGTCATCACGATAATATCGAATATCGCGATATTTTTCTGCCGATATTTCGGTATCAAAATAAATGGATATCGAACAGCCTTAGTGCCATCATTTCACAGGATTGCGACTGCTATTAACTTACAGTCTAGTAAGGTATTTCGTCATATTGCAATAAAACAAATCTCTTCACGCCACAATTTGTGCTCGCAGAGAGATACTTACATGCAGAATTTTCAACTTCGTTAGTTGCAGCCATCTTCCTCTTCGGACTTCCAGTCATCCGATTTTCAGGTGTCATCATAATTTATTTCATCAAAGTTTGCACGAATTTATCATAACTTAAAATGCTAACTTTTGCACATTTATGAATTGTATTAATTAATGATCTATTTCTGTACTGTTTGCGAGTTTCTACAATTTCATGCGGGGCATATCAGCTGCATTTTTGTCTGGAATAACCTTGAAATAAGCATCTGGAATGCAATTTTGTTATAAAATGTTTTACTTTTTGCCCCTTATATTACCTTTGCATTCCACCTTTGAATATTCGATAATTGATTGAATGTTCGAATATTCAAATATTTGGCACAGCCCTAAAACCCACAGAAACAGGTTGGGACTGAAGACCCAATGAGGTATCGCCGTGGGGTCACAGCAGTCAAAGGCGCTTAAAGTACCACAACTCCAGCCCGATTCTCTCTGGCTGCCCACTGTTTGTAAGTGCACAACTGTTGCATACGGCATAAGAACCTTCCTGAATGCAAACAATCACCTGACCAATACATACTCATTTCCGTGAGTCTTGAGACATTCCTGGATGGTTTCGATGACGGTGGCCAGTCTACGATCCATTGCCTGAAGATGCAGCTCAGTCAAGATAGGGGCCAGGGGATCATGGGAGAGTACTCTTTGCATCATGTTGCCGAGGCGGCCATCTTGGAGGGACAGAAGCTTATCCCATGTAGTTTTCCGAATTCTGAATAATCACACACATTTTATAAATGATTGCATGCCACCTTGTTTAATCGTAGGCCCTTGGGTGTTCACACAACAAATTGTCCTTTCTACAATTTGTATACCTTTTTAGTACTAACTTACTGTCTATGGAATTTGCTTTATTACATGTATATGTGAAGTAAATTCCTTCAACTATGTAGCGCTATTAAACAGAGTTGTAGTCGAGTCCCTGCAAGTCCTTTCACAAGTCCTTTTATAATGGATGGACTTGCAGGGACTTGCGATGGACTTGCGATGGACTTGCGATGGACTTGCGATGGACTTGCGATGGACTTGCGATGGACTTGCGATGGACTTGCGATGGACTTGTGATGGACTTGTGATGGACTTGTGATGGACTTGAATACATCGCTGCTATTAAATGAGTTGGCATGTGACTTTTGTACAGTTTCCCATCAATTTCAACAGATCTTTGTCAACTTATATTTGTTCCTAATTCCAATTTTGAAACATTAAACGTAGTATACAACATTTGCAAACATAAAAAAACTAAACTACTGAATTATTACGAAATACAGTGACAGACTGTAATTAAATAGCAGTCTCAAGCATCATCAAGTCATATGGCACTTGGTGTGCTGTCGTTTACAAGAAAGGTGGAAATTTATATCGTTTATAACGATTGTCAGCTGACAATCGTTGGAAATAATCTAGTTCCCCAACCTGATAATTCCCTGATGTCTATAAATTGCTCCGTTTTGTCAAAAGTATAGTCAGGGAACCAGACTACTAGAACTATTTTGTTTTCTGTTTTCCCAGCATCTATGCACACAAAACTTTAAACAGGTCAGTGTTACAGTATTTGCTAGCACGCTAGCTACTAACCCCCAAAACCATTTATTTCTGGAAATCACAGCAAAAGCAAATAGTGTATACTACATGTACCTTTAAAGACTTTTATTTACTAACTGTCAAGCAAGGTCTTTCATAATAATTTGGTAGTTTTGTTTTTGGATGTTTGAAAATGTTGCATATTACCTTTTAAATGAAACCTGAAAACAAAGGAAAGAGATGGCTTACTTGCAGCATTGGTACAATGGAGCCAGGATACTTCTCTCATCCAGATGGGGATTGCCAAAGCTAGAGAACGGATTGACACAAACAATTCCGTTAAAAATGAAAATTGTTCTCAAAGATATTTTCGCAAATATCAATGCTTCTGAACATTGAAAGGATAAAGGAATTCCCTTTTTAGATTAACCCTAACCCTGCTAAATCATACAACAATGGTAAAAAGCTGTTGTAATTTGTTGGGTTTAGATTTCGACACCCACAACCTGTACATGGGGTGTTGGATATTGTTGTATTCAGCAGGGTACAATGTAGCAGCTAAATATACATGTACCTGTTGGATTTTGTATTATTATCAGGCTTGATCATTTCAAAATGAAAAATATATGAAAAATATTGAAGGGGGTAAAGTGTTCTTTTTCACTAATCAAAATGTTTACGCCTTGAGGGATATGATTTGCATGCTGGGTGCGATATGAGAGAGACTAGGATTGCGGGTAACACCATGTGAAATAAATCTCTTCTAGGAAGAAGTGTGGTTCTGAAAAGAACCGGGGTGAGTGTGTAACTCTTGTGTGTAAGCCTCGACTTATTGTAGCAGTTTCTTTGTTAAATGTGTTGACTGACTGGCTAAACATTCAAATAATGCTCCCAAAAATTAATAATTACCCAGCGAAAAGTAAAACAAAATTTTGCGCAATCAGTTATACATATATTACTGATGCTACAGGTGTATGCCAGATATATTTATATTACTGAATCTATCCCTTTATTGGGTGCCATCATTCCTGTCTCATAAATATGTTAATTCTATTTAGCATAAAATTGAAGAGATCACATTAATTTCTTAAAAGTGGCAAAACAAAAGTTGAAACTGACTGTATATTGGATTAACAGGTGCATGGTGTGGATTCAAGTACATAGTCTTTGTTCTCCCGTTGTTCTAGCGATATTACTTTCCGAGAGAGCTCCAATTATTAAGTGGGATTTCAATAATTCAGAGTAGCAGTCTGATATCAGTTGGCACGACAACTGGCTCCAAACAAATGTAGATTTCGACTGTTCCTTTGTTAACGCCAGTCATGCAAACACATTGACACAACATAACAAAAGTATTCTGGTTCAAAACATGGCATTGACGTCATCACTTCGGTACTCTATGCATATTACACACTTTCCAGCACGCATAAATGTATTACCTGAATCAACAAAATGAGAAGAAAGTTGCTTTGGGGATTTCAACTTTAGGCCTTTTCACACTGGGGCTGTGCATCCAAACCGACCACTGTCAGGAACCAGTTCCAGATTATGGAATCAAGGACACATAACCGAATTATGAGGTGCGATCAAAAAGTTCCGAGACTGTTCCTGTTGCGAAAGAACGAACGGAGCGCAGCACAGTAATGTGCATATAGCAGGTGTAAGCAATAACTTTTGTGAGTAAGTATTCCAAGTTACATCGCTTGATCAACATCAGCACCTGTGTTACACGCATTTTTTGTGACCACTGGCACGTGCGCATTTGCGATTTCACTATGGACCTGAATCCCGAGCAGAAGCAGCACCGTGTCGAAGTCTGCGAGGATCTCTGTCAACAGGCCCGGGATGACCCAAACTTCATGTGGAGGATCATCAGCGGTGATGAGAGTTGGGTCTACGGCTACGACACAGAGACCAAACAGCAGTCTTCGCAGTGGAAGAGCCCACAGTCTCCAAGACCGAAGAAGGCGCGTCAGGTCAGGAGCACAACCAAGAGCATGCTCATTGTTGTCTATGACATTCGCGGGGTTGTGCACCATGAATTCCTCCCCCAGGGTCAGAACTGTCAACACTGAGTTCTACTGCACTGTTTTGAGGCGTCTGAGGGAGAACATTCGGCGCACGCTGGCAATTGGGTTCTCCAACATGACAACGCGCCCGCTAACAGTACAGCGCATTGAAAACGCACAAGTTTCTCGCCTGCAACAACACAATCGTTGCTCCCCATCCCCCTACTCGCCGGATTTGGCTCCCTGCAACTTCTTTCTGTTCCCCAAAATGAAGTTCAAGCTGAAGGGTCGCCGTTTTGACACTGTGGAGATCCACCGAGAATCGCAGATGGTGCTTGATGCGCTTACGCAACAGGATTTCCAGGGAGCGTTCCAAGTGTGGCAGGAGCGCTGGGAGCGGTGTATCGCTGCACAAGGGGACTACTTTGAAGGGGATGGTGGCCAGATTTAAATCACGTACGCTTTTTGCTTGTTATAGGTGCAGTCTCGGAACTTTTTGATCGCAACATATGTGGCACATATGTGGCACCAGAAAGCGAAATGAGACATCAGTTGGACATTTTGAAAAATGAGATTTCCATAATAAAATATATAATGTAAGCTTTGTAATACATAGTTTACACAATTTTTTCGGAAGAACGCCAGACTAAAATGTTAAATTGTACACATTTACACTATGAAAATCTTTGCCGTGAAAATCCGTTTTGCCGTGAACTAAAATTTCACGGCAATTTCACGGCGAGAGAACACCATGAAAACGCCGTGAAATACTCTCGGGATTTTATCGCCGTGAAAACGCCGTGAATTTTTTGCGGGCAGTTTCTGCCCAGCTCATTAACTTGCTCTATTGTTCACTCTTTTGTATCGTGTGATTATCAACCATCAATAAATTGTAATGTAACTGTCGAAGCTGCCAGAAGTTGCGTGGTTTATTGACAGTTTTAAACATGACGGCAGGCTAGGTATGGCGGCCAAGCGTTCGACGTCCAGTTTACCATCGATGCCTTCGTAACTAGTCAAGGGCCCCCTCGTAAAAATAATAACAAACCCATAATAAATATTGTATTGGGGAATTCGATATATACCGAAGAATATCGCGATATGTTGCTTTTTGCAGCATTTAAGATTTCTCTAACTAGGCCCCCTATAGGCCTAGGCATGGTGCATTTAAGTGTGGGTTAGTATAGATTACCTTACCCGAAGTTCCAGCTATTTCAAATAAAGTTGACGACAGAATAATACATAACGTATGATGTACCATGGATGAATAAATAATACATTAAATGTATCGTTTCTTTGATCGTTTTCTAAACCCCGACATAACTTATCCGTCATATCTCCAGAGTAGAGTCCGCACCACGCACGTGCGTGCATGCATACGGGATTCCATCATTGGTGTAGTCTTGGTCAAGTGCAAACAACCGCACTGAATGCTACCGTATTATTCCCAATGTACAATGTACGTACACGCAGCTAACGTATTCCGAACTCCGCCTTAAAAAAAGGCTACTAAGACCTGAGGGGGTTACAGCAATTGTTCAATAAGGGTACCCCCTAAAGCGCATCTGCGCGTGCGCGATGCTTTGTTGCTAGCCTTGGTCAAGAGCAAGCAGCCGCACTGAATGCCATCGTCTTATTCCCAGTGTACAATGCACGCACATGCAGCTAATGCGCAGAGAAATCCATCTTGAGAAAAGACAAAACCGGGCGCTTCGCACAGCCAAAATTACTAGGTAGGCCTACGTAAAATTTCCATGGACTTTTTTTTCTCCGGAATTCGACGCGGGAAATTCTTAAGATAATCATTTTTTCTATTTTTTTTATTCGTAGGAAATTCCAGACAGGGTCGGCGGGATAAAAAAAAATTAAAAATCGGTTGGGAGCCAAAAATAGGGTGGGTCGGAAATGAGAACCATAGAATTTAAAACAGGGACGCCCTTATCGTTGTAAGGTTTATAATGATGTACGGTAATTTTCCCAAAAGACTTTGTCCATTGAAAGCATACGTGGGTTTATTCTTGATTTTATGTTTCAATTTCAATCATAAATGTACCGGTACCGCTATGGTTTCCAGATAATTATATTTTTTGTGTTTTGCGTTGTTGGATGGCAAAAAAAAAAACGAGAGAAAAACGGGGCCTGTTTTTAACCTTAGTCAAGGCGCGCGTAGCTACCTGGACGCGTGATGCATCCCGAATGTGCATGTATGCAGCATGTCCGGGGCGCGCCACTCATCTGGGTAGCGCGAGCCAATGAATTCGGAACAAAATGTGGGCCTACATGTGCGGACAAAACAAACGCGGAGTCTTTTATAAACAAAAACATACCGGGAAAACGAAAAGCACGGAAAACAGCGAAAAATTCGCATGCCTGATTATTATAGTCGGATTTCACAAAATCCGTGTTTTAAAACCCAAATCCTTACTTCCGTATTCCTTATTTCTCATGAATTTCAGTACGAAATACGGAAAATCCGTACTGGTTGGCAGCTTTGAATTGTGCATTTTGCATCAAAACAGAACTAGCTCATTTGGAAAATTAAAAGTGCCTGTAGAATCAGAAAAAGGCAACTCGGGCCGGGAGGTGAATTTGTTTTCTCCCAAGCAACATCCGAATGTGGTAAATGCTATGACGCATATGTCCTATGAGATTTCGGACTTTACTTCCCTTTAAAAAAAATCCTCCGGAGCCACGAATTAGAAAAAAAATTAAAATTCGAGCGTAATGAAATTTCGGACTTTATTTCCCTTTAAAAAACCCTCAAAAGCTCAATCTCCTACCCACCCCACAGTCGAACACCGTATCCACTGAACCATCGGAATGCTCGGTAGACAATGATAATTTATGGCATTATATACCCAGCCCCTAGGTCCTATGCATCCATAACGTTTGGGGAAAAAACAATTCTAGGCGAGCAGAGACACCACCCAGACAATCCAGCCAAACTCAACGCTGAGTGATGTGATTGGTTTAGCATGACTATGGAAAATAGTTTCGACCAATAAAAGCACTCAGCGCAGAGGTGGAGCCGATCGTTGCACGTTACGGAGTTCATGATTGGTCAGTCCGATCATTCACGACTGCATGCATGTAACTTTCAACGTGCTCCAGGTGTTCGTCCATTACAACTACGCGTAGCTAGTAGCAAGAAGCCCATTTCGGACACGGCATAAGAAGTCATTGGTTTTTGTATACAAATCAGGAAATGGTGAGAAATAAATTACATTTTACAACTGCAATGAAAGAAAAGCTAACATTTTAAGAAAGAACAAAAATGGACTGCTCCGTGAAGCCGGCCGTTGGCCTTCAAATGAGTAGTTTTGTGTGGCATTAATGTAGATCATTCCTTCCTCCATCGATTTACGATGAGTAGGCTAAATCTATTCTACGCGTGATAGGCCTAAGGTCCCCTGTTTTATTAAAATCGTTGCAGAAACGCAAATAAAAAAATTAAAAAGCCACCAGCAAGCACAACAACAACAGTTTTAACAACACATCGGGACCCTACGGATCCGCGAGGAAAAGTACACACTGCGTGTATCACAACCCGCTCCCAACAAACCGTGACCACCTGTCCGTTTTATCCCTGCGAGATTGATGTTCGTGCATAACATATTCGCATGAGCCATGATGAGTCGATCGTCTTCATAAATGCGGATCAGACTACTGTACTCGCAACCACAAACATATAAAATTAGGAGAGTTCCCTGTTATGCCGGGCCGTTATGTTTGCACCCGCAGTAAATCTAATCTGTTCTTTTGTCAGTTGAAGAATGGTTTACCGTTATGCATAACAAAGGAATGCAGCCTGCCGGGTTCGCCGTGAATTTGCCGTGAATTCGCCGTGAACATAATTGCCAATATTTGCTGGAAATAAACGCCGTGAAATTGCCGTGAATTTTTATTTCACCGCAAAAGACGGATTTTCAGGGCATTTTCACGGCAAAGATTTTCATAGTGTTAATGGTCTCAACACAAAAGCAAACCAGGTATTTTGATTTAAATATGCTTTAAAGTACAGTATTTTGACAAAAAACAGGAATCGTTATTTTTTGACGATTGTAAACTGCAATTACTCAAAAAAAAGTCATGCGACTTATGTCCGATTTCCATTGCGGATGCCACATTCTCAGACAATGAAAAGGAAAGTTTTTGAATGTTATTTGTGAGGAATTTTTAAAATTAAAACCCTGGTACGTACATGTACATAAAACAGATTAACATTAATGACGCTTGCGAAAATGCAATTTACACCGTAAAGCTATAGAGCTCACTGTACACACATGCATCTTGCTGCATTGATGCATTAATGTGGTAGTATTAACAAGCAGACCTTTACGAACAACAATTTCCGAGATATAATTTATGGGATCGGGTACCAGATTCCCATAGTACATGTACCCATAAATGCATGTGTAACCCAATTTCACACTACACAAATCTCGGGGTTGACGCGGGGTTGAAAACAAGCAACGTTTCACACTTAACCCTGCATCAAGATTAGTTTTGCCCTGGGTTAAACTCAACTCTGCTTCAGACAAGGGTTGAGATTTTTGGCCCGGGTTGAAACTCTAACCTTGGTTGAAAAAAGTAGGGTGAAATCAGCATGGGTGAATTCACCCCGGATTAAACTAGATACAAGTGTAAAACGATACAGGGTTGATGGACGGGTTGAAAAATCCAGATTTAACTCAGGGCAGCGCCCCTGGGTTCGCCCTGGGGTGAGGTTAACCTGGGCTAAGAGGCTCTTGTGTGAAAAGCCCTATTTTTACATCCAAACAGTTCTTTCCTTTCACAAAATTTGTTTCACTGTTTGTGCTCAGAGAGTATACTTGCACAGTTCACCGACTTTGTGCTTCATTTTCTCAAAGCGGTCATCATGACTCTCAAAATTTCTAAAGGCTACACGCAGCCTTGGAGTGAGCTGCCGCAATACACATTACGTCAAATTAAAGCTTATTATATTCAAGCAAACTTGAATCCCCAATCCTGATTGGTCGATCCATGGCAACAACAGTGTGATATTATACAAATATTGAATGTTTATGTGTGCAATGGTAAGAATAATTTCATGAGGTGACAGATGGAATGGGACATTCCATCTGTCCCCAAATTAAATTATTCTTACCATTGCAGGAATGTGAAACATTCATTATTTGTTTATACAACGCCTGAATAAATCCTCGTCAGATTGCATGCATATGGATATTTTTGTGTACAACATATATAGGCCTACCGTTTTCCCTTCTCAGTCCCGCATAAAACCGCGACAAAAAGTTGTCCAGTTCCGAAACAGTTAAAGCTCAACTGATGTTCCTGCATGTCTTGCAAAGTCATCTAATCATTTAAATGCGTATTTAATTTGTTTCCTTGTGTTAGCAGTTCCTATATTTCATCGTCTGTTTTATAGGAGAACAAACGGTGATTCGCGAAGATCGTCCACTATTTTGTGTGAATGACAGCCGTGTTGTAGCGCCACCAATAGTGACCGTGAAATTAGGGAAATTCTATCAAACGCGTACCGTTATGATAGAACTTTTTTTGTGGTGCGAGTTCGCGTCGTGCGATGCTATGAATAATTCAATGCACGTGATCAAGGATTCACCAATCAGATGGCGGGGATTTATTCAGGCATTGTATAATATACCTAATTGCACGGTCCAACGCACTCTGCATATTGCGTAATCTTGGTTCGAGACATTGTTCCGTATGCGCGATAACCAGCTGCTGCGAGAGGGCGTTATCAGGACGAATCGCCAGTAACAACGTCTTGGGAATTTCTCCAAATCTTTCCCCCAAAAAGGGGAAAAACTAGTGCGCAAGCGTCAATTCTGTATGTAAATGAGGAACATTTTCTCTTCACGCACGCTCACATACGAAAAGGAGCTGCCATGAAGTTGCACAATAGTCTGGCAGCTATAGCAAGCGAGTTATACGCGTAATCTACTGGCCGAAGGGGTGCTAGTAAGTTCGCGATCAAAGCTGCTATGCTTTGCATTGCAGGCAGGTCCGTCCGGCCGGCCGGCCGGGTATGTGCTAGCGGCTGCAGTGTTCACCGCTAGTGTTCGCATGCGACGTCTTGCAACTGTGACGATCGACGTGAGGGAGATACGACGGAGAAGGTGTCGGGCGGGACCGGGCAGGCAACCTGGGTGATGGTGTGTGATCTGTGGGAAACTACTTGTTACATGCAAGAAATACCTCTCCATTATATTAAACCGTCGGGGCTCGGACAACTCGACCGTCTTTGCGTCAAATGGGAAGACAGGTCGTCCGTGGAGACAAGTCTTCTGTTGAGACAAGTCTTCTGTTGAGACAAGTCGTCCGCTGAATTGAAGTCGACTCGGAGGTAGGGGAATTGCTGGGGTTTCTCGGCTGAGATTCACGTCCAGCCTCAAAGTCAAACATGATCCTGAATTTTTGTCGAGTTTCACCAGTGGAGAAAACCTGCAGGAGATCTAGAGTGCGTCTCTGTATCTTTGTGAACTGTGTGACAATCGAATCACCAGAGTACGACAATCTCCATTTTCCCCGGCCGTAAAGAGGGCCTCGTGAGCTAGTTGTTTAATATTATTATCAGGGCATTTTCTTATTTTATATCTAAATCAAATCACCCAACAAGGTCTCCTCAGCACCATTCATATTCATGAGCCCCGTAAAAATGTTCTGTTATTATTAGGCCATCAGCCTGGGGGGGTTGGTCGGTATCAATTGAGGGGAATAATGCTCATGGTGATTTTTGGCAAGGTATGCACCCCTGTAGTTGGAAAATATGTGATAGCATTGCAGTGGTGGCAGCTTTTTAGGTGCTATCACTCTTCTAAAATAAATGGCCGCCAACATGCTTGTAAAAAAAATTAAAAAGTGATAACACCCAAAAAGCTGCCACCACTCACGCTGCAATGCTATCACACATTTTCCAACTATAGGTGTGCATACCTTGCCAAATATTGCTATGAGTATTGCTCCTTTCGATCATTTGATACCGGTGGCCCATTTTTTCGACCGAGGCTGATACATTTCCATCACACCAGAACTTTTTATACATGTAGTTCATTCCCCTCGGCCCTACCGAACAATCTAAATAACACAGACCTCTATCTTGATACTAACAATCGTGCGGTGGGGTTAGACCTATGCATAATGCATTTATTTATGTATAATACAAACTACATAATGCGCGCTGCATTAATTGGGCTAAGCAGGTGCGTGCGCAAAACACGGCTTCTACGAAATTCCCAAGACGTTGTTACTGGCGGTTCGTGGCTATAATAGTTCGTCCTGATAACGCCCTCTCGTGGCGGCAAGTTATCGCGTATATACGTAACGTCTTCAACCAAGACTTCATATTGCGCTGTTCCAACTCCGCGTGGAAACTGTTATTGATTCACATGCGTGTGTTGTACATTCTGGTTTCATGTACAGTGTGCCTGTTCCATTTTTACTGCGCATCAAGTTACTGCGCATCAAGTGTGTTCATCATTACCATCACACTAAAATGCATGCACTTGATCTATTCTCAAGATATCTCCTCACCTTTTTGCACTGTCCATCAGGAGTAACATGCCTTGGTCCCCATCGGCTTCAAACGTCTCGTACTGATGTCTGTCTGCATTGCCTATTAGGTAATCAAATGCAGCCGTGTCTAGCATGTCAATGATACGCCGATGCTTCTCAAGAGGGAACTTCTGCAGGACACCTTTGCAGTAGTTGTCGTCATATTCCCATCTGTAGAGAGCATTATCATCATAAGGACCTTAAGCTTGATTATTGATTACAGAATGCAATATGATTCCTGGCTGTGACCTCATTCGAATCCAAACATGTGGAGTAGGTTTTTAGTCCCTACCTGATTCCATTAGCCTTTTTGAGATATGGGTGCTATTTGATTTGGGTAAACCTTTTGTATGGCACAAACAGTTTACCCAAATCAAATAGCGCCCTCCTAATATATTGTGTCCACCATATCTCAAAATGGCTAATGGGGGTTTTCTCCAGAATTATTCTCTGGGGGTTTTCTTCCCACATCTAAAACTGTAATTACCTTCCTCATCTTCTATGAAGGAATTAAGCTTGGTTGACTCCAACATTTTTGGAGTCGACTTCGACTCCGAGCAGGAATCGCGATTCCACTGCAATGCATATATTAGGCCAAAAAAAAAAGTTGTTGCCCTCCAGGAGAGACCTTAAAAGTCACAAAAGTCGTGTCGCATTTAAAAAAAAATCTTTTCAAATTTAATCTTTAAAAAGACCCTCCCTCCCTCTCCATTTTTCCCATTTAAAGGCACAGCAAGTTTTTTTCTTTGTTTTTTGGCCTTATGTATGTACTACGCATCCACGTACATGTATGCACTACAATTATGGCTCATATCAGCCCCTGTGTTTAGTGTGGCTCGCACATGTAGGCGGTGCAACCTTTGGGTGCGTTCGAGCGTGTTACTCGTGTTAACAGGAGTATACTCTTGAGCACATGAACGGCAGGAGCATGAACCGAGGGTAACCGAGAGTATACTCCCGCTCAGACCGAGAGTATACTCCCGCTCAGACCGAGAGTATACTCCCGCTCAGACCGAGAGTATACTCCTGCACCGGAGGTGTCGTCACGTGATTGTTTCCACTTAACATTTTAAGATGGCGGAAAGTAAACATTTCGGACTTTCCCAGTGAAGTTTTGTTATCGTTTTTCGATTGTTGAACTGACCTTTGGATTATATATTGTCATAAATGATACATAAGGGAAAATGTTAAACTATGTTCAAATTTGTGTGCACATCTAATGGAAGATTGTTTGCGTAGTTAACAAACGTTGGCAACGTTCGCGTGAGTGGAATGCAGCTCTAGCCTTGACCGTTCGCGAGACGCGGTTCGAGAGTAATGCGCGCACAACATTTTCCTGCACCCGCAAGTATTAAGAGTACACGCTCGAGCGCACTCTTTGAGTCACGGATGAAAAAGCTGGTTTGTGAAGTGTTGTGTGTGGTCTTTTGGGAGAACCTGCAATCTTAATTGCAGGGGTGAGATTGAGGGAAAATGAAAAATCCATAAAACATCTGAATGCATTTAATTTGTATGGCATTGCTGAAAAATGCATAATAAAGAAAACTGCATTTTCTACCAAAAGATACGGTTCAAAATTTGGGGAAAAAAGGGTCACTAGAATGAAAAGAAGACCGTTTCAGGTTTACAGAGGTCATTTTGGAATGATAAAAACGTCCATAGACACCAATGATAAATACGCCAACTTCCAAAATTCAGGAAAAAATACTTAGGACTCTCCAATGTGTTTCAGACACACAACAAATTAAAGCTTATTTCATAATTTTTCAGTTTCTGTTCAATTTTGTGGGGATTAACCAATGACTTTTTTGAGAAATTTCTATCTAAAGATGATCCCCTAAAAGTAGTCCTGTAGCCCATCGCCAGCTTGAAAGATGATGCTTATGCTCCATTGCAAAAAAGAGCACTTTTAGGGCCCAATTTTGTCAGAATTTCACAGTAATACCAGCTAGCAGTCCTGTCCACAGCTTCTAGCCTTCTTTTAAAGACCAACTCCAGTGATTTCCAAGTTTTCTCAATTATATTGAGAAGAACTGTGTCTTATAAAACAGATACATGTACTTGTCAACATTCCTATCTTTGATGCCAGTTTTTATGTTTAAAAAAAGAGAATTTTGTAGCCTTTCTTTCCGCGAGTCAACCCCAGTTTCGTGAAAAGGAGCGGGACGTCAAAGCTCATTTACATCAAATGAATATTTATTTCTTTGACGTTTTACCATGGAGAGCATGAAACGCGACATGTACCGCGTGCGTGTACATAATATGTAGGCTACATGTATAATGTACAGTATGAGTAGCGCTGCACATCTGCAGGATCTTTGTGCAAGTTTTGTCGAAATTAAAATGTCAGAAAGTGATGACTCCTGGGAACAACATAGCTTCGATGAAGAACTATATTCAGATGAATCTTACTCTAGTTTAGCAAGCAGTTTGGTTGGTTCATGGTACGGACCGGAGAGGAGGGCAATAATGATCATTTTCGCGATGGAGCCATATTGGCATAAGCCTGTCGTTGCACCGGACAAAGTCGCCCAAGATGAGGACAATAAAGTCAACCCAAATCATCTTCTAAATACAGATTCTTTCGCAGAATTCTGCTGCAGCCTCCAATTAGTACACATGATTTGGGCATTTTTGTTAATTCATGTAGAAAAGAACAAAACTTGACGAATAAGCATAACGATGCGATGTGTTTCGATGTACATGTATGTACATGTACGTCCCGTCCATATACGCACATGGCCCCATGTCGCCGATATTGTTTGCCTGTGTGCACTGTGCGTTCCAGCCAGGGCAGAACCAGCCGTGCCGGGTACCAGTTTTTTTGCTTTCTCCGGTATGATGTCGAAGATTTATTTCTCATTTCTCAACAGCGCCACCAGCGGTAAATTTCTAGAAAGTTTTCATAAACTTGAAAGAAAATGTTAATTATTTCTCGCAAAATAACACAACACTGAGTATTGAACACAATAATAATTAATTCCAACACTTTTTAAACCGTTGGACCTTTAAGGTCATGGCCCTCAAAATGCTCTTACAGCAGAGAATTTGAGAGGTCACAAATCGTGGTTTGGCCTGCACCCTATAAGGACATAAAAAAATCTTCCAGAAATCTCTAAAGCTTCTCACCAAAAATCCTGAAATCAGGAAAAATCCGGAGAAATTTCACCCCTGTAATTCGATCAATTCGCAACTCAGTGCGCCTCCAGCGGTAACCGGGGAGAGGCCAAATTACGCAGTGCATCATGGGAAAAAGTCGACATCGCAAAACCGAAGAGGGTATCAGCAATGCATCGACCGTACTTCTTACACCGCTTCTCCACTAAATCTGTCAACTCCTCTTTCTTCTTTCCTGCACAAGGTATTCCTCGATTAGTCAAAAATTGCGTTAACTCATCCACTAGCATTTGTGTGAAATCCATACTGCTGTACTGTCTATATAGATGCGATGTCGACCCCGAAAGTGGGAAATTGGCCTTTCCCGGCTTGCAGCTGGCAGTGCACCGAGTTGTGAATCGACCGAATTGAGTCATTTGGATTCAACTACTTTCGGGAGTCGACTCCTCAAAATGTGGAATCACGATTCAAATTCCGAATACAGTGGACTCCTGCACGGAGTTGCCCAAAACCCATTTCACATGACCGTTAGAAACACGGGTCCTGTGTGATGAAAACGCATCGATGTCACAAATGCATGGATTCCATGTCGTGTGAAAGTGTATCTCGGTCACCAAATGCGGTTCGTGACAGGGATCGAGACCTCCTCCAAAATTTCTCATCGATGCGACGATCATCGAGATTGGTCATGTGAATGTATTAATGCAATTTTCGCAAAGATACTGTGCAGTTTAATCGCCTTTACGCATGTGCAGTTTGCTGTTGCTCTACACTGACAATTTAACATGTTTTTTTTTTTAAAGCAATTTTCTTCAGTTCGTATTAGTCAGTTGCTGCGTAATGAGATTTGTGAAATGGCAGGCATCCTTGGGCGTTAGACACACGGCGCCAGTCATCGCAGCTGTGTGTTTCCAGCACTCGTGTGAAACGAGCTTAAGCCTACAGGGACCCCGGTGGAAAAAAGTCGAAATACTTTTGTGAGCAATCCCGCCTGCTTGCCAAATAAATAAAATAAAATAGATGTAATGCTCGAAAGACTCACTGTGCTTTCTTGTTGTCTCGGTAGGTTCGGGACCATACGTGGTGCCACTTCTTAAGCTTTCTATTTCTGGGCAGCCATAAGGTCAGCGACCCCTCCATGAGGTCATTCTCATCAGCACAGGCTGGTTCCCCTGGGTTGCAGTAGTAGCACTTGCCATAGAAGCAAGTCTGGTTTCCTGAAAGAGAGAACAAATATCACACAACAAATTAAATAGCATTTATATAGCACTTCCTACCCTCATTTCATAGTGCTCTCTGTTGCTGAGAGGGGGAGTGTGTGGTCTAGGGCTATAAGGATTTGTGACTCATGTCCAGAGGGTCAGGGGTTCAAATCCAGCTACTGGCTATATGTTGTGTCCTTGGGCAAGCCACTTCATCCCCACTTGACTCTCTCCACCCAGGAGTATAAATGGGTACCGGCATTTATGGGGAGTAACCTGCGATGAACTAGCATCCCGTCCAGGACCGGAGGAATAGAAATATTCTTAGTTGTTTTATGCTACCGAAACCGGAGATAAATACCGGCCTGTTGGGCCACATTGGCTTGTCAGATTTCTGTTGCTTATGAATTTTCATTCAATCTTAGTACTGAGCAAAGTAAAAATGACAGAACCAATTGTTGAATCATTACTCCTACTCACCCTGAGTTATAAATGTATCTAGAAGACCTTGTGATGCTACTGGCATGATTTCAGTGTGTAGATTGACTTGTCTCCCGACAACAATAGGTGCTCTATGAAAGCCCAAAACCCTGTACACAAAAAACAGCGCAATTACTTATCTGCCCAATTTCATGGTCACTGTGCACCCACCATATGCTAAAATTGGCACTTTGCTTCAAAATAAGTTGCGGTAAATCACGAGAAAAGAGTGGTAGTCATCAGTTTGATAGTAAAACCCAAAACCACACAATAGCGTTCAAAATTAACGACGGCCATTGCCGTCGATGCCTTAAAATTGCTGTGATGTCCCTTGTAGAAAATCACTTTTCACGGACAGATTTACTGTGCCCTATATTACTTTGGCCGAAGTGCCCTTCTGCAGAAAACACTGCTGAATCACTTGGTATACATGTACATCGTGCATTTCGTGTCAATGTTCCGCTGGGAGTACATGCGCATGCAGCAAAGTATGGGCTCGTATGGAAAATATCCCTAATAAGCATGCGTATTGTGCAGAGAGAGTCTGCTGTTGGGGGACTTTCCATCATGCAACACCGAAATTCATAGTTGGGTTCCTCCAGCATGTATCACTTCGGTGGGAGGTTCGGGGCGTGGGCACGGCGTCTGTCGTCTTGTTTTTAAATCGTTTTTATCATCTTTTTTTAATCACCATTGTCTGTTTTTACTGTATTATGTTGCTTTTTAGTCGTCTCTGCTGGACTGATTTCTGCCTGAGTAAGTTCCTAACTCTATATTTGTGTGAAACTCTCTTGCTATTATTGTCAACCGTATTAAAACCCACTCAAGATAGTGGCCGGACTTGCTGGACTTTCATAGTAGCCATCCATTGTTTGACATTTGTATCAACGATATTGACAGCCTTGCCAATCTACACCATCAAATCTCTATCTGATGGATGTACCGAACATTTGACGATTTTCTCACATCATCAGTGCACACGAACAATATTCAACGGACCAGCCTAGAGATAACCTGTGCGATTGATTCAAGATGGCGTCCATCGTTAACCCCCTTCCCTGCTGATGTAACAAGGAATAAACTGGCAGTGCTTCTGTTGTCGGGAGATATACCGCCCTCAATCCCGGGCCTGCATATAAATATCCATGTGGTATGGGTTGCAATTGGCTGGTGAAATGCAACCGGAAGAGTTCCATACTAAGTGTATGGGAATGGATAATGCAACCTACGATCAACTTTGCAATACATCTGACTCTTGCGTTTTGCAACACCTGTTATCTTGCAAACCTACCATATTTCAACGCTTCGTTTACAACGGCGTCCTATTCAAATGCTTCATGTCCTGAACACTGTCCTACCACGTCCGCCCACATTCGGAGACCCAGTCCGCATGATGATGTCGTTTATAATCCCCATGCTAGTGCGGCTACACCGAGACAAGATTTCTGTTCATTTGGTGAACCGAGGAGAACCAAGGGAATGATCATCGTTCATTTGAATATTGTTTCACTCGTGGCCAACATTGATTCTCTTCGAATGGAGCTTTCTTGTAATCCTGTGGATTAGTGAAGAATTCCCGTGCCTGAAGTCCGGTAACCAGACAAGCATGCTTGCATGCAAATTGCAAACAATTCTGGAACTTCGTACTCCACAACATTTTTCATAAAATCCCGCCGATAACCAACAAGGACATTCATCTGTTTCAATCAAAACTTTTGACAACTTGCGACAAGAAGTAGACCAGTGGTTGAGTGTGCGATAAACGGCTGTATGGATAATTCCACGTGTGGCCAACGTGTTATGGTAATGCACCGTGCATATAGGGCTGCTAGTTGGCTGGGCACGGCAGCGTGTTGGACGACATGGAGTACTTTATTGTACTTTAAAGTCAGTTTCATGTTTACTTTGTTTAGTTTACTGCTTTTGCTGATTAATAGGATATAAATTAATCATCATGCATGCTATTTTAGTTTGTTCATTCTTTGTTCTGAATAGAAAGGTTGATTATTCACAACACGAGAGTACTAGCTTACAATACATACAACTGTACATTCACCATGGAGGTACACATTCACCAATGAAATCAGCATTGATACGCTAGCCTGTGGTTGCAATTTTTGAGGCTTCATGAAATACCTAACTTTTCTAACTATTCTGGAATTCCATTTTGTGTACTTGTTTGAGTATCTTGATTCATTCATTTTAAATGTTTCAATATATTATAACGAAACACTGAGTTAGGGATCTAGTACCAGCATTGTATTGCTCGAGGCAGTGAGCACATGCCACCCGCGAGTATAAAAGGACGCGTCGGCCATGCGTGGCTCTGAGTAACTCTCCAACTTTGTGGCCGATTTTGGCCGTGAATCTTGAGTCTCCACCGCTACCGCTAATCACCTAGCGCATAGATGAGAAGCGGGCTACCTTGAGCATATAGTCGGTGAGTGAATACCGTAGAGTAAACCAACAAAGTCTGGCTAAGTTTCAGTTTACTTAAGTTCAGACACCTACCTAGGAGTCGCCTATCCAGGAGTCGCCTGTTTAGGTGGGAGTACCACTGTATACACGTATATATCTGAAGCACTGCTACTTGGTGATTTGTATGTTGTCAATCTGATGATTGAGCCTATTAACATGATTAAGGTGAGCGTGAGTTTGTATAGCTATTCAAACCGTGGACCTTTAACAAAGAGGACAATAGGGTCCACGATTGAGTCAAGGTCCACGATTGAAAATCGTGTACAAAACATATGGAAGGCCTTCCGAAAAAATTAAAGATTGCCGGTGTTTACACACTTGTGTGAGTGCATGAGTGTCACTGGCCAACTTTGTTGCCTGGGGGTAGACTTCCTTCAAACGGAGTTACATCGTCGGGAAAGCCCTATCCTGTCAGTGATCCCCCCGGCAGAAGGCAGGGCAGGAGGGTCGCTTGAAGGCTGAAATATTTTTGTTTTCTAAATAGAAGCAATATTCCTAATATTGATCAATGCACAAGAGTTAACAGATATCATAAATAATAGAAATTGTGATTCCCTTTGGTCACATGGGCCACTAGGGCTAGTTGGAACATTTCGATGGGGGCTTGTTAGAACATGTTCCAACAAACCCCAACATATGCCCTTTGACTAAAAGTTCTACTTGAAAAATGTGTTTTCTGTAGTATAGCAAAAAGTTGTCAAACGTCTGGAATGATTTTAAGCATTTCCTGTAGTGTAGCAAGAAGTTGTCAAAAGTCTGAATATGCTGTTTATTTCTTGTGGCGTTACATGTAGCAAAACTCAAGATGCAAGACTCCTAAAATAATCAAAGAAAGCAGCCCACAGCAAAATTTGTCTCAAAAAATAATATAAGGCCTACATGTAGTAAAAGACTATAAATTGATTTTCACTTAATAGTTGCATTGATTTTATCTCTTGGCGAATTGAGTGACATTTTTTTTTTATATAACGTTCCTTCCCACATAAGGTCGACCGGTCTATGGAGTTTGTGCGCAGGCTTAAATGTGACCTAACCCAAATTTCCCCCCATTAGTTATGCGTTATGGTGACCGTGAAATGTCGCCCTAAAGCACCCGGTCGCCCTATAATTAAAGAAAAACGGTAAACGGTCTCCCTATGTTCGAAAATTTCATAATATATATACATGTATATATATATATATATTTTAAGTACCGTAGTCATTTTTGAAAGACAATGCAGCTTTCACTTGCCAGTGAATATTTTTAAAAGAAAAAATGCAGAGGTACATGTAATGGGAATATTTTTTTCCCTGAAAACCAAAATTATTAGTGTTTGAAACGGTTAAACAAATCTTAACCCTTTTATAGAGTATTTGTAGAACTTCCTGCATATTTAATTCAGTTATGTATATATATGTGTGGCCTTGTCACATCCCTCCGTTTTTCTTTTTGCCCAATTACCACCTCCAATTTACCCCCCTTGTTCCCCTTCCCCAGCTTCATCCCTCTCATCTCATAGATCATCTTCCCATTTCATCCTACCACACCTCTTTGTTCCTTTGTTCCTTGCTGTCCCTTCCCCTTCCTTTGTTGTTCACCCACTCCCACTCTCCTTTAAATCCCTCATTTTTTTCCACCCACCCCCTCATGCATGTGTGTTTCCTACATGTTTGTTTCTTGTACTCTGTCATTTGCCTTTGAGAAAGAACTTGCTTAAGTTTCAAACGTTAGGCCAGCTAATTTTTGTATTGCTATTTTTTTGTTTACATACTGGATGGGTGCATGGCCTACATGTATATAGTGCTTGCAAAAATTATTTTACTTGAACTCAAATAATAAATGTAGTTTTTTTTATACTTTCTAAAGTAACCGCATACCATGTTCCAACTTACCCCATACCATGTTCTAACTTACCCCAGAGTTGGAGTAAGTTGGAACACATGACATAGTCATGCATGTTCAAGGTGGATTATTTATCAACTAAGAATTTTATAGGCTACATTTGTAACACACTTGTATGCATAAACTGGTATAGTTATTGTTTTTTTGAGTCAAATTTGTTTGTGTTATATAGACGTTTTTGTGAAAATCGTTCCAACTAACCCCATCTCCCCTACTAGAGTAAACATAGTACATGTACAATGTAGGTGGAATCCAAACAAGGGTCAATGCAGGTGTCTGGTAAGAAAAGAGACATTGCGCCAGTATGATCATCCATAAAATGATTACAGTACTTGTCGAGCCATTTATGGTACAATCAACCTGATATGCCCGGCCCTCTATCATGTCTATTATTTTTGGACTACCTGGATTGTATAAAATAGGGGGAATCACTAAAGCAATAATCAATACAAAATCAAGCCAAAGCCAAAGCCAGAGTTTAACAAATGGCCCTTGAAATGACATCCATCATTGTCAAACAGTTTACCTGTCTAAATGAAATGCTGCAATCTCCCCTGTGTGCCTGTCATACCCTGCATATGGTGTGCCTTCTATTACATGTTCTCTCTTGTATCTATTGCAAAAACAGGATAAAAGGAATCATGCAATGAGATTCTCATTTTCTCTCTTTTTTTCACTAATGCAAGAGGGCGCTATTTTTGTTATAAGGAACTTCTTGTCAAAAGACCAAAATAAACAGTTCCAATATCATTCCACTATAAATCATCAACAATGATTTGAAGAAACAGAAATGGATTCTAAATGGCCTATTGGAAGACGCAAACATGGAACCTTCTCAGAGAAAAAAAGAAGAATATGGCCATGTCCGAGACAGGCTTCCAGGGCTATGGCTACGTCTATTGTCAGTGTGTGCACACGCAACCGGGGAAGACCTACATGTGTAGCTCTAGACACAAGATTCGGACGCAGCCTTATTATGTCTTAAATTTGTTGCCAAGCCTGCTATACAACGTCACTATGGCTGTGCCTTTAACCCTAACCCTGCCAGACACAGCATCTGTGGTGACAGCTTGACCTTGCTGCACTCTGCACAATGTGACAAAGTATGCAATCTGATGCGTCTGGCAGGGTTTCTAGCCAAAATACCCTGGAGGGTTAGGGAATGACATCATGCTTTGGCCATAAATACGAAAATTTGCAATAATATAAAAACATAAATTTTCTATTACTCCCTGTATTTTCTACAAAAACCTGGAAATAATGGACTTATAATAATAAAGATGAATTTCACTTAAGCCCTGTCTGCACACTTCTGGGTTGAAAGTGAAGCTCTCATTTGCTAAACAAATTTCTGTTCAACTAATCCATTCATGCATGCATAGATCACAGCAAGTGTAGCGCACGGCAGCATGGTCAAGCGGTTCCGGTGTATCACAACGATCGTCCACATTCATTCTCAATTGACATGATGTTCAACTATTTCACGGAACAATGATTCTCAAATAAACTTACCTGCATCAGATTCTTTCTGGACGACTGGATCAGGAACTTTTCAAAATTCAAAATATTTCACCGTGTATAAATTGGCAATGAATGAATGCAATAAAGATTGTTTACTTTAATAGCATTATGCCTTGCTTTCAAACCCACAAGTGCGAGGATCGGTGTTATTTTCGACAATGTGAAATTTGTCTAGATTGCTGTACAAAATTCTATTCTCATTTACCCTCTCCTTACTCGACAAAGAAACCACACACCAGTGCATTCAAACAACAGATATACATGTACATGTATTCACCACTTTGACATGGGACAACCATGTTAATGCCGTAGTCTCGAAAGCCAATAGAACATTAAGTTTCCTGTGGCATATAGCTGGAGGCACTTCAACCAAAGCATTGATGTCACTTTACAAGACTCTGGTTTTGCCAGTCCTAGAGTATGGGTTGCCTGCTTAGACCCCGTGCACCTTAATCGCAAAGGCCAAACTTGAGAGAGTTCAAAGGCGTGCAAGCAGAATGTGTTTGAAGCAAAGCAGGGGAACTATGTCGTACGAGGAGCGGCTGCGAACACTGAACTGGATTTCTCTGGACTTGAGACGACAAAAACACACAGTGACATTTGTTACAAAATGTTTGTTTAATCTCATTGATTGCCATTCAGTTCGAGCAGACACTGCAGTAAATACTCGACACCAGGACACAGTCACTTTTCACCACCATTATGCCAGAACACTAGCCCTTAAGAACACACCCACCCATTCATTCCCCCGCATCTGGAGCAGTCTACCCTCTCACATTAAGGACTCTATCATTCTTGACTCTTTTCATGGTTTCAACAGATGTTTGTCGGCTCATTTTCATGATTCATAAATGATAGTTACTTTCCTGGTCTATTATATCAACTCATGCTTACTATTCCAAGGTGTTTTATTTTCCCTGATTTATTGTAAATTCAATTTAAGATTTGTTTTGCTTTTTTGTATTTATTTAGTATTACATGTATTTATTAATTTCTTATTTAATTATCTTCTTTCTATTTTATTTTGTTATGTTATTTTATTTATTATGTAACTATTTATATATTTGATTATTAATATTTTTATTTATTACATAGTTTTCCTTTTAATATATTTATATATATATATATATATATATATATATATATTTTTTTATCCCAAGTGTCTATTATTGTATCCTTTTAAAGCTTGGATAGACAGGCTTTCGGGCCACAGTGTTTCAGTACACTTTTGTCTATCCTGGCCGGCTTTAAATTGATTGTTTTTGTATATCCCCCTCCCACCAATCTCTCCTCTCCCTACCCCCCCCCCCCCCCCATACCACCAATCTCCTCCCTAACCATCCCCCACCTATACCAGTCCCACCCGTTCCCATACCACTCTCTCCTCCCCCTCATGTATTTTTTCTTAATTTTGTATTTTTCTCGTTTTCTTGTATAAAGTTGTTTTGTTGTTCATTGAAATTTGGCCGAATAAATAATAATAATAATAATAATATGTTTCATGAACATGTAGTGCTTGTGTTTTTGCTGTTCATACATGTACATGTACATGGTACATGGTACAGAAAGAGCCTTTTCAGATCTTTCCAAAGGTACTATCAAATTCATTTTGATAAAAGTCTGTCCAAACTTTCCCTGTGCAGTTGTGTGTGCGGCAGAGTTGTATTAGAGTCCCTGCAAGTCCTTTCACAAGTCCTTTCCCAAGTCCAGTCAGAAGTCCTTTCATTAAGCCAGTTACAAGTAACTGGATGAACAATGACAAAAGAATGCCTTTGTCACAGCTCATTTGAATAGCTTGAGATTGGGATTAGTACTGGAGAGCTTGTGATGGACTTGCAGGGACTTGCAGGGACTTGTGAAAGGACTTGCAGGGACTCGAATACAACTCTGGTGTGCGGATACCATTTGTTCACATAACAACCAAAATTTCCTGGTTGATAAAGTAGGCCAGAAGCGAAAACAGCCATAGCTTTTTAGCAGGTACATGTATGACTTTCCTTTTACACCATATGAAAGAGTAATTTTCATAAAACAAACTTGGAAATCATTGGTTTAGTGTACTTTGATAAGTATAAATTTAAATAAATTTTCAAAGTGAACAAAGAAAACTGGCAAGAGCGGGATTCGAACCTGCGACCTCCGGAACACCGTACCAGTCTTGTTGACTTGACTTGCTGACTCAGACTTGAGTCACGATTTTTTCGACTTGAGACTTGACTTGACTTGGAAAAAAGATGACTTGACTTCACTTAAAAGAACATGACTTGCGACTTGACTCGACCTGAATAAATTTGACTTGCTGACATTAACACTTTTGTTAAAATAAACAAAAACTTTTGGGTGTACAGTACGTGCATATCAGTTGAAAAAAAATGCCGAGATTACAGTACATATATGCTGGGCCAAAGCGCGGGCCAACTGCATGGAGAACCATCAAGACAGCCTGCCAGGTTGATTTTGTACAGTGCATGAGTGCCAGCCTACATGTGTATGCATCATCATTTGTCATTGGAACTTTAAATCTATTTTTACAATCGACTTGAGACTTGGGATTTGACACGACTTGGGAAAAATTTGACTTGTGACTTGACTTGAATTGTGAACATTGACATAGGGCAAGATAGCTTAGTTGGTAGAGTGCCGGTACGGTGTTCCGGAGGTTGCAGGTTCGAATCCTACTCCTGCCAGTTTTCTTTGTTCACTTTGAAAAATTAGTATCAGCCAAAATGAGCAGAAGGCAATGGCTGAAAAAGTCAGAAAGGCTGGGTGAAAAACAAAGAACTGTGACATAAATACACGAAAACTGCAGGTGGAAAGGTCATTTGTTAACCCTCCTGTTCTCAGGGCCAAAATCGACCCAGCTGCTGTACAGATCAAAACCTATCAAATGTCCCATTGAAACACACACAAACTGTCAGAGTTGGTGTTTAGAGATTTTGATAGGCTGTGATAGTTATAAGTATAGGAGGGTTTTAAACCACAAATAAAGCAGGAAGACTGATATACCTGCCAGGTTTGAACACAACCCACTGCCCTCCTGCTAACTCCAGGCGTGCCTTAAGCTGCGTGCCCTTGTAGCCAATCTCCGCCTTATTGATCTGCATTGTTGCCATGGCGTTTAAAACCATTCCCAAGTCCGGGTTTTCGCGCGGAGTGATTTGCTTGGAGTCCATCCAGCTTTCGGCAAGGTTCCATAATGCATTCAGTGAACTGACACCGTCTGGTAACTCGTGTGGTATAAGATCTGATTCGATGTCCACCATGGCCTTTTCAACATCAACATCGTGATTTAAAACTTGTAGGGGACTGATTGTCAAGTCTTTGATTTTGCCGAAATTCTGTCTGGTATTTCTAAGTTGGTATTCCCTATTTTCTTCTTCTTTATCTTCGGGTAAATTCTCATCGACATCAACGATTTTAATTCTGGGAAATGTCGGTGAATGCTTTCCCCTGTTCTGTTTAAATTTATGATTATTGCCGCGATTGGAGCCGCGGCTACGATGCTTCTGGCTTTCTGACGGGGATGGAGTGTATACGATAATCAACAGCCATGTCACAATAAAGACAGAAGCCAAGAACATAATTCTTCTCCGTTTCAACCACATACTGAATACACCAACTCAGACGCTGTTACATGTATCTTGAGAGTCTCAACATCAGGTACGTGTAGATGTTTTCGTTCTGATGTGCAAAGTTGGCGCTGCAAACCATATCCAGTAATGAGAAAGGGGACCACTTGTCAATCCCAGATAACAACCTGAAACAAAAGTGGGAAATTATTTTCTACATTTCTAACATAATGTAAAAGGTCCACCTCCAAACGAAATTGAGAAACTGTATTAAAATTTTGTGTGAACATTTTTGTTTTTTAATGCAAATCGCCCATCACAAGCCCTAGGGCACTCGAGGTGTGGGCTACAGAGGAATATGTGGAAGAACCAGCCCCTCACACTGAAATAAGACAAGACAATCTAATCTCTTCACAGCATGAACAGGGTCGGGATGGGTAACCAGTCCACCGCAAGGCACCAATAATGCCTCTACCCATATCAAGCATAGAAGGGCCACAGCCCAGGACTGGGCTCGAACCCACAACCTGCAGAATTACCCACAGACCCCGAACTCAGTGTGCCAAACCACTAGAACACGGCACTTCCACAAAGCAAGATGCAAGATGCAAGATTCAGTTGGTCATTAAATTATTTCTAAACAAAGATTGGAACTCAATAACACCAAACTGAGGGAAAAAGTATAACGGAAAGAGTTCCATATCCCGACATCACTTATACCTCGTGCACGTGCACAAAGTCTATGGGCCATGACAGAAAAAGTATTTTCAAAGAATACGTTGAAATTGTTTACCTCCTAAATTCGTGTTTCTTCATCAGATTTACACTTTTTTGTCGTTTTAAAGTCATATTAACCCTAACAGCCTAAGGCTTTTTACTAGAATCCTTCCCTAACCACACAAACTCCAACACTGTGTAGTAAACCAATGGCACATTCTTTGTACTTAGACAAAATCAGGGCATCAAGTCCCATGCAAAGTACCCAATCACACAAAATTCAACACAAATGGGGTGTTTGATTTTGGCAGGTTAGGGATGGTTAGGGTTAAGGGAAAATAAGTGATGTCCGGATATGGAACTCTTTCCGCATGCAACTGTACAATGCATACACGCAAAACTGCACTTATTCGCAAAACACCAACCAAAAACTCATTTAAGAAAATCGCATTTTTTTACTGCAAGAAACTGTTCAAAATTACTAAAAATTGTCATTAGAATTGAGAGAAGTATACTTTAAATGTAGGTCGATAAACGTCATTTTGGAATGATAAAACCACCTCGAACTGGACTACATCTAAAGTGGGGCCCATAACTACACAATCGTCACTGATCAGGGATCAAAATACCCACATTTAGAACGTTCATCAACAGAGGGCGCAATTTACAGTCGCCGCGTGCACGTCCGAAATTGCGCCCTCTGTTGTTGATGAACATTCAAGACGTGCGGACAAGGTATTACTCCTCGTGTTTGTGAAGTCAGCGTCGCGTGGAGACGATTTTGCGCCGCAAATATCTCCTGTTCTTGACATTCTTGGAGGAATATTTCTATCCGAACGGGGAGATGGGCTGTTGAACTGTTTGACGAAGATGATGCCAAGAATATTTATGCAGGTAAAGTGCGATTTTTGATCTTCGGTTTCTAGCATAGGACTGTTTTGCATACTTGGGCGCTAGGACGCTATATCATAGCGTCCTTCTAGGGCTACCTTGGACCCTACTATCGCCAGATCATGTCCAAATGTTAAAAAAGGCGATAAAGGGTCCAAGTTACTCGGACTAGTTAGGAATAGGATTAGGAGTAGGGTTAAGGGATGTCGATCGCGCGTACAACGGTCGCAAAAGTGCTAGTTAGTAGTTGGGCCATGGTTGGGCAGGCAGCTTGCAATCACTCCACGCTCTGGAAAGAGTTCCATATCCGGACGTACACAAAGTCTATAGTATATGGGCCATGACAGAAAAAGTCAAAGTAGGGGGCCTATTTTCAAAGAATAAGTTGAACATTTTTCCCTTTTGAATTCGTGTTTTACAGATTTACAGATTTACAATTTTTTGTAGTTTTTAAGTCATATTAGGGGAAAATAAGTGATGTCCGGATATGGAACTCTTTCCCTTCTGTTTCCTACCTCATGATGAACTGATGGGGACGTGTCATTTATAGTCGGCAGCACGCAGTGGCACAGCGTGATACATGGTATGGGCGGCGCCATCTTGGTGAACGACAAAGAGCGCCCTCTCTGGTTGAGTCTCCTAAAGCTTTTTTCGCTGCGCCAATTCCTGGGGCGTGTTTTCGCGACCCGCAACCTGAAACATACGAACATGTTTACGCAGGCGCGAGAAAAAGCAGAACTGGCTGTCATTGACCGATCTTGTAAACAAACATGGCGGAGGAGTGAGTAGTTGTGCAAGAGTTTGAGTATCTGGTGAATGACGTCAAAGAAGAGGAATATGGTTGAAAAGAAAAAGATGTCGGTTAGACGATTACCATGCTTACACACGACGGGCTGTGCCATGGCGGCTCTCGTACATAATTCACGAATTTTTGGGACGAATAAAAAAAAATCGTCTGCTTACGTTTCAGTATCTTCCGCCATTTTGAACCTGTGAACCGGCTCCAACCTTCGGTTCTCGTTTGGTCGAAACAATGACGTCACGCAACCATGACCGAAGACGCCAAACCGCCCAACCAAAGCGGAAACATGTTTCTGGTCACAGTCGCGAAAACACGCCCCTGATTGAGGAGTCATTTAATCCAATTAAGCCTACACGTGTGAAATTCCCCAATAATGTAAAATACTTGGCGGTGTGAAGTTGGTTCCTTATTCGATATTCGACATTCAATATTGAACCAGTAACCAGTTCCTTATTCGATATTCCAATACACAACACACGGTGTACAAACCCGCCATGACTCGCCGAACCCAAAGTCGCATCCACGTTCGGAAATGATTACTAGACTGGTTTACTGTCCCGCCAAGAATAACGGACTTTGTTAAAACCCGTAGCCAAAGCAGCAGCAATAGTGTGTGTCAGACGAGGGGGTGGGAACTACGGGTTCAGGATAGAGGATCTCAACACGGATAAAGTTGTTTTGACATGATCGAGAGCTTTATTATCTTATTTCTTTTTTAAAGATGCGTTTGTCAAATTTATTTTACATTTTAGGTCACATTTCGCCATTAGGTTTGTACACAAAATCAACGTCCGTGAACAATCCCTTTTAAAGTATGAAGGACCCCTTGGACCGGGCAAGGATAGTAATGGAGGGATGCAGGGGGACCCATAGAACCGTCACAAAATAGTGCCTGCCTGGTCCAAGGGGTTCGCGTATTTTTAAAGATTTTTTGAAGATGCGTTTATCTTAATGCACAGATCGCCATTAGGTTTGTACACAAAATATACGTCCGTGAACAATCCCTTTTAAAGTATGAAGGACCCCTTGGACCGGGCAAGGATAGTAATGGAGGGATGCAGGGGGACCCATAGAACCGTCAAAAAATAGTGCCTGCCTGGTCCAAGGGGTTCGCGTATTTTTAAAGATTTTTTGAAGATGCGTTTATCTTAATGCACAGATCGCCATTAGGTTTGTACACAAAATATACGTCCGTGAACAATCCCCTTTAAAGCATGAAGGACCCCTTGGACCGGGCAAGGATAGTAATGGAGGGATGCAGGGGGACCCATAGAACCGTCAAAAAATAGTGCCTGCCTGGTCCAAGGGGTTCGCGTATTTTTAAAGATTTTTTGAAGATGCGTTTATCTTAATGCACAGATCGCCATTAGGTTTGTACACAAAATATACGTCCGTGAACAATCCCCTTTAAAGTATGAAGCACCCCTTGGACCGGGCAAGGATAGTAATGGAGGGATGCAGGGGGACCCATAGAACCGTCAAAAAATAGTGCCTGCCTGGTCCAAGGGGTTCGCGTATTTTTAAAGATTTTTTGAAGATGCGTTTATCTTAATGCACAGATCGCCATTAGGTTTGTACACAAAATATACGTCCGTGAACAATCCCCTTTAAAGTATGAAGGACCCCTTGGACCGGGCAAGGATAGTAATGGAGGGATGCAGGGGGACCCATAGAACCGTCAAAAAATAGTGCCTGCCTGGTCCAAGGGGTTCGCGTATTTTTAAAGATTTTGTGAAGATGCGTTTATCTTAATGCACAGATCGCCATTAGGTTTGTACACAAAATATACGTCCGTGAACAATCCCTTTTAAAGTATGAAGGACCCCTTGGACCGGGCAAGGATAGTAATGGAGGGATGCAGGGGGACCCAGAGAACCGTCACAAAATAGTGCCTGCCTGGTCCAAGGGGTTCGAGTATTTTTAAAGATTTTGTGAAGATGCGTTTATCTTAATGCACAGATCGCCATTAGGTTTGTACACAAAATAAACGTCCGTGAACAATCCCCTTTAAAGTATGAAGGACCCCTTGGACCGGGCAAGGATAGTAATGGAGGGATGCAGGGGGACCCAGAGAACCGTCAAAAAATAGTGCCCGCCTGGTCCAAGGGGTTCGAGTTTTTTTTTTTAAGATTTGAAGATGCGTTTATCTTAATGCACCGATCGCCATTAGGTTTGTTCACAAAATAAACGTCCGTGAACAATCCCCTTTAAAGTATGAAGGACCCCTTGGACCGGGCAAGGATAGTAATGGAGGGATGCAGGGGGATCCAGAGAACCGTCAAAAAATAGTGCCTGCCTGGTCCAAGGGGTTCGAGTATTTTTAAAGATTTTGTGAAGATGCGTTTATCTTAATGCACAGATCGCCATTATGTTTGTACACAAAATAAACGTCCGTGAACAATCCCCTTTAAAGTATGAAGGACCCCTTGGACCGGGCAAGGATAGTAATGGAGGGATGCAGGGGGACCCATAGAACCGTCAAAAAATAGTGCCTGCCTGGTCCAAGGGGTTCGCGTATTTTTAAAGATTTTGTGAAGATGCGTTTATCTTAATGCACAGATCGCCATTAGGTTTGTACACAAAATATACGTCCGTGAACAATCCCTTTTAAAGTATGAAGGACCCCTTGGACCGGGCAAGGATAGTAATGGAGGGATGCAGGGGGACCCATAGAACCGTCAAAAAATAGTGCCTGCCTGGTCCAAGGGGTTCGCGTATTTTTAAAGATTTTTTGAAGATGCGTTTATCTTAATGCACAGATCGCCATTAGGTTTGTACACAAAATATACGTCCGTGAACAATCCCCTTTAAAGTATGAAGGACCCCTTGGACCGGGCAAGGATAGTAATGGAGGGATGCAGGGGGACCCATAGAACCGTCAAAAAATAGTGCCTGCCTGGTCCAAGGGGTTCGCGTATTTTTAAAGATTTGTTGAAGATGCGTTTATCTTAATGCACAGATCGCCATTAGGTTTGTACACAAAATATACGTCCGTGAACAATCCCCTTTAAAGTATGAAGGACCCCTTGGACCGGGCAAGGATAGTAATGGAGGGATGCAGGGGGACCCATAGAACCGTCAAAAAATAGTGCCTGCCTGGTCCAAGGGGTTCGCGTATTTTTAAAGATTTTTTGAAGATGCGTTTATCTTAATGCACAGATCGCCATTAGGTTTGTACACAAAATAAACGTCCGTGAACAATCCCCTTTAAAGTATGAAGGACCCCTTGGACCGGGCAAGGATAGTAATGGAGGGATGCAGGGGGACCCATAGAACCGTCAAAAAATAGTGCCTGCCTGGTCCAAGGGGTTCGCGTATTTTTAAAGATTTTGTGAAGATGCGTTTATCTTAATGCACAGATCGCCATTAGGTTTGTACACAAAATATACGTCCGTGAACAATCCCTTTTAAAGTATGAAGGACCCCTTGGACCGGGCAAGGATAGTAATGGAGGGATGCAGGGGGACCCAGAGAACCGTCACAAAATAGTGCCTGCCTGGTCCAAGGGGTTCGAGTATTTTTAAAGATTTTGTGAAGATGCGTTTATCTTAATGCACAGATCGCCATTAGGTTTGTACACAAAATAAACGTCCGTGAACAATCCCCTTTAAAGTATGAAGGACCCCTTGGACCGGGCAAGGATAGTAATGGAGGGATGCAGGGGGACCCAGAGAACCGTCAAAAAATAGTGCCCGCCTGGTCCAAGGGGTTCGAGTTTTTTTTTTTAAGATTTGAAGATGCGTTTATCTTAATGCACCGATCGCCATTAGGTTTGTTCACAAAATAAACGTCCGTGAACAATCCCCTTTAAAGTATGAAGGACCCCTTGGACCGGGCAAGGATAGTAATGGAGGGATGCAGGGGGATCCAGAGAACCGTCAAAAAATAGTGCCTGCCTGGTCCAAGGGGTTCGAGTATTTTTAAAGATTTTGTGAAGATGCGTTTATCTTAATGCACAGATCGCCATTATGTTTGTACACAAAATAAACGTCCGTGAACAATCCCCTTTAAAGTATGAAGGACCCCTTGGACCGGGCAAGGATAGTAATGGAGGGATGCAGGGGGACCCATAGAACCGTCAAAAAATAGTGCCTGCCTGGTCCAAGGGGTTCGCGTATTTTTAAAGATTTTTTGAAGATGCGTTTATCTTAATGCACAGATCGCCATTAGGTTTGTACACAAAATATACGTCCGTGAACAATCCCCTTTAAAGTATGAAGGACCCCTTGGACCGGGCAAGGATAGTAATGGAGGGATGCAGGGGGACCCATAGAACCGTCAAAAAATAGTGCCTGCCTGGTCCAAGGGGTTCGCGTATTTTTAAAGATTTTGTGAAGATGCGTTTATCTTAATGCACAGATCGCCATTAGGTTTGTACACAAAATATACGTCCGTGAACAATCCCTTTTAAAGTATGAAGGACCCCTTGGATCGGGCAAGGATAGTAATGGAGGGATGCAGGGGGACCCATAGAACCGTCAAAAAATAGTGCCTGCCTGGTCCAAGGGGTTCGAGTATTTTTAAAGATTTTGTGAAGATGCGTTTATCTTAATGCACAGATCGCCATTAGGTTTGTACACAAAATAAACGTCCGTAAACAATCCCCTTTAAAGTATGAAGGACCCCTTGGACCGGGCAAGGATAGTAATGGAGGGATGCAGGGGGACCCAGAGAACCGTCAAAAAATAGTGCCTGCCTGGTCCAAGGGGTTCGCGTATTTTTAAAGATTTTTTGAAGATGCGTTTATCTTAATGCACAGATCGCCATTAGGTTTGTACACAAAATATACGTCCGTGAACAATCCCCTTTAAAGTATGAAGGACCCCTTGGACCGGGCAAGGATAGTAATGGAGGGATGCAGGGGGACCCATAGAACCGTCAAAAAATAGTGCCTGCCTGGTCCAAGGGGTTCGCGTATTTTTAAAGATTTTGTGAAGATGCGTTTATCTTAATGCACAGATCGCCATTAGGTTTGTACACAAAATATACGTCCGTGAACAATCCCCTTTAAAGTATGAAGGACCCCTTGGACCGGGCAAGGATAGTAATGGAGGGATGCAGGGGGACCCATAGAACCGTCAAAAAATAGTGCCTGCCTGGTCCAAGGGGTTCGCGTATTTTTAAAGATTTTGTGAAGATGCGTTTATCTTAATGCACAGATCGCCATTAGGTTTGTACACAAAATATACGTCCGTGAACAATCCCTTTTAAAGTATGAAGGACCCCTTGGACCGGGCAAGGATAGTAATGGAGGGATGCAGGGGGACCCATAGAACCGTCAAAAAATAGTGCCTGCCTGGTCCAAGGGGTTCGAGTATTTTTAAAGATTTTGTGAAGATGCGTTTATCTTAATGCACAGATCGCCATTAGGTTTGTACACAAAATAAACGTCCGTGAACAATCCCCTTTAAAGTATGAAGGACCCCTTGGACCGGGCAAGGATAGTAATGGAGGGATGCAGGGGGACCCAGAGAACCGTCAAAAAATAGTGCCCGCCTGGTCCAAGGGGTTCGAGTTTTTTTTTTTAAGATTTGAAGATGCGTTTATCTTAATGCACCGATCGCCATTAGGTTTGTTCACAAAATAAACGTCCGTGAACAATCCCCTTTAAAGTATGAAGGACCCCTTGGACCGGGCAAGGATAGTAATGGAGGGATGCAGGGGGATCCAGAGAACCGTCAAAAAATAGTGCCTGCCTGGTCCAAGGGGTTCGAGTATTTTTAAAGATTTTGTGAAGATGCGTTTATCTTAATGCACAGATCGCCATTATGTTTGTACACAAAATAAACGTCCGTGAACAATCCCCTTTAAAGTATGAAGGACCCCTTGGACCGGGCAAGGATAGTAATGGAGGGATGCAGGGGGACCCATAGAACCGTCAAAAAATAGTGCCTGCCTGGTCCAAGGGGTTCGCGTATTTTTAAAGATTTTTTGAAGATGCGTTTATCTTAATGCACAGATCGCCATTAGGTTTGTACACAAAATATACGTCCGTGAACAATCCCCTTTAAAGTATGAAGGACCCCTTGGACCGGGCAAGGATAGTAATGGAGGGATGCAGGGGGACCCATAGAACCGTCAAAAAATAGTGCCTGCCTGGTCCAAGGGGTTCGCGTATTTTTAAAGATTTTGTGAAGATGCGTTTATCTGAATGCACAGATCGCCATTAGGTTTGTACACAAAATATACGTCCGTGAACAATCCCCTTTAAAGTATGAAGGACCCCTTGGACCGGGCAAGGATAGTAATGGAGGGATGCAGGGGGACCCAGAGAACCGTTAAAAAATATAGTGCATGCCTGGTCCAAGGGGTTCGAGTATTTTACTTGTGACTGGACTTCAAAAAAAATGAATTGGTAAAAAAGTTTGCAACAACACTGGCCGCCACGTGCTTGGTCATTCCTCCATATGGGTGGATGAAGTTGCGATATTGTGACAGAGAGCTTTGGCTGTGTTAAGTTTTAAAAAGTTGTTTATGCGTTTGTACATTAGGATTTTAAGATCGCTAACCTTTCACAACCTTTTTATCCTGCCGTAATTTGTATACGATTTTATCGCCATTGCGGGAAAAAAATATCGACTGCAAAAAAAATCATTATCGCCAGCGCTAGGTCAGAAGCTGATTATGAAATACAAGAGGTAATCAGGGCACATGTTTACATATGATGCACGATATGGGGCAGAGGGAACCCCCCTCCCTCTTTTGTGTTTGTCATTGTGTTCGTGGAATCTCAGTAATTCTTTTCAGATGTCTAGGGGGATGTGTTTTTAGGTAACAATAGTCTGGAGAGTGTATAGGGTATAGGGACAAAAGGGGGGTACCCCTCTGCCCCATATCGTGCTGGGTATAAATGGAAAATCAATATTTTAAGATCGAGGAAAATTGAGGTGGGTGGGTGGGTCAAACAAATTTTTAAAAACAAAAACAACAAAAACAAAAACAAAAGAAACGAAATTTTAAAACATTGAAAATGTGTGTACCATGTATCTAGAATTGAAGGGAAGTCCGCTTAAGGTTTAGTTTAGGACGCTAAGGCAACTATTCAAAACTAGAATAATAACTGGAGGCAGAATCAAAAGTTACGATTCTCAAATTGGATTATCAAATGTTAAGTGAATGATTGCTCTTGATTCAGACAAAATAAATAAATGAATGACAGTCAGTTCCCCTACAGAATCATTAAAATGTGTGGTCTGATCCTTCCCTTCTAAAATCAGAGACAAGAGACAAGTGTCAATATCACGTGAATAAAAATTATTTTGCACTTACCGATTACCTAGAATAATTTTGTTAGAATCTTTGGTGTTATTAATTACCGATAATATGTTTGGGCGTCAGTATCTATAAATAAATAAATTGTAAATTTTGGGTAGTTGGTATAAAATGAAATGTAACTTGGCATGTTGAACCCACCGTACCTCTTTCGTTGTTAAGCAAAATAGGTGGGGTGAGGTTATCGAGTCGTTTTCATTGGTTGGTAGGACTGCCACACCTTAAACAAATTAGAAGTAAGATGGTTGTACTGAATTTGATTGGTTGTTGGGCCATCATATCCATTTATTGATACACAAATTAGCCAACCCTTCCAATAAATTTGGTTATTTTCTATTGGTTGATTTTATAAAACGTCATCTTGGAATTTGGGGATTGGCAGATATATCGGGGAAATTGAATTTTTGGGGAGAGTCTGCGCTTGAGTTTACCGGGGAGAGGGCCATCGCCGGGCCAGCCTCGATGTTTTTGGATGATTTCGGTTATTTGAGTTATTGAGAACTTTTACGTTTGTTGTGTCCGAAATCATGTAGTGGCAATTGAGTGCCATTTTGTTGTTTTGCGTGGACCAGTTCTCCAATCCAAATAAGTATCTGCCAAGTGCCAATTTTCAACCAGGGGTTTGAACTTCTCTACGAAACCAGGATAATTCCTGTAAGTTATCGTATTTAATATTTTCTTGCCATATAAATCGTTTGCATTTCTGTATAATTGCATTTTGGATCGAAATGTCATTTTACTGTATTTGATATAAACGGGCATTTCTACTAAATCAATTTTGCAACCTTGCCAATTTTAACCGAGTTTGAGTGCCAACTAAAAATCTATGAAGGGCAAGCAATGTATTTAAATGTAAAATTGGAACTTAGTTTTTAACATTGGATCTATTTCTATAGGGTTTCGTGATACACTGGGAATCACCAGTACATCTTGCTACTACCGGGGGGTAACCGTAGCTACCTGTGTGCGTTGACGTGATGACTGTGTGTCATTTACCATGGAGTCTTTCATCAAGCCTTGGGTGGTGTGCCAAGTCTACCGGGGGTTACTGACTGGCTGATGGCGCTAAGCCTTTGCGTGGTTGTTTTCAAGCCTAAACTTGGAGACACTCGGCGTTGATTCGTAATAAATTAAAATGTGTAATTGGTGAAATTAATTTAATAGTAGTGTAATATAAGGGAAAGGTTTGATTTGCACTTTAATGTTTACTGTGATGGTGGTAGTTGAATAAAAGGGTTTTGAGTAAGAAAGAAATAGTCCGATTCTTAATTATTTTATTGGGTGGATTTGCCTATTGTTCAGTAGTTTTTTTTAACCCTGACAACAAGTCACAAAGTCGCAAAATTCAAGGTCAAGTCTGGAATCCCTAACTTAGATTCAAGATACAAATTACAAAATCAGACTGAAAATTCTTAAGGTCTAGCAATTGGTAGACCGTAAGTATTTTCAGTCTGATTTTGTAATTTGTATATCCTTCGAAATCCGAATTTCAAAATTCACAATACTTGGAACTGAAATTCAAACCTTAAATTCAGACTTGGTTTTTAAATTCAAATGCAAATTCCAATCAAAATTTAAAAATTAATACAAATTTAAAAATTCCAGCTGAGTTATGTGATGACATCAGAGTCGCCAACCAACCGAGCGAAATGTTATGAAACAAAAAGCCAAATCTAAATCGAGGCATACAACAGCCGGTGTATGGAAGCTGACATGAAACAGTCACTGTCTACAACCATGTGACGTCACGCTGCAGAAAAGTTTACGAACGTTTCAGATGTCGATGATCAAGGCGACAATTTCACCACAATTCAAAGTTTTCTATGGTGACCCTGAAGGGACATCGGAAATCGTGATTATTAATGTCAATATTCAGGACAAATAAAAAGTAATGGTATTATTAAAAAGAATACTGCGAGCCCCCCCCCCCCAACTTACCCCCAATGGAGAGAGCCCTGGCTACGACGCTGGAGTGTCCCCCCCCCCATCCCCCTATGCGCCCGCAGACGGGTGCTACTGGTGCACACTAGAATACTAGGGGAGTAGTGGGCGTAACATTTTAAAGAGAGGGGGACTGTCAAACTAATAATTATACGTGCACTGATTGGCTTTTTATCCATTACGATAATATTCAACCATCTAAAATGTTGAGGTTGGGAATGCACCGTTATTAGAATGAGATAAAAGTTGCACATTGGAAAGGCTGACTTTTGAAACTCATCATTCAACTAGTTTTGTGCAACAAAGAAGTTAGGTGGCGAGTTTACGATCTCAATGGTCAATGGAGTGCACGGGCGTCCCTTTTTTTTTTTTATGGGACCCACGGCGTGGGGATTTATGCCGTTCCAGATGCGCGCTCCTCAGCACTGGGCCCAATTTCGTGGCTCTGCTGAAAAGGTGTGCTAACTGTAATTTATAGAAGAATTCTGTGAACGATTATTGTACGGCCAACTCTGCTAATTCCTGCTCATGACGAAGATTTCCATATGACACCCCATGTGATGAAATTCGGTCCCGGCTTCATAGCGATGAAGCACTTTAAAAAATGTCAATCTTTTTTAACTTGTTTTTTTTTAAATGTGTGTACCATGTACATGTAGTAACATTTCAGTAGCAGATGGGGGTGTTTATCTGACTGACACAAGATGCAGCGGTTGGCGATTTCTCGGCAAGGTTGGAGGGGGGGGGGGGGGGGGGGGGGGGGGCGGAGAAAAAAGTCATAATTGTTTATAAGCATTTTGTATTCGGTGTCTCTTGTGTATCCTGGGAGATTTTTGAAAATGTGTGCTGATCTGTGTGTATTCTGGTGCATGTAAAAGCCAATAAACCATAGGAGACACTGCCATAGCCGTCCCCTTCCCGAAAAATATTGGGGGCATGTCCCTCCCGCCCCCCCCCCCCCTTCCCCCCCCCCCCCCCCCGTGATCGCCGCCCACGACACCTACACATTATTATAGAACGAACGGGAGGTTTTCAACCCAGTATATCCATGGAACAATTGCACTCAATCATGGGGTTGAATGGCCTGCTCGTTCCCGCGTTTTATGCTGTTGAAGGCTTTTCTACAAGTTTTTGCAACACCCGAAACCTAAACGATGTTTAAAAGCAGGGTTGTTTGATTTAAATCACTCGATTTAAATCATTGATTTAAATAATGATTTAAATCAATGGACAAAAATCAAACAAATCACTAATAGAAATCACTTTTAGATTTTTCTTTTAATTTCTGTTAATTTTTAATGTAAAAAACAAAGTCTGTTATTTAAACCTGACTTTCATTAACTTGAAATCACTTATACTCACTCTAAAGGGATGTATGAGGCCAATTTCCTGGGGAAAAAATGTACTACATTTATCTTGTGTATAATGCATTCTGAAGCAATGTACGTTGGTCATTCTATAAATTTAGTGTCCAATTTTACATTTGACATGTTCAAGATTTTGCAAAGCGCCTTCTATCTCCAAGAGTGATTATGTAAAGCAAAGTACATGCCAAACAAGTAAAAAATGACCCACATACATTGTGGGCGGCCTGTGCAGCCAAGCGAAACGGACACAAGAGGCTTGTGCAGCCAAGCGTAACATACACAATAATCCAACAATGGATTGAAAATGCAGAGAATGACGTGTGTGACGTCATCCGGCCAGGTGGCAACTTTTTTTTTGGACGTCTGTAGACGTCATCCGGCTTCAAAGGGTTAATTAGTTCTTACACTGATACCATGTAAATGATGTGTAAACCCTAACAGTCCTGAATTCGCATTTGATGATTTTTCACACACCCTAGGGGGTTAGGGTAATGTTTTGTATGCAATCTAGTCTGTTAAATAAACTTTAAACAAAAACAAAACAAAACATAGGCCTACTGTACATGTCGCTGTTGGGCGCGATCGGTCGGTGTGCGCGATCGATCGATCGCATATATGATGCACGATATAGGGCAGAGGAACCCCCCTCTTTTGTGTTGGTCATTGTGTTCCCGGAATCTCAGGACTTCTTTTCAGAGGTCTAGGGGGATGTGTTAGGTAACAATAGTCTGGAGAGTGTATAGGGACAAAAGGGGGGTACCCCTCTGCCCCATATCGTGCTGGGTATAATCGATCGTGTTGCGCTATCGGTCGATTATGACGGATATCTTGGACTTTACTTACCTTTAAAAAACAAATCCTCCAGAGCCGTGCATTAGAAAGAAAATGTGTTCGACTGGTGTCAGCGCGATGGGCCCATAGCGTGACGATCGACCTATAGCGTAGCGCGATCGACCGATCGCGCACATCGATCACAAGTCAATCACAAGTCACCACAAGTCACAAGCTATTCAAACACACTATATTAAAAAAAAATCATTCTTTTGTCATTGTTCATCCCATGTAGCTTGTGAGCTGACTTGTGATTGACTGATACAAAATCCACGTGAATATTTGCGACTGCAGTGCGGGACGTGATTTTTTTGACGCGAATATTGACGTGAATATTTGCGACCGGAGAGCAGTACGTGAATTTTGGACGCGAATATTGACGTGAATATTTGTGGCCGGAGAGCGGGACATGAAATTTTTTACGTGAATATTCACCTGAATATTCACGATTTGGGGCAAGTCGTAAAATTGTCGTGAATATTGACGTCAATATTCACGATTTCCGATGTCCCTTCAGGGCCACCATAAAAACCCCTTTTCGAACCATTATCCAATAAAAGTATCGCTAACGATTAAAGGATATAATTATTCTCACAAATATCAATAATGACAAAACATGAATCAAAGGTTTATCTGCCCAACATGGTCTCGATAATTACTTTTTCTAAGAGGACTATTTGCAATACATGTGGATGGACATGAGTTGCCCGGTTGCTATAGAAACGATGACATCAGGATCATTGTAGGAAACATTACGGAGGCCCCCAGGAGACACGGACCCCTACATACATTAATTAATAAACAAGAAAGTGACCGTCATATTCAGCTGCCTCCAATTTTGTGATCCTTGGTCTGAACCAGCGGCGGCAGAACGTTTTGGAAAGGTGGGGGTGGAGCAAGGGCCATAGCAAGACCAATTTGATTGGGGGGGGGGGGGGGGGGGGGGTCACCGGGGGGTCACCACAAAATTGGTCACTATATTGATGATGACTTGCGAAACGTAGAGAGGATTTTTCCTCTGACACACGTCCGCCAGAAAATCGCTCGAGAGGGGCAGCGTGTGTATGAGTGGGTTCAGCTATAAGATAGAGGACTTGGGACAATGGGGGATTAGGGATAATGACCCCGAGAGATTTTCGTGTACAAACCTTATGGGACATGTTCGGAAAAAGTTAAAGTACAAACAAAGGGAACAAAAGAAGGGTTCCATTCATCCTCATATTAAAACGCACATACATGTGTGTGTGTTATAACATTAGTCTCCTTGCGGGGTACATGGAAGAAAGGGCAACAATGGTGACAATGCTACCCCACGGGGGTGTCTCGACCTACCCCACAGAGTTAACGCTATGGGTTTTGAGATTTCAAAGGGGACATTACAGGCCCGTCGGAAGGTATAAAAAGTGGGGGGGGGGGGGGGGGGTGGCACCAACGGTTTCCCACCTTGGTTGATAAATTACTTTGACTAAACAAAATAATTTACTGATAGGGAGTGGGGGGGGGGGGGGGGGCTCCAGGGATCTTGAGATTTCCAAAGTTTTTAAAATGTAAATTTGAAATCAATGAGTAAATCTTAAAACAAAATTTGAATGATGAGAACAGTTTTTAGGGGCCGAAAAGGATGTGTTGGTGTGGGGTAGACCTGAACTGGAATTTTTCAGATTGTTTTATTTTATTTTTTATAAAAATGAATGAGAATCAATTTTTGAAGATTCAGTTTTGTGATGTATCAAAGGGAAATCCCTTTATTTCTGTAGGTTAAGGTTTTTGATAAATACCAAATTTGGAGGTTTTATTTAAGTCAAATCTTACAATACAATATTTTACAAGTTCTCACTGAATGACTTGATTTCATTCCTTAATTTCTCTGAGGAAAAGGAAAACATAAAAATTACCGACAAAACAAAAGAAAACTAAAAACGTTCAATATGTTGAGGTTTCATTACAACTTGTAACGGTGCTGACAACTTCTCCAGACAACCTCGTACATCATGCAACCTATTAATTATGTAATTTATCAAATAAAGACAACTCTCTCCAAGACTCCAAATACATTATCTTTCAGAGAATCGCAGTCTCCCATGGCTTGCCCATCGTAATGATGTGCATCGGGTTGGGTTGACCATGCAAGCCAAACCGATCCGAAACATTATAGATATAAACCGAATTCGAACCGAAACCGATCTGAACTCTCAAAACCGACCCGACCCCACCCGACAAAAATATATGGAAAAACCGACCGGGACCGACCGAAACCGAACAGAACCCGAAAAAAAACAATATCTGGCTTGGGCAAATATTCATATATTTCACGCCGGATAATTGTGCATGAGCTTACCCGCGTCACGTGAATTTATTTTTGTCGTCTCTCATTGAAAAATCATATACGGTACGCGTATACGGTGAATAGACCTGAAATCACGTGCACAATATTGAAAAAATAACAGCGCGTTGTCACAAGGTCGATATCAAAATCGGAAAAAAATATTTTCTCAAAATTTTGGGCGCAAGAACTAAAACAAATACATTTATATCTTTCATGCCCCGCACGTAATTCACGCGTGCAAGAATTAACCAGACCGGCGGACCAACACTAAACTGAAACCAACTGAGGAAAACTGCTTGCAAAACAGTCAATTTATTTTTTATCAAGATAGCAACATGTTATAAAGGATGAAGAAACGACTCATCTGGAAAGTGACAGAGTTTTTGCTTCAGTTACATTATTTTATACAATGGGCAACTTCCGACACACAAGCTTCTTAGATTCCGAAAGATGATGGTTAGATTGCTATGTATGAGGCAGAAATAAAACACTAATTTTCTTTTAGTGATTTTTGTACTGTCTAACCCGTCGTTTAAGCAAATACTGAAATGCCAAAATTCCTTTCTTCCATTTGTTTTAAGTGCGACTATGAGCCTCCTCAACAGTATGAAAAGTGAGACTTTTGTTGGATTGTATAAAGCAACAGTAATTCAGCATCTTTCTAGTGACATTTTCACGCACACCCTGTACACTCTTAAAACGGATTTGTTGAAACCAACAAATATATTGGTAGGATTGGTAGATGTGTGTCCAACCAATCCAATTGGTTGGACACATATCAATCCAATAATTGGTTGTTAAGTTAACCAATATATTGGTTATTTCAACCAATCCGTTTTTAGAGTGTATTCTGTATTGTGCCGCTACCAACACGTGATTGGACTGGAGAACCACACTGAATTCACCTGCCAAAAAATGCGCGTTGATTGTATACCGGCACAGTGTCTCCGCAACAATATTGCACCACGTGGCAAAATGTCAATGAATAAATCATCCATTATGATGGATGAACCTTTAAAATTAATAATGTAGGTTAGATTTTTAAAACACAAGTGGGGGCCAGTCGTGAATAATGCCATCTTTGATATTGGCTGTAATTTAGTTCAAATAAGATGTAAATATTTCAAATGATATAGCATTGATATATGATATAGCATTGGTAGAGCAGGGCGTAGCCAAGAGGTGACATCGCCCCCCGGCCCCCCAGTCTCCCCCTCCCCTGGTAACCACACTCACTTCTATTGTTAAACCAGTGGAATATGCGTGCTACCAACCGTTCCTCCGATGGTTTATTCCAAAAACTGGGCATGCCCTGTACATTAGTAAGATAGAATCTGCAATAAAAATTCATTTTGGGGAAAGTATGTGAGGGTACATTTTCTTTGAAAGCGGCAGTTTTCTACGCTAATTAGTGAACATAATCAGTCTTCTCTAAATTTTGAGCATGTAGAATATAATTTGTTATTTAGACTATGCATAAAAAAACGTAACTTTGCTAAACCCCCCCCCCAAAAAAAAAAAAAAAAAATTGTAGAAAAAACAAACTTTGCTGACCACCTTTTACTTGATGCGTTTGAGATTTTGAATCTGCGACTGAATCCACGGCTGAATCCACGGCTGAACTTCCGCGGCCGAATCCACGTCTATAGCATTTGCCAGGTTCGTCAAAAAAGTAGCCCGGTAGAAATATGCAAACTATGCAAAAAAAATTGCAAAGAAATTTGCGGTAAACTGTGCGACATCGCAAATTATATGCAACCGCACTGAATGCCACCGTCTTTCCCCAGTGTACAAGGCACACGCAGTTTAGGTGTAGTTACGTGTAGCGAACTGCGCCGCGTCTTGAGAAAAGATTAAAGCACGTGCCGCGCATCCATTGTACATTGTGCAATGTCATGTCGTCTTCACAAAATATACGACACGATCGTTTGTTGACAGCTCGCATGTGATCGTCCATGGTATTATCATCTGTGTTACTAATCAACAATGCTGAAATAGAAACAAACGCTAGTCTTTCTGGAGTGCCATAAAGTAGCCAACTGAAGGTAAATGTCGTAAAACTCCAAATACTCAACGAGCGAAGGGAAGCTTTGTCAAACCGGTGTCATGCCAAAAAGTGTCCGGTGCCAAATACTGTCCGCTAATTAGCATACTGCTCTCTGATTGGTCAAGTGGGTATTACGTCATCGCGATACTGGAAGCTTGCTAAATAGTGTCCGGGCGTACGTAGCGTGCATCCATCGCGTCCTTGCCGTCAAGCTATCAACGCTGCGTGACGATAAGTTCTGATTCGCATCATATCTTTTAATATCATCTTTTTGGGTTTAATACTACCATAGAGCAAGGAACAGATGTAGTATTTATAATAAATACAAAAAGGGGATTTTATATATATTAAATAAAAAAAAGGGATTTTAGGAGAACATTGGGGGAAATTATGAAGGGGGAACATAAGTAACAAGCAGACACTGTACGTCTGAGACAGTATGATAAAATTGAACGGGTGTCAAGAACAACAAGTGGATAAAAACTCATCCAACGATTCAAAATAGTCGCTGGTACATGAATACGTATGAGGTATAGTAAAACAAAGTATTTGGCAAGGAACGGACAGTATTTGGCAAGGAACGTACAGTATTTGGCAGCAATTTAGCTGACAGTATTTGGCAAGGAATTTGGTAGCGTGCTTTGTGAGTTTGTATATGCCGGCAATCGTGGAACTACACGCTAAAAACTGAAGTGTTGAATCTAACACTTACATGTGTGCGGTCAGTGACCACACTTTGAAAGTGTGGAATCCAGCATTTTAAATGTTGAATCCAGCATTTGAAATGTTAATTTCAGATATTAAACTGTTAATTTAACGTTTAAAATGTTGATTCAACAATTTCAACAAAAAGTATTGGGAAATGTTGAATTAACACTTAAATTGTTGAATCAGCATTTTAAACACTGAATTAACATATAGAAATGCTGGATTTAACATTTAAAATGCTGGATTCCACACTTTCAAAGTGTGGTCACTGACCGCACACATGTAAGTGTTAGATTCAACATTTAAGTTTTTAGAGTGTAGGACAAAAGAATTCGGGCGTAGACAAAGGGGTCCACGTTTGACCGAACGTCCACGATTGAAAATCGTGTACAAAACCAATGGGAGGCCTTCCGAAAAAGTTAGAGTATAAACAAAAGAGGAACAATGGGAGGTCCACGATTGCACCCGTTTACATGACTGTGTGTGTGGGTGTATGTTCATATTGTCACGGTGCTGTGCATAATTAATGCAACGTTGCAACGCATGCATGAGCGGACACTTTTTAGCAGCGGACACTATTTGGCATGTAATACATGCCAAATAGTGTCCGTGTCTTTTGCGCGTGCTCAGCGGCCAGTATTTGACCAATCAGAGAGCAGTATGCTAATGGCGGACAGTATTTGGCACCGGACACTTTTTGGCATGACACCGGCCCCCCGTTCCTGCCGCTAAATCCCGGCGGGCCCGATCCCGGTGGCCCCGATCTCATGATGCCGTGGTGACTTCCGTCATGTATTTCTTTTATTCCTCCGTTCTTCCGGTAATGAAAAAGTGACGTCATCACGATAATATCGAATATCGCGATATTTTTCTGCCGATATTTCGGTATCAAAATAAATGGATATCGAACACCCTCCTGCATCCCTCCATTACTATCCTTGCCCGGTCCAAGGGGTCCTTCATACTTTAAAGGGGATTGTTCACGGACGTATATTTTGTGTACAAACCTAATGGCGATCTGTGCATTAAGATAAACGCATCTTCAAATTTTTAAAAGAAATACTCGAACCCCTTGGACCAGGCGGGCACTATTTTTTGACGGTTCTCTGGGTCCCCCTGCATCCCTCCATTACTATCCTTGCCCGGTCCAAGGGGTCCTTCATACTTTAAAGGGGATTGTTCACGGACGTATATTTTGTGTACAAACCTAATGGCGATCTGTGCATTAAGATAAACGCATCTTAAAATTTTTAAAAGAAATACTCGAACCCCTTGGACCAGGCGGGCACTATTTTTTGACGGTTCTCTGGGTCCCCCTGCATCCCTCCATTACTATCCTTGCCCGGTCCAAGGGGTCCTTCATACTTTAAAGGGGATTGTTCACGGACGTTTATTTTGTGTACAAACCTAATGGCGATCTGTGCATTAAGATAAACGCATCTTCAAAAAATCTTTAAAAATACGCGAACCCCTTGGACCAGGCAGGCACTATTTTGTGACGGTTCTATGGGTCCCCCTGCATCCCTCCATTACTATCCTTGCCCGGTCCAAGGGGTCCTTCATGCTTTAAAGGGGATTGTTCACGGACGTATATTTTGTGTACAAACCTAATGGCGATCTGTGCATTAAGATAAACGCATCTTCAAAAAATCTTTAAAAATACGCGAACCCCTTGGACCAGGCAGGCACTATTTTTTGACGTTTCTATGGGTCCCCCTGCATCCCTCCATTACTATCCTTGCCCGGTCCAAGGGGTGCTTCATACTTTAAAGGGGATTGTTCACGGACGTATATTTTGTGTACAAACCTAATGGCGATCTGTGCATTAAGATAAACGCATCTTCAAAAAATCTTTAAAAATACGCGAACCCCTTGGACCAGGCAGGCACTATTTTTTGACGGTTCTATGGGTCCCCCTGCATCCCTCCATTACTATCCTTGCCCGGTCCAAGGGGTCCTTCATACTTTAAAGGGGATTGTTCACGGACGTATATTTTGTGTACAAACCTAATGGCGATCTGTGCATTAAGATAAACGCATCTTCAAATTTTTAAAAGAAATACTCGAACCCCTTGGACCAGGCGGGCACTATTTTTTGACGGTTCTCTGGGTCCCCCTGCATCCCTCCATTACTATCCTTGCCCGGTCCAAGGGGTCCTTCATACTTTAAAGGGGATTGTTCACGGACGTTTATTTTGTGTACAAACCTAATGGCGATCTGTGCATTAAGATAAACGCATCTTCACAAAATCTTTAAAAATACTCGAACCCCTTGGACCAGGCAGGCACTATTTTTTGACGGTTCTCTGGGTCCCCCTGCATCCCTCCATTACTATCCTTGCCCGGTCCAAGGGGTCCTTCATACTTTAAAGGGGATTGTTCACGGACGTATATTTTGTGTACAAACCTAATGGCGATCTGTGCATTAAGATAAACGCATTTTAAAATTTTTAAAAGAAATACTCGAACCCCTTGGACCAGGCGGGCACTATTTTTTGACGGTTCTCTGGGTCCCCCTGCATCCCTCCATTACTATCCTTGCCCGGTCCAAGGGGTCCTTCATACTTTAAAGGGGATTGTTCACGGACGTTTATTTTGTGTACAAACCTAATGGCGATCTGTGCATTAAGATAAACGCATCTTCAAATCTTAAAAAAAAATACTCGAACCCCTTGGACCAGGCGGGCACTATTTTTGGACGGTTCTATGGGTCCCCCTGCATCCCTCCATTACTATCCTTGCCCGGTCCAAGGGGTCCTTCATACTTTAAAGGGGATTGTTCACGGACGTATATTTTGTGTACAAACCTAATGGCGATCTGTGCATTAAGATAAACGCATCTTCAAAAAATCTTTAAAAATACGCGAACCCCTTGGACCAGGCAGGCACTATTTTTTGACGGTTCTATGGGTCCCCCTGCATCCCTCCATTACTATCCTTGCCCGGTCCAAGGGGTCCTTCATACTTTAAAGGGGATTGTTCACGGACGTATATTTTGTGTACAAACCTAATGGCGATCTGTGCATTAAGATAAACGCATCTTCAAAAAATCTTTAAAAATACGCGAACCCCTTGGACCAGGCAGGCACTATTTTTTGACGGTTCTATGGGTCCCCCTGCATCCCTCCATTACTATCCTTGCCCGGTCCAAGGGGTCCTTCATACTTTAAAAGGGATTGTTCACGGACGTTTATTTTGTGTACAAACCTAATGGCGATCTGTGCATTAAGATAAACGCATCTTCAAATTTTTAAAAGAAATACTCGAACCCCTTGGACCAGGCGGGCACTATTTTTTGACGGTTCTCTGGGTCCCCCTGCATCCCTCCATTACTATCCTTGCCCGGTCCAAGGGGTCCTTCATACTTTAAAGGGGATTGTTCACGGACGTTTATTTTGTGTACAAACCTAATGGCGATCTGTGCATTAAGATAAACGCATCTTCACAAAATCTTTAAAAATACTCGAACCCCTTGGACCAGGCAGGCACTATTTTTTGACGGTTCTCTGGGTCCCCCTGCATCCCTCCATTACTATCCTTGCCCGGTCCAAGGGGTCCTTCATACTTTAAAGGGGATTGTTCACGGACGTATATTTTGTGTACAAACCTAATGGCGATCTGTGCATTAAGATAAACGCATTTTAAAATTTTTAAAAGAAATACTCGAACCCCTTGGACCAGGCGGGCACTATTTTTTGACGGTTCTCTGGGTCCCCCTGCATCCCTCCATTACTATCCTTGCCCGGTCCAAGGGGTCCTTCATACTTTAAAGGGGATTGTTCACGGACGTTTATTTTGTGTACAAACCTAATGGCGATCTGTGCATTAAGATAAACGCATCTTCAAATCTTAAAAAAAAATACTCGAACCCCTTGGACCAGGCGGGCACTATTTTTGGACGGTTCTATGGGTCCCCCTGCATCCCTCCATTACTATCCTTGCCCGGTCCAAGGGGTCCTTCATACTTTAAAGGGGATTGTTCACGGACGTATATTTTGTGTACAAACCTAATGGCGATCTGTGCATTAAGATAAACGCATCTTCAAAAAATCTTTAAAAATACGCGAACCCCTTGGACCAGGCAGGCACTATTTTTTGACGGTTCTATGGGTCCCCCTGCATCCCTCCATTACTATCCTTGCCCGGTCCAAGGGGTCCTTCATACTTTAAAGGGGATTGTTCACGGACGTATATTTTGTGTACAAACCTAATGGCGATCTGTGCATTAAGATAAACGCATCTTCAAAAAATCTTTAAAAATACGCGAACCCCTTGGACCAGGCAGGCACTATTTTTTGACGGTTCTATGGGTCCCCCTGCATCCCTCCATTACTATCCTTGCCCGGTCCAAGGGGTCCTTCATACTTTAAAAGGGATTGTTCACGGACGTTTATTTTGTGTACAAACCTAATGGCGATCTGTGCATTAAGATAAACGCATCTTCACAAAATCTTTAAAAATACTCGAACCCCTTGGACCAGGCAGGCACTATTTTTTGACGGTTCTATGGGTCCCCCTGCATCCCTCCATTACTATCCTTGCCCGGTCCAAGGGGTCCTTCATACTTTAAAGGGGATTGTTCACGGACGTATATTTTGTGTACAAACCTAATGGCGATCTGTGCATTAAGATAAACGCATCTTCAAAAAATCTTTAAAAATACGCGAACCCCTTGGACCAGGCAGGCACTATTTTTTGACGGTTCTATGGGTCCCCCTGCATCCCTCCATTACTATCCTTGCCCGGTCCAAGGGGTCCTTCATACTTTAAAGGGGATTGTTCACGGACGTATATTTTGTGTACAAACCTAATGGCGATCTGTGCATTAAGATAAACGCATCTTCAAAAAATCTTTAAAAATACGCGAACCCCTTGGACCAGGCAGGCACTATTTTTTGACGGTTCTATGGGTCCCCCTGCATCCCTCCATTACTATCCTTGCCCGGTCCAAGGGGTCCTTCATACTTTAAAGGGGATTGTTCACGGACGTATATTTTGTGTACAAACCTAATGGCGATCTGTGCATTAAGATAAACGCATCTTCAAAAAATCTTTAAAAATACGCGAACCCCTTGGACCAAGCAGGCACTATTTTTTGACGGTTCTATGGGTCCCCCTGCATCCCTCCATTACTATCCTTGCCCGGTCCAAGGGGTCCTTCATACTTTAAAGGGGATTGTTCACGGACGTATATTTTGTGTACAAACCTAATGGCGATCTGTGCATTAAGATAAACGCATCTTCAAAAAATCTTTAAAAATACGCGAACCCCTTGGACCAGGCAGGCACTATTTTTTGACGGTTCTATGGGTCCCCCTGCATCCCTCCATTACTATCCTTGCCCGGTCCAAGGGGTCCTTCATGCTTTAAAGGGGATTGTTCACGGACGTATATTTTGTGTACAAACCTAATGGCGATCTGTGCATTAAGATAAACGCATCTTCAAAAAATCTTTAAAAATACGCGAACCCCTTGGACCAGGCAGGCACTATTTTTTGACGGTTCTATGGGTCCCCCTGCATCCCTCCATTACTATCCTTGCCCGGTCCAAGGGGTCCTTCATACTTTAAAAGGGATTGTTCACGGACGTATATTTTGTGTACAAACCTAATGGCGATCTGTGCATTAAGATAAACGCATCTTCAAAAAATCTTTAAAAATACGCGAACCCCTTGGACCAGGCAGGCACTATTTTGTGACGGTTCTATGGGTCCCCCTGCATCCCTCCATTACTATCCTTGCCCGGTCCAAGGGGTCCTTCATACTTTAAAAGGGATTGTTCACGGACGTTGATTTTGTGTACAAACCTAATGGCGAAATGTGACCTAAAATGTAAAATAAATTTGACAAACGCATCTTTAAAAAAGAAATAAGATAATAAAGCTCTCGATCATGTCAAAACAACTTTATCCGTGTTGAGATCCTCTATCCTGAACCCGTAGTTCCCACCCCCTCGTCTGACACACACTATTGCTGCTGCTTTGGCTACGGGTTTTAACAAAGTCCGTTATTCTTGGCGGGACAGTAAACCAGTCTAGTAATCATTTCCGAACGTGGATGCGACTTTGGGTTCGGCGAGTCATGGCGGGTTTGTACACCGTGTGTTGTGTATTGGAATATCGAATAAGGAACTGGTTACTGGTTCAATATTGAATGTCGAATATCGAATAAGGAACCAACTTCACACCGGTAAAATACTTACCTGCAATATAATTGGAATTATATAAGACAATGGAGGAGAGACTCACCCTGTATATTTGTTCCTTGTATTGCAGTTTGACCACCCATTTTTAAGCTAATGGAAGAATCCTCATTATTTGTTTAGGTATTCAAGGTACAGCCATTTTGTTTTTCTCCTATTAAAATCAATGCAACCAAACCGAGGCTGGAAGGCAAAATAGTCTGGCACCTTCATTCAATAATTGGAATCACTATTCATAATTGCTAATGCATACAGGGAACAAGACAAAGATGGTCACAGCATGATAAAGGTCTATAGCGTGCTATTCAAAATCGAAGAATAGCTTTCTATGTGTATACCTCATCTCGATCGCTCCACTGCTTGATCGTCTTTTTGAAGCTAAAGGAGCAATGATGGCTAATGGAGGCGATTTTGCTAAATCTCTCCCTTGGTCATTGTGCAAATAACCAAGGATTTCGTCCAAGTTGGCAAGAATTTCAGAATTTGAAAGCTGAACAGCCAAAAACTCAAGTTCAGCTGTTTTTGACTCATGTCAAGGTCTTCATCATCAGAATTGTCACTGTCGAGCTTTGACTCAATGACAGCTACCCCTACTGGTTGGCCAGAATTATCACGCTCGTAGTACCTCTTAATGAGCATGTTCATATGACAGACTCTTTGGCTCTTTCTTTGATCTGGGGTACTGACTATGTAATTTACATCATTGAGTTTCTTTTTGACATAGGCCCTAGTAGGGCCCACTAAACTTCGTAGGGGCTCGCCAGGCAGAGGCAGCACTAGCACCTTTTCCCTTTCATCGGCAGACTAGGAACAACTCCAACATCCACAGGGCCAGTGAACAAGTCACATTTCAAATTTACCATATGCAACGGGACAGGCATAAAATTTCCCCCAATACCTTGAATCAACATTTTCGCATTCAGCGAACTTTCTGGAGACAATGACAACACATCCTCCAGCATCAGTGACTGTGACGCGCCTGTATCCCTTAGGATAACAATTGGACTGCCGGCTTCCTCAGACGCACACGACACATCACCACGATGAACAAAATCTTTGTAGATTTCATCAACTGGGTTGATTTCATCAACTACCTTCGAAGAAGAAGCACGGTTGCCATCGGCCTCACTGGACTTCCTACGAAGTAGAGTGTCCTTACGGACAAAAGCGACTGGCTTTTCGGAACGCTTTCGCTCGTCAGCGATTAACTTGAAGCATCTCGCCTTCTTGTGGCCCTTTTTGTGACAGTAATCACATGTGATGGGAGGAAAGAACTTCTTTCGGTCCTCCTTGGCTCCACTTGGTGATGACGGCTTTTTATACAATGGATCAGGATTACCAGTGCTAGACTGTGCCTCGGGACCTGACTTGCCTTTATCAGTGTGTCTGTAGAAACCATTTAACTGGAAATTAGTTTTGCCCATACTCATTTTGTGAGTTAACTCGAAATCATCAGCTACCACTGCAGCTTTCTTTAGCTGCTGGGTGATCTGATGTTCTTCCAAATGGGTTTTGATGCTCATTGGGACACTGTTTTTGAACTCCTCCATGAGCACAACTTCTTTCAGTTCCTCAAATTTCTTCTCAACTTTGAGAGATCGATACCATTGATCAAACACAATTTCCTTTTGTCTAGCGAATTCGACAAATTTGGTCTGGCAATTTGATCTAGTCAATTTTCGAAATGTCTGCCTGTAGGCCTCAGGAACCAACTCATAAGCATTCAAAATGGCTGCTTTAACTGTTGCATATTCACTACACTGGTCCTCTGAAAGTGTGGCATAGACTTTTTTAGCCTTACCCACAAACGTGCTCTGCAGGAGCAAAGGCCAATACTTCTCAGGCCACTTAAGACTTTTGGCAGTTTTCTTGAAAGACAGAAAATATGTTTCAACATCATGTTCGTTGAACTTCGGCACCAACCTTACATTTTTCGCTAGATCAAAGTCAATTTGAGTTCTCTCTTTGCGTGTGTCTTTCTTTGCACCTAATTCCAATTCTCTAGTTTTCAGTTGATGTTCGAGTTCAAGCTTTCGTAGTTCAAATTCTTTTTCTCTTTCTTTGTCTTTTTCTCTTTCTTCAAACTCAAGCCTGAGCCTTTCTTTTTCCAGCAAAATTTTGGCCAGCTCAATTTCTCGATCAAAAGTTTGCGGAGACTCGGCCATCTCTAGATTGAACTTTTCCGCAAGAACGCTCACTAGTTTTGCCTTCTTGGCACTTCGAGAAATTTATAGATGAGCATATCTAGCAACTTCATGCAACTCATCTTTTGTCAAATGTTGCAACTTTTCGACTGAAAAATCTTTAGCATCCACGAAAGCTTGTGCATCGAACTTACTAGCCATGATTATTCTACACTACAACTAGCAACAATATAACAAAGTGTGCGACCTTGTTTGACGATATCGTAAACAAAACTTGGCTTATGTTTGTTCGATTTCCCGGACAGGCCACCAATTTGTTACGGTCTGAAAAATGAAAAATCTCTAGACTATCTGTTAAGGGGCCGTCCATAAAGTACGTACGCACAAAATGCCGACTTTTTTGACCGCCCTTCCCCCTGTACGCATGGCATACGCAGTGGCTCCAACCCCCTCCCCCCGTACGCATACGCATTCCATATCTCTTTTTGACTTCTCAGACTACCCTATTCTAGCATCATTAGACGTCACAGTACGCATGCTGTAGTAGTATGATTCGCATGACGCATCCAAAGACTGAAATATGTCACAAAATGTTGACAGAAAAAAAATGCAAATATTTTTATTACCGGACCAGGAAATGATTGAACAGTGATATAGGTTGAACCAAAACAGCAGTCAATGATGACATGAACCAAAAAAGGGAAAACAAATCCTGATACACTATTTTTTGCATAGTTTTCTCTTGACGTTTCATGAGTGGTTTAGGTCTATTGAGACACAAAAATATGTGTTTGAACAAGAGGCAGTTGATATACAAGACGTACATCTTTGTGTTCTTTTGTTTACCTCCAGTACAAGAGCGATTTTGGACATAGCCTTTATCAAGGCTGTCAAGTTTGTTCCCATTAACCCTTTCAATACCACGGGATCCAAAAAGAGCCATTATACCCAGCACGATATGGGGCAGAGGGGTACCCCCTTTTTTCCCCTTACCCTATACACTCTCCAGACTATTAATTGTTACCTAACACATCCCCCCTAGACCTCTGAAAAGAATTACTGAGATTCCGGGAACACAATGACCAACACAAAAGATGGGGGTTCCCTCTGCCCCATATCGTGCATCATATGAGAGCCATTGTCGTGATACAGTTGAACCCCGTGGGCTCCAGAAGGAGCCCGGAATTGTCTTACGCTTGAACCCCAAGGTGACTAAAATCCCCAGCTGAAAATGCTTTGAGCGTTCCTTTGTTTGGCGCCCTCTATTGACAGAAATAAAGTTGGTAAAACTTTTAAAAAGCGCGCCCGGCCCAGGCCCAGTGCATTGATGATGTGCATGCGCATAATGAGCATGCATGTCGCGACCGCGCGTCGCTCACTTTGCGGTTTCCCGGCTACTTTGCTAGCATCCACTCGTCTTACCACAATAGTCCGTGTTTTTTTAAAATCATGATGGAAACGGATATAAAATGATGGAATTTTGGCCGAGATTTTGGAAGACAGTGGCTCAGAATCGGATGACGATGTAACGGATGACGAAGAAATGCAGCGGCAGTTCAAGAGGTAACGTACTCTTCCCAGCCTATGTATTTCCACGATATTTCATATAGCGTGAATATTGGATGCATTTTTTATATGCTCAAGGGGGGGGGGGGGGGGGGGGAGGGGGTACAAATGTTGGAGTTGAGGATGTAAATGTAGAAAATTGATTCCTTGAATTAGGAGTGACCAAATCCCCACTCCTTGGACTGGGGCAAAAAGTCGGGCATGATGCAAAAGTGCTCCAGTTTCTTGCCATCTTGGGGTTATTTGTATTCATTGATCGAAACGGCTAACGTTAGCATGGTTAGTGGATGTCCTATTGCTATAGGTCTACAGCATAGAAATTGTAACATCCACCCATAGCCGGTCGTGCTATTTAGCATCAACAAAGCGTCAACAAGATGAAAATGCACTCGTATAAGCTTCCAAAAGAATAGCCTCATATTCCAAAGGCCCTCATAAGTCGTAATTTGCCAGAAGTTGAGGGAAATCACATTCACTATTCCACATTAAGACGACAATTTATAATTCTAGGCAACGACTTTCGGAGAGGGGAGGCTGCCATCTTTCTTTTCTCGGCACAATACTAGCCCTATACTATGCCCCGCCGCACGAGTAGACTCTTGCTACTCGTGTGGCGGGGCATAGTATAGGGCTAGCACAATACAAGTGCACATGCAGCAACGTAGCAGTGGGATATTGCATAATTTACAAATCTAGGACCGAGAATAATCGTTTTTTGCTTTGTTTTTCTGTTGCAGCCTACGTATCAAGGTGGCAGCCGGCCGAGATCGAGGACGACAGGAAAGTTAGATTTCCGATCCGGTTGGAAACGACGAGACCATTACGAGTGTGGGACCGTGCAGTTCACTGGAAACTGTGGCTCCACCGGCGACTTTGCCACGCTGTCGGCAGTGCAGATCTTCAAGCTGTATTGTTATGCTCGTCGACGAGATTAATCGCTCTGCGCAGCAAACAATATACTCAAATCCTGACCAACAGTTCTCCTGGCACCCAATCAACATTCACGAAATGATGGCATTTGTGGCACTTCTCATTGCTATGGGCATAAACAAATCTCATGTTCTCCTACACGAATCTCACTACGCAGCAACTGACCAATCAGATCCGAGGAAATTTGTGTTCACACAAGTCATGTTAAATTGTAGTGTTTCGTCCAAAAACACAATTTCTTGACTATAATATTTAACTATTTAAGCAATTCCACATAGTAATTTAGACCTTTTTTAAACAGAGGTGAATAATCGCATTACCTCTTCTTTTGCATTCAAATATTGAAATTTTTCATCGGAAACCGTGACTTCATGATTGCAGGATATTTATGCTGAATATACAGCTAAAGCGCGACCTTATTCAGTGTGTAGTGTTTAGTAAATTACCGTAGTAGTTATACATTTGATATTTAGAGTAATGTATAATAAATCACGTCTATTTAGTCTGGTTCAAATTTCTGTAAATTTGTGATTACTTACACCAAGTTTCCAGTAACTTAGTGAACTTTTTTATACCCTGTATTTTTACGGGAATAGCGGGTTATTTTAAGGGACAGCAACGTAAAATAACAGTGTTCATGAGTCGTTAGACTCCCGTTCTTTTACGGGATTGCGCTGGCGTCCAAACTGCCAGGAAATTCCCGTAAAAAACGGTGGTTTTTTTTTACAGTGTACCAATGCGCAGTTGTCGGAACTTGCCTCAGTTTTGACCAAAAAGCTTGACTCTGCAATCGCAAGTAGGTCGGACCGCTCCGCAGTTGTTTGCCAATATTGCAAGAAAGCTGGGCATATTGCCCGCAACTGTTGGAAGAAAGCAAAAGAATACACAGATGGCGCCAAACCACGAGTTCCGAAAAACCGGAACCCTTCGGTGTAGTACGCGGGGTCCGAAGGGGAATGACCTGCCCACACAAGATACTAGCAATATGACTTTAGGTGGGAAGTGTGCTGATGCAGCACTTGGTGCCGGGCCTCTATGTGGTGACCGTTCTTATAGCTCTAAACAGTTGAGGGACAAGTTAATTGCATCCTCCCCTACGACCCGGTTTGTCGTAGGTGGGGAAACTGTGAATTGCATTTTAGAAACTTCCCTGATAAGTTTTGCATTTTATAGAGAGCATTTGGCTGATAAGGTGGGTGGGTGGAAACCTGTTGGAAAGTTTGTGAGGCTTTTCGGTGCCAATGACCTGGAGATACCTGTTCGTGGGTATCTTGAGATTCCTATGACAACATTTGGTAAGACAGTAGAGGCCTGCTTTGTAGTTAGAGCTGATAGTTCTCAGGAGGTTCCTGGTGATCGGCGACAGATGTACCCAATTCTTCTTGGTTGCAATATTTTGCGGATGCTTGTCAAGTTGCAAGTCACTCCTTTTGGGCCAGAGGGCATGGAGTGGATGGTTTCCCATCAGTGGTTTTGAAGTACTCAGGGTTTGCAGGGTGGTAGTGTTAGTGGGTCGAGGTTGCCAACACAGGGTGTTGTTGGTAAGGTTTGCACTGTCCATGATGAGACAGTGGCGCCTTTTTCTGCCAGGTTTATTTCCTGCATGGTTGATGAATTGGGACCATTGGGTTCTGATACTGGTACTCTGGTTTTTGTGGGGCAGTTAGATGCAAGCTTGGATGACAGCAAGAGGAATTTGGATGCATATGCAGGTCTTTGCTGTTGAGGAGTCCATGATTCAGCTTCTTGTTTGTAATCAGGGGGAGACTTCCATCTGTTTGCCTGCTTCGTTTTTCTTAGGCGAAGCTGCTGTGGTTTCGCAAGGGGATGAGGTTTACCTACAGGAAGTTCCTGACGGTTTCAGTCCAGGAGGTCATCAATGAGTGTAGAGTGACCATTGAACAGGGAGTAGAGGCTGAGGCGGTAGGGATTGAAGTTCCCCAAGAGGGAAGTGCCTTAGAAGTATCCGGGGAGTATTTTGTGTTTCCAGATGGGCGACGTTATCGGCTCCATCCAGGGGTGAGTCTGAAGGACCTTAATGATATGGAAGGTGTTCTGGCAGCAGAGTTGATAGAGAAGTATGAAGCCGCGTTCTCGATGGGGGCCGTTGGACTTGGGGAAGTGTACCTTAATCCCACATGAGATACATATCTCACTGATGATCAGCCTGTAAAGTTGCCTTATCGCCGGATTCCACCACACTGTATGCCTGAAGTCCGGAAGCTGTTACAAGATCTTTTGGATCGTGGGGTGATACAGAAGTCATTAAGTGCATATGCAAGTCCCACTGTTCTTGTCCAGAAAAAGGATGGGTCTTTAAGGCTATGTGTGGATTACAGGAAATTAAATGCACGTATCGTAAAGGATGCCTTCCCGTTGCCTCGAATAAAGGAAACGCTGGAGGCATTGGCTGGGTCTCAGTACTTCTCATCCCTAGATATGGCACATGGGTATTTTCAGTTAGTGATACACCCCGCTTCAGTTGACAAGACGGCTTTCAGGGTGCCATGGTGTTTGTTTTCCTTCAATCGTATGCGACAGGGGCTCAGCAACAGCCCAAGCACATTTCAGACCACAGTTGAGCTCATCTTCGGAGACATGAACATGTCGCAGCTTATCCTCTACTTGGATGATATACTTGTGCTTTTTAGTAAACACCTCGAGAGGATGGGCACGTGTTTGTACGGCTCATTGCCCACGGCCTAAAGTTGAAGGGAGGAAAATGTCAGTTGTTCAAGAGGGAGTTGAGACATCTTGGTCATGTGGTTGGCAGCTCAGGGGTTACTGTAGACCCAGATAAGGTGGCACGGGTGGCGACATGGCCTCTTCCAAAAAGTACTGAGGAATTGCGTTCCTTTCTGGGCCTTGCGTCTTATTATAGGCGCTTTATTCATGGATTTTTCAAGATAGTTGCTCTCTTGCATGCACTTACTGACACAGGCGGGACAAAAACAGGGAAGCCCCATGGAGTATTAGTTGGTCGATGGAAGCTGGTAGCGCCTTCCAGAGTTTGAAGGATGCAATGTGTAAGGCTCCTGTCCTAGCTTATCCGGATTTTCAGAAGGATTTTGTGGTTGAAGTGGATGCCTCTATCAAGGGATTGGGTGCCTGCTTACTCCAGACAGGTGACGACGGGGCATTGCATCCAATTGCTTATGCTAGTCGTGGCTTGAGGGGTGCGGAAAGGAATTATTCCGACCTATTAAGCTTTAAACTTGAGCTTCTAGCCCTCAAATGGGCAATATCGGAAAAGTTCAGAGATTACTTGTTGGGTGCGAGATTCGTTGCCTATACAGACAGTCCGTTGGCGCATTTAGATAATGCAAAGCTTGGTGCAACTGAACAGCGCCGGTGGCACAACTTTCCCCGTTCAACATGGAGATCCGGTTCCGTTCCGGAAAGACGAATAAATGTGCTGATGCCATGAGTCGCCGCCCAGTTGGGAGAGTAGAGATATGCGAGTTGTCAGCTGGTGGAACTGTAACTCCCCACAACTTGCGAGCTGCTGAAGGGCTGCACCAGCAGAGTCCCCAAACATCAAGGGCAGAAGACATAGCCCCGTCGTCTGTTTTGACGTCATTTTCTCGCGAGGAGTTGGCTGTTATGCAAAAGGAGGACGAGCAGCTGGGGGAGGTGTGGAGACTGTGGTTGAGCAGATGGGAGCCAGGGCAGGTATATTCTGACGCTACTGACATTGATGTCACAGGTTGGATCAAGGAATGGCCGAAACTTGTGGAGAGGCATGGTGTTCTCTATAGGAGAATCTGTGATCCTGCTCAGGGAAATGTGTTCCAGTTGATGACCCCGGTTAAGTTGCAGCAAACAATGATTGGGTCAGTCCATGACCGATGGGGTCATCAAGGGGTCAATATAACGTGGCTTTGCTGAAATTGAGGTGTTTTTGGCTGGGAATGAATGGACATGTGCGTAAGCACATTCGGCAGTGTCTGCGCTGCACTGTGTCTAAAGACACCCACCCCAACAGTGCGTCCACCTTTGCGTCACTTGTTAGCCTTTAAGCCGATGGAGAGACTTGCGTTGGACTTCTTAAAGTTAGACCGTGGTTAAGGAGGGTTTGAAGACGTCCTTGTAATGACAGATGCGTTCACCAAATATGCTTTGGCTGTACCTTGTAGAAATCAGACAGCTGTCACAGTTGCTAAAGATCTCAGGAACCACTGGTTTTCACACTATAGGGTGCCGTTCCAGATCAATACCGATCAGGGTCGCAATTTTGAGGGTCGGTTGGTAAGAGAACTCTGTAGATTGTATGGGATTCAAAAGACGAGGACCAGTCCGTACCACGCTCAAGGAAACGGGCAGACAGAACGATTTAATCGGACTCTCTGTTCCCTGATTAGGTCGTTAAATGGTGGTGATAGAAAGAAGTGGCCGGAACTCTTACCCCATATTGTCTACATGTACAACTCGACTCCTCACAGTGTCACAGGTGTCGCGCCTTGGACTCTACTTTTTGGTAGGCAACCCAAAACCCCAGTGGATCACTTGGTTAGAAATGTTCCAAGTGACTTGGACGAAGATTATGTCGAGCAGCAGGCTGAATTTATGGAGCGAGCCTATGATGTTGTGAAAGATCGTGTTGTTAAGGCCGCTGAGTCCAACAAGAGATATTGTGACTCCCGAAGCATGTCGGTTGAGCCATTGGAAGTTGGGAGTCGAGTCTTGGTCAAAAACTATGCGTTTGGGGGTAGACACAAGTTGAGTGACAAGTTTAGTGAGGAACAACACGTGGTATAGTCAAAGTGGGTCAAGAAGGTGATTAGTTCGCAGTGAGACCGATTCTGGGAGGGAAAGAAAGATGGGTGAATAGGCGACTGCTTATTCCCGATCCACGTGGTGAATTAGTGGAGCCCTCGAGTACAGAGGAGGGGGTGTGGTGTGAATTACCGGGTATTGGAAGTCCAGGTGAGGCTGAAGAGCAGTCCTTATCAGATGACGAGTTGGTTGTCTGCGCACCTCTGAAGCGGGACGATCTGCCTGGTCACCCCATTCAACTAAATTACCCCAAGCTTGCAGTGTTCCTCCGACAGATAGGCCTACTTTGGTTGAGCCACTGATGAGACGCTCTGCACGCCTGAAACAAAAAAGTATTTCAGCCCGTGGTCTTCCTCGATAACGTAGTAGAAGTTTTAAGTGAGATTTTTGTGTGTGTTTTGCATTTGTCAGTGACTTTTGGATATAGTCTAAGTAAGGACTTAGTTTAAAATGATTGACATTTTTGCCACTTTATATGTTGATAAAGTTTGTTCACATTGTTAATATTTGTCTTTTTGTGTTTCAGAAAATCTATGGAGTCCGTGATGGAGTAGCCTGTGAATGTTCACAGGTCCCGGTGGTTACCGCTTCTGATCCTTGGATTCTGTACCCTTTGTAACTGTTTTGATGTAAACGTTTAAAATCATTTTTAAGTGTTCGCGAAGCTTAGGACAATGACTGATCCGAAGAGGATATATGTATTCGGACATTCGTTCCCTGCACGACTCTCAAAGGCAGCGAGGCAAAACCGTCAAACGCCTGGTACGTTCATATGTGTTGGGCTCGATTACAAAGTTGAGGTAGAGGGTCACCCAGGCTTAAGTTACCATAGGCTATTTCGTGGTGGGGACCATTATTATAGGAAAATGAAGCAAACTACAATGGATGTATTGTGCATTGATTTAAGTACCAATGACTTGTGTGAAATTGAGGGATTAGATGTAAAAAGCCGAAGTCAGACCAGCTCTAAAATATGGTTGAAAAGAATATTTTAAATAAAAAAAGGGGAATTCCCCTCCCTCTCCCAAATAGTGTTTTAAAATTATATTTTCCCCTCATTCTACTATATACCTATACAGTAGAATTTTCAAAATGTTTGATATTTGTTTTGATAAATTTTGTCATATACCTTATTACGACCCGTATACGCATCAAAATATATTCGATGTTGTCACACTCGTCTCTGGTTTCGAATTTAATTTAATTAGACTTCAACCAGTGGATAAATACCCACATGTCACATGCTTGAATAGTTCAACGACAATGAGATTAGCTAACACAGGCAGGTATTTACGAAGGGGCTGCACAGCGGTAATACTGGACTGTAACATTTCTCCCCTCCCTCATTCAGTTATTATTATATACCTAGAAGGACGCTATGATATAGCGTCCTAGCGCCCAAGTATGCAAAACAGTCCTATGCTAGAAACCGAAGATCAAAAATCACACTTTACCTGCATAAATATTATTGGCATCATCTTCGTCAAACAGTTCAACAGCCCATCTCCCCGGTCGGATAGAATTATTCCTCCAAGAATGTTAAGAACAGGAGATATTTGCGGCGCAAAATCGTCTCCACGCGATGCTGACTTCACAAACACAAGGAGTTACACCCACATTTAGAACGTTCATCAACAGAGGGCGCAATTTACAGTCGCCGCGCGCTGCCACAGACATAAATTGTCTGTGCGCGCTGCACTGCCGAAATTGCGCCCTCTGTTGTTCATGAACATTCAAGACGTGCGGACAAGGTGTATGTATTTGTGAAGTCAGCATCGCGTGGAGACGATTTTGCGCCGCAAATATCTCCTGTTCTTGACATTCTTGGAGGAATATTTCTATCCGACCGGGGAGATGGGATGTTGAACTGTTTGACGAAGATGATGCCAAGAATATTTATGCAGGTAAAGTGTGATTTTTGATCTTCGGCTTCTAGCATAGGACTGTTTTGCATACTTGGGCGCTGGGACGCTATATCATAGCGTCCTTCTAGGGCTATTATTATTAGTGAGTAGTCGAGCCTTTAAATAAATAATAACTTTAAATTAACAGGCCAGTTAACACAATTACCAGTTACCTTCTACTAATTACTTGAGCGAACAGTAAAGAACCCTTTTTTTAGTTCATAAGAAGTGTAATTTTCGAAGGATACATGTAAAATAGTAAAATTCCCACGTCACTTCAAAATCACATATATATATATAGATATATTGCAGTATCCAGATCAATATACAGTTGTGCCACATTAAATTTCATCACAAAGTTTTTAATAATGTCTCTCTGCACTTGGAGATAAATCACACAAGCATGTCAATTTCATTTATCTCACTTGCAAATCCTACAAATTTAGCCGACAGCCTGGAAGGTAAAGAAATGCATGTATCAAATTCACACATGTTCAAACCAGCAATCACATGCACACAGTGTGCGGATTGATACACATTTTCCAACTGTTAGGTTTACTCAAATGGTCTGCTAACAAAATCACAGTTTACACTAGCCTTCCCACTGCGATGCTGTACAGTGAACTGGTATTGCTGCAGGAGCAACGACCATCGCATGAGTTTATTATTCTGATTTTTCATTGTTTTCAGCCAGGTGAGTGGTTTATGGTCAGACTGTATTATGAAATGTGTACCGTATGTGTTCGATGGCGAATATTATGGCATACAGTTCACGCTCAATTGTCGACCATCTTTGTTGTGTGTCCGACAATTTTTTGGACCTGAAAGCTACTGGATGTTCTTTACCATTGTGATTTTGGCTCAGCACTGCACCAACAACCTTTTCCGAAGCATCGGTCTGGACCAGAAATGGTAAGGAGTGGTCGGCAATACGAAGCGCAGGCGAACTCGTCAAGTCAGACTTCAGAGTTTGGAAGGCCATTTCACAGTCTGCGCTCCACGTGACCTGGTTTGGTTTGGTCTTTTTCAGCAAGTCAGTCAAGGGTACAGCTTTCAGGGACAGGTTAGGCAGGTGGTCCTTGTAATAGTTTACCATTCCTAGAAAGCGTCTTACTTGCTTCTTGGTTCTGGGCCTAGAGAACTGACGAACAGCTTCAACTTTCTCGGTCAAAGGACTCACTTCGCCTCCACCAACAAGTTTACCCAAATACTCAGCTTGAGTCGTTGCAATACGACACTTCGTAGGATTCGCCGTCAGACCATTACCTTGCAGTCGACCCAATATCTCAGCAAGCCTTTGTAAGTGCTCGTCCCATGGATTACTGTAGAGAATCACGTCATCAAGGAAAGCTCGCACTCCATCAGCTCCGTCCAGAATAGTGTCCATCATTCGTTGGTAGCAAGCAGGCGCATTCTTAAATCCAAATGCCATCCTGGAAAACTGAAATTGGCCAAATGGTGTTACAAAGGCACTTTTTGGTCTGTCCTCCTCCCTTATGAGGATTTGGTAATAACCTTTAGTCAAGTCAAGTGTTGAAATGATCTCAGCCTGCCCTACTTTGTCAATGATTTCCTGAATTAAAGGCATGGGGTATCCATCAAACACACTCAGTGACATTGTTCAATTTACGATAATCTTGTACTAGCCTAAATTTCCCCCCTTTTTGGGAACAAACATTGTAGGGCTTGCCCACGGGCTGGAGGCCTTCTCAATAACTCCCAATTTAAGTAGTGATTCAAGTTCATCTCTCATTGTTTGGCGTTGTACATGGGGGACGGAGTAGAACTTCTGCAAAATGGGTGTATTGTCGGTGAGTTTGATGTTTAATTCTGTAGTGTTGGTTAGGCCGGGTTTGTGAGAAAATAAAATTCGAAAGGATTGAAGAAGATCGCGGCACTGGGCTTGCTTGTTGTCATATAATTTGTCGTTAATGTAAACCTCCTGCCAACCGTCCTTCTGACATTTGGTGTAGCCATCGTCAGGAAAACACAGGTTGGCAGCTTTATCTAAATCTCTCGACTTCCACCTTCGAAGAAGATTTACATGGTAAATCCGAAATCGCTTTCTCACCCTACCAGTGTCCACTCGGTAAGTCACTTTTCCTAGACGCCTCACAATCTTGTAAGGACCCTGCCATCCGGCGAGAAGTTTATTAGCAGAGGTAGGGAGCAAGACAAGCACTTCATCTCCGTCGGCATATTCAACGTCACGAGCCTTCCGGTCATACCATCGTTTTGTCTTGGCCTTGCTTGCTGCATCCTCCTCTTGTTTAATTTCCATGACACGGTTCATTTTGTCAGCGAGGCTCAGAACATACTCGACAACAGTGTTTTGCTCCTCCGGTTTGTCTGTCATCTACCTGTAGGCTAGCGTGAGTGGCCCTTTGACTTCATGTCCGTACAGCAACTCAAATGGGCTGAAGCCAAGTTGTTCATGTGGACTATCTCTGTAGGCAAAACAGGCAAGGGGAATATAGTCATCCCAATCCTTCGCATCAGTATCGGCAGAGAGTCGACGAAGTATAGCCTTCAACGTTCCGTTGAAGCGTTCTACAATAGCGTTGGTTTGGGGGTGGTAAACTGATGTTACAAAATGCTTGACACCAAGCAATGTGTACATCTTACGCATCACCTCACTCATGAAGTTGGAGCCTTGATCCGTCAAGATCTCACGGGGGAGTCCAACCTTGCAGAAGAATTCCATCATGACCTTAGCGATCGTTGTCGCCTTCATATCTGGTATGGGAATTGCTTCAGGGAAGCGCGTCGCGTGATCAACAATGACGAGTACAAATCGATTCCGTCCGTTACTCAGGTTAAGGGGGTCCAACAATATCCATCCAAACTCGATAAAACGGCTCACCGATTGTTGGTGTCGTCACTAACTTAGCTCTCTCTGAAGTAAACCGTCTTGCGGATTTCTGACAATTCGCACAACTGCGACACCAGTTTTTCACATCTTTGATCACATTCGGCCAGTAATAGTGACGCAGAATTCGAGTTTTTGTTTTTTCGATTTCTAGATGTCCGGAAAGTGGCACTTCATGAGATAACTTTAAAATTGTCTCACGGAACTTGGTTGGTACCACGATTTGGTGTTGGACTAGTTCGGGGCGGCCACAGACTTGCCACTTGCGATATAGCAGTCCCTCTTTAACAAGGTAGCAGCATGGATGGTCTGAGAGTTCTGTAGTGGGTACAACATGTTCCCAGGCTGAAGTGAGTGATGGGTCCTGTCTCTGCTCAACTAGTAATTTCTTAGGATCGAGTTTAAACAAGTCCTGTTGCTTGCTCACCTAAGTTGTTCGAGCGACCTCATTGTCCTTTGTTGGAAACCACTCAGGGGCGTTGGGGTTAAGCCGGCTGTCAATTTTCAGGTTGCTGGTTTCGTCGGGTTCGACTGTGATGCCTGAAGCTTTCGGTTTTAATTGGTGTTTTTCGTTGTCTGCCTCTTTCTCAATTGCATGTAGACGTCGGGACTCAGCTCTGGTCACTACAGACCCACACAAATGTTCTATGTTGTTGCCTAGTAAAGCATCACATGGGCAGTGCATAACCAGGACATCAGATTCTACCTTATTTTCACCAATGCGTAGAGTCACACGTGCCATGGGCACCTCATCCACCATACCATTTGCGAGTCGAACTGCTTCCACATCATGAAGGAGCTCTGCATCACGAATGAAATGAGGGTGGACAACTGTAACCGTAGCTCCAGTGTCCCTGTACATGTTGGCTGGTCTGCCATTAATTGTTCCCTTGTAAAAGTATTTACTTGGGTAGGCTGAAGTGCTAGTGTCAACAAAGTTTATACCCTTTTTAGGGCAAGATTTAATAAGGTGTTGATCACTATGGCACTTGTAACAACGCTTCCTCAGGGCTAGACCGGTAATTGATGAAGGTTGCGGTGAGTTGACCGACGAGGACCGAGGCTTGGTATTCGACGAGTTTGTTTGAAGAGGAGAGGAAGTGCTTAGCTGATCGGTTTTCTTTTCAGTTCGAAGACAGTTATAGGCACGACTATATCTGTCAGCAGCAGCACCCATCTCTTGCAAAGTCAAAGTCTCTTTCCTTGATCCATACAGCCAGCTGCGGACTGACATTACGAAGAAACTGTTCCTCAATCACCAAGTCTATGAGTTTCTCATAAGTGTCCACCTTGCGTGACTCAAACCAACGTCGACTCTCTCGTCTCATGCGGACGACCCACTCGCTGCTCGTCTCTGTGTCAGATTTTCGTGAGGAGCGGAATTTCCGTCGATACTCTTCAGGTGTGAGGTTGTACCTGTCGAGAACTGCCGTCTTGATCTTGTCGTAACTTTTGGTGTCCTCCAGGGTCAACCTCATGAGAGCTTCCTTGGCTTTTCCTGTTAGAAGAGTATGAATATAAACAGGCCAATCATTTTTATCAATGGATTGGGTGAGTGCCCACCTCTCGAACTGTTCCAAGTACAATTATATACGTTCATTGTACTTAAGTGGCTGCATTTTGGTGAGTAAGGATTGCATGAGTTTTTTCTTTTCACTAGCTTGCTTACTTGCCATTGTTTCTTCATGTTGTTTTTGTTTTTGCTTCAGGGTCTCTTCAAAGGTTTTTTGCTCTAATTGCAATTTTAACTTTTCAATTTCCAATTTCTGTCTTTCCAATTCAAGTTTCTTTTCTTCCAAAAACCTCTGTTTTTCACTTTCTTCAAGCTCTAGTTCCTTAAGTCTTCTTCTTTCTTCTCTATCTCTGACCTTTTCTTCCTTCATAAATTCTAAATGCAATTTTGAGTAATCAAGCCTTCCAGAAAATTTACTGAAAGGATTGATCAGGTCACCCTGTTCAACGTCTGAACCTTCAGAATTAGCTTCACCTTTATTTAACTCGGGATTATGCATTCTTATTTCACTTGTGTAAAGGTCAAGCAATAATTCATCTTTGGTTTTGCCTTCAGTTCCTATGCCTCGACTCTCCAACTCATTAGTTAACTCAATAACATTCATCCTATGTAATGGTTTTAATGGTTCAGTCATAATTGTTAGGCTATCAACAATTGTCAATATCAATTTCACCTGCATGGGTTTCTGAAGTACAATTAACATTACTCTCAGTGCGGTCAAAATTCACAAAAATTGCACCAAGAGCTTCCAAAATGCCTGCAACCTTTAAAAAAAAACTCCTTATAATCACACAAATTACCTCCAAGTTTCAATAATCCATTCAATTAAATTGTTTACTTTACGAACAACAATTATTCTGTACAATTTTATGTCATTTAAATTCAACAAGGAAAATTAGTCAGTAAACTATACACTTCACATGCGATACGGAGTTTACATGTGGGGATACAGGATACCAGACTCACAAATTTTCTCACGAAATAGGTTCAATGCATTAACTATGGGATTATCGTTGACGGTTAAAACACACGCAATTCAGTTCAAAATTATATTTAAACCACCACCAATATGTAACCTCCACCAGTTCTTATTGGTCATAAACCACAGTTCTCTAATATGATGCTGATCATCGGCAAAATCGTACACACATCGTGTTCCTTCCTCCATGATCATACGTACACTGGTCTGCCTGCAAATTGCAATCAGTCAACTTGAACCAGTTTTTCAGTTTTTGTATGTTCGTGAAAATTATCACTTGCGGGATTATGACCTCACGATTCGTCTTGAATTGCTGAACCTTCTTGACGCTCAATTTTGGAATCCGGAAACTGCCTCCACCGTCAACTACTCGAGGACGTCAACTACTCGAGGACTTAACTTCACACGGTACGGTACGGTATACTTCCAAAAATGTAAGGCTCTCCGTTAGCCTTACAACGCTAGGCTTTTTTGGACCCCGTAACTCTATGGGAATCGCAATACGCTCTTGTTAGATCAGTTACAATGTTCTAGAATTCCACTTTCCCAAACGTTAATCTCCCCAAAAGGTTATCCAATCCCTCCTACAGATCTTTGAGACTTTTGCGGCACATTTGCGGAACATTGAAACGGACAATTTATTGAGAAATCGGAGTTTGTACTCACCAACCGACGTATTCAGCCGAGATGAACATGGCGTCGCACAGCTGACTAATACAGTCCACCAGACTGCGCATGCGCGTGGAGTTTTTGAAGAGATGCAGGGCTCGACCATTTTTTGAAGGGGGGGAGCATCTTGTCTACATCGCGCAACAAGTATTATTATTATTATTATTATTATTTATTCGGCCAACAAATGAAAACAAGCACTTTGACAAAGCAAATACATGAACGTCACTAAAGAATACTAGATATAATATGAAAAATTAAAAAAGGAGGAGGAATGAGATGGGGAAACGATTAGAAAAAGGAGGGGGTGGAGAGGGGAGGGTGGGGAGGGGATGGTTGAGAGGGGAGGGTGGGGGAGGGGGAGAGGAGGAGAGAAGGAGACCAGAAATAAGGACAATAAAACATTCCAAGCCGGCCAGGGTAAGCAAAAGTGTACTTAAACACTGTAGCCCTAAAGCCTGCCTACCCAAACTTGAAACGTTTACATAGAAAAAATAAACATACATATATGTATCTGATTTAAATAAAACATCTTTAAGAGTCGGGAAAGCACACAATAATGAAGAAAACTTGAACAAATAAGAAAACAATAAAAACAAATGAAAGAAGTTAAGTAAAGCAATAAATAAAACAAAACAAAATAAACATGTAGCTATCAACAAACGTGTAGGAAGAACAACAAGCAAAACCAAGGATATACAAGCCGAAAACAACTTGACAAAAACAGGACAGGACAGGATAAACAAACAACCAAACCCAACCCAACGCCCAACAAACAAACAAACACCCCAACACCCCAACAAACAAGCAATTTAGCCGAAAACAACTTAACGAACCGAAAATACAAGACAAGATGACAGCACAGGACGACAGCACAGGACATGATAAACAAACAAATAAACAAACACAACCCCCCAACAAACGCCCCAACAAACAAACACCCCATCAAACAAACAAGCAAACACCACAATAGCCCAACCATCAACACCCCAACAAACAAACACCCCAACCATCAACACCGCAACAAACAAACAAACAAACACCCAAACAAACAAACACCCAAACAAACAAACAAACAAACAAACAAACAACACCGCAACAATCACATGCAATTAAAATGAGATGAGCACCAATGAAAAGTTATCCTAATTCTTGAAAGTGGTCAAATAAACTTCTGTTAAATGAACTGAGAGAGTCAAGTATAACAGAGTCTCTAATGTATAAAGGAAGGCTACTCCAGCTGCGTGGAAATGAATGAGTAATACTGTTCTTATAAAAAGGGCAAGAGTTCTGGCATACTTGTGGTTGAATAGCACATGATCTTGGTGGCGAGTGTTCACTGTTGTATTTCTACGGACAGAATGGCAGTCAATAATTCCAAATAGACATTTTGTAACAAATGTGATAGACTGCTTAGCCCGTCTGTTCTCCAAAGAAATCCAGTTCAGAGCTTGAAGTCTCTCCTCGTATGTTACGGTGCCCCTGGCTACCTTCAGACACATCCTGCTGGCCCGCCTTTGGACTCTTTCTAATTTAAATTTATCGGCAGCAGTGTAAGGCGACCATGCAGGCAATCCATATTCAAGCACTGGTAGGACCAAGGACTGGTAAAGGGATGAAAGGGCCTTAGTTGAAGTTCCACTTGCAACTTGCCATATAAATCCTAGGGTTCTATTGGCTTTGCAAACAATTGTATTAACGTGATCAGACCAAGTCAGAGTGTTGTTGATGGTGACACCCAGGTACTTGTATGCTGAGGTGATGCTGACGGGTTTGTCGTTGAGAATGTAAACGGGAGGATTCACAGGTTTCTTGGCCCTTGTCATGTGAAGTACCTTAGTCTTCGTAGTGTTGAGATGCATGATGTTCATTTCACTCCATCGACCAAGTTCGGTGAGGTCTGCTTGGAGGGCATGCTCGTCATCTTGTGAATGGATGGGTTGGTAAATGAGTGTGTCATCAGCGAAGAGCAGGAATTTTGTAGTCAGGTTGTGTGAAATGTCACTGATGAATAGGTTAAAAAGCAAAGGGCCAAGGACGCTTCCTTGCGGGACTCCAGATGTGACAGGAGCCCAATCCGAAAAGCAACCGTGATACACAATACGTTGCTTTCGGCCTATCAAAAAGGATTTAATCCATGCCCAGGTTTGTCCACGGATGTTGTAATTACTTGCCAGCTTGTTGAGCAGGATGTCGTGCGGCATGACATCAAAGGCCTTACTGAAGTCAAGAAAAATGATGTCAATGCGAGGAGGACGTGGTCTGTCGAGAATGGTTGCCCAGTCATAGATTGCATTGGCAAGCTGGGTGACACATGATCGTTGTGCAGTGAAGCCATGTTGCATGGGGTTGCCAAGGCAAAGCGAGGAAATGTGATCATTTATATTATCAGCCACTGCTTTTTCCAAGACTTTGCAAATGACTGAGGTTAATGCAACTGGACGATAATTTTTGATGTCAGAACGTTTCCCAGACTTGAACACCGGTGATATTTGAGAAAGTTTCCAGTCCACAGGGAGAGTTCCAGTTGAAAGAGAAGAATTCATGACTCGTAGCAGTGGAGGAGCAATTGTAGAGGCTGTTGCTCGGAGTAAAGTTGGTGAAATTCCATCATATCCCGGAGCTTTGTGAGGGGTGAGACTGAGCAGAGTTTTCTGCAGCCACCCAAGGTTAATCGAAATTGGTGGAAGTTCGGGGATTTGAAGGAAACATGGGGGTGGAGTCTGCGGATGTGGTGTAGGCAGCGAATGAACTGAAGTGAAGAACTCATTGAAGGCTTGGCAGATATCAGCAGGTTTGTTGATGAGTTCATCACCTTTTTGGAAGGCAGGGGGACATTGAGATTTCTTCTGATCCCTCACAAAGCACCAAAAGCTGCGTTTGTTGTCAGCTACCATAAAGAGATCATTAAAGTGTTTCCAGTAAGCAGATTTGGACATATTTTTTACCCTATTGCGAATTTGCTTATAGTGTTGCCATGAAGAACTTGAACCGGATTGCTTAGCTTTGACAAATATGTGGTGCTTTAACTGAATTAGTTTTTTCAGTTCAGGTGATATCCAAGGAGATAAACCACGGCGGCATTTTTTCAATGGAATGCAGTCTCTTATGGCTGCATCTAATATGTCCATGAAACCATCCCATGAGGCCTCAGGGTCGTTGTCATCCAAGAAAGCTGACCATGGAGCAAGATGTAAAAGCATCTCCATATGTTTGAAATCAGCCTTTCTGTATTGCAGAAATGAACGGAAAACCTGGGGTTGAGGGGGAGCCTTGTTGCAAGAGAAGGTGAACAAAACTGCATGATGATCACTGTTGACTGGATTTGCAGTGGATTCAACCAAAGTAAACTTCTCTGGTCGATTTGTAAAGATGAGGTCAATGGTAGTTCCACTTGATGAGGAGTCACGAGATGGACGAGTCACATCCTCAACTAGTTGTGTGAGACCAACGGAATTGGTTATTTCTTTTAGATTGGCAGTAAGAGACGATCGACTCCTCTTTCCAATTGATGTTGAAGTCACCAAGGAGAATCACCCCTTCATAGCAAGGGAAGTCTGATTGAGCCAAGTCACATGCATCTTGGAGATTATCGAAGAAGCTAATTGTCGGAGTTTGGGGGTCGGTAAACAATGCCTACCAACCATTTGGTGCGTTTGAAGGTCAAGGACATCCAGGTTATTTCAATGGCACATGTATCCGATATCAGATGATCAAGTTGCGTAGGCAACAGCGAGTCATTAACTACTGCCATTAAACCACCACCTCTACTGTTACGATCACGGCGAATTGTTGAGTAGCCGGGCAGACATGCAAGTAAGTCAGTATCGTCAGGTGACATCCAAGATTCTGTGATGAGAACCATCGGTATCCAGATTAGATACCGCATACAAACACAAACGCCAAATTGAATGTCAGCGAATTTTGAACGTTATAATGATCCAATACCGACTATTAATCAGCACAAAAAATATTCCGTAAATGTTCATTTTAAAACCGAAGGAATGTTCAAACACACACAACAATGTGTAAAGCGCGTCATGCACACATCACCAAAGCGCGATGTCGACAAGATGCCCCCCCCCCCCCTTCAAAAAATGGTCGAGCCCCGCATCTCTTCCACAACTCCACGCGCATGCACAGTCTGGTGGACTGTATTAGTCAGCTGTGCGACGCCATGTTAATCTCGGCTGAATACGTCGGTTGGTGAGTGAAAACTCCGATTTCTCAATAAATTGTCCGTTTCAATGTTCCGCAAATGTGCCGCAAAAGTCTCAAAGATCTGTAGGAGGGATTGGATAACCTTCTGGGGAGATTAACGTTTGGGAAAGTGGAATTCTAGAACATTGTAATTGATCTAACAAGAGCGTATTGCAAATCCCATTGAGTTACGGGGTCCAAAAAAGCCTAACGTTGTAAGGCTAACGGAGAGCCTTACATTTTTGGAAGTAGGTACGGTATAAATGTAGGATTCCACGTACTCCCCGGCCAGCGCCCTCTCTAGCCAGCCGCGTCGCCCCCGATGGAGTGGGTACGTGTACAACCTCGTTACCATGGGTACGATCTTGCGGCGCCATGTTTTCCCACCATGCCTTGCTCGATCTTAACCCCTGGAATTGTGTAATTACCATATCCCACAAAGTGGGATATGGTAATTAGGACTGCAGTCGATGTGGTTAACGCGCGACGCAGTGTTTTTAGTAGAAAGGTTTTATTTGTAGAATCAATCTTTTGGAAGGATGCGATTAGCTCAAAATAACATGCCTAATTTTTTTCCCGCCTGACGTAAAATCTAACACTGCACTGAGTAGTAGCACAGCCGGCCTGGTGGGATCGGGAGGAAGGAAAAGTATGACGACCGTCATGACCGTTTCCGCCCATTATCGCCGGATGTCAGTTGTGTAATTTTCCAAATGTTTTTCTCAGCTGTTTTTGCAAATTTGTCAAACCTTTCGATGCATCTTCTGCAGCGGCGGAAAACACCGTCATTGACTCGAGAATGAGCTGGGCCCAATTTCATGGCTCTGCTAACCACAGCTTTCCGCGCTTACGATCAACATTTTGCGCTAACAGCGCTAGCAGAAAAATTCTGCGCTAACCCTGTAAGCACAGAATCCTTAGTTACAGGATGTACGCATGCTCAGGAGCAAAAAATCCCCGCTAACGCGTGAAATACGCTTGCGTAAGCACAGAATTTTCTGCTACAGTAAGCGAGGATTTTTCGCTAACGGTAAGCAGAGCCATGAAATTGGGCCCTGCTTTCTTGAACTGGATAAATGAGTAAATTTACTATCGATTGGAACAATTTGGATTTCCGGCCTCGACTCGAATTTATAATATGTGTGCCTTTTCTATCTCTGTTTGAACATAAAATACATGTATTTCCTGACCAGAAAAATCCATATCGTTTATCGTAGCCACCAAGACTAGTGGCCTTGTTTTGATAATGGAAAAAAGTGCTCGGAGTCGTTTTGCTGACGTGACGTGACGAACAGGATGTTAACGCGGGCGCGGCGCGAGCGCACACAGGGCGTTCAACATTCGGATTACGCGCGCGGTTCACTTTCAGTACATTAAATATTCATTTCGAATAGCCAGTCAGCGTCGTTTACGTATTCCTCACGGCCAGGGGTTAGTGAAGGAACGCACACGCGCCCATTGAGTCGAGGATGGTACGTGTACGATTACGCGTTCGATGTAGCCGCGCTACCAACTCACCCCCTGGTGCATCCTGGGAAAACATGGCGCCGCAAGATCGTACCCATGGTAACGAGGTTGCCCCTGGTGCGCTTCGTTTGGGAAAAATGGTCGTGGATCGGACTCGCTGAATTCGGTCCAGATCACTGATCTCTACACTAACTGGATAGGTCGCGCGGCTCTGCGTGTGAAGCAACCGGAAGTGACTCCGCGGCCATATTGGGATATTAAAAACATTGCCAGGCATACGTACGTCGGTAGCGCGCGACCGAGAACAAGAAGCGAATAGAGGTCAGGGAAACAAAGTGAATATCACAGAAACAATTCAGTTTGATTAGGAGAATAAAGTTAAACATTATAACCAGTAAGAGTTATAATACGCCAGGTTTGAATGCTAAATAGGCCTATTCTCAGGAAAAGATATGGGTCGTCTATCAACACAGTGAGACGCTGCAATGCAGTGCAAAGTCTATGGGATATGTCGGACAAGTATTTTCAAGAAACATGTTCAACATTTCTAACTTCTAAATTCACTTCTTTCAAAAAACAATTTTGGGGAAAGAATTCCACATCTGGACATAACCCCATGCACAAACCATATGGGAAAAGGCAAAAAACAAGTTGTTTAGAAAATTCTTGAAAATTTGGATTTAATTCCATATGCAGACACTAAAAGTGCAAGATTAAAAACAAAATTAGGAGAGAAAATTTCCAAGTGTGTTCTCAGGAAAAACTTGTCGCATAGAGTTTGTGCATGGGGTCTTAATTATTGTCCAGATGTGGAATTCCTTCCGGAAAACATCAAGTTAGTTTCTGGATATGGAATCAACCCAAACATCTTAAGGAGTTATTTTCTTTGGAAGGGATCCAAAAAGAATTCTTGCCGAGCTGGTGGACATGAAAATGAATTCTGTCTGAGCTTCAACTAAGAACTTCAGAAACTTTAAATTAATTAAAATTAATCAATACCAATCACACGTGTGTAAATATACTAAATAATGAAATATAAATCACACAATAGATTCAATTTTGCTTGCTTATATTTTGCATTGATACACTACAGAAACATGTAGTAACTGCTGCCACAGTAATAACACTCCTATTATGTATTCTACACACTGGTGTCTACAAAAACCAAATGACAAAATAGGACCTTATAAGGTCTTCCTCAGAGTACCTTGCTAAGGTTGAAACGTGAGGTCACATGTATTTAGTTTTTATAAGTCAATGCAGACATCAGATAATTATTTAAAGCACATAACTAAGCACAGTTACATCACTGTAGAACAGCAATTTAGCAGTTCTCCACAATTCCAATTGAAATCTTTATATTTCTCAGCCTTTTACAGTTTGTTGGTTCCCACAGTGACATAAAGAATGCCCTCATGCATGGGCGGAGATCCCGGGGGGGATGGGGGGATATATCCCCCCCACTTTTTGACCTGGGGGGGATGACCAATGTAATCATCCCCCCCACTTTTTAAGGGTAGGCGTACTAACTTGCGCAGAGTGCGTAACTTGCCAATACATGTACTTTTGTTTCGCTATACACGTGATGACTTTCCATTGTTCCCTTTAATATAACCCATCCCTATAGACTAAGCACTAGTTTGCCTGTCCTCACTTTTTCCGGAACAAAGAAATAAACGTGCCCCCCGGTAAATTGGGTCAAAAAAAAAAAAAAAGAGAAAAAAAGAAGAGGGAAAAAAAAGAGGGGGAGGTGAGAGAAAAGGAAGGGAGGAGGAGGGCAACCTCCTTAAAAAAAAAATACCGCCGCCGATATTAAACATCTGCTGTCTACTATTTGGCATAAAACTACTGAAAAATGCAATAAGAAACTAGACATCTGGTGCAGTGTTTGTGGACAAACACAGGGCTGTTTTGTTTTTTTGTGTAAAATTATGTGATTTAAATGAAATTTCAAAAATGAAAAAATCATAGAAAATTAGCCGATGACGTCATCATGACGTCACATACATTTTCATCTAACACATGCTGGCATAACTAAATACCACGTTTTAACTTAATGTGACTTGTACTTTTGTAGATATATGGTTTCCAAAAATGCCCCTTTAAGATGACGTCACGTGACATGTGATGACGTCATCATGACCTAAAAGTTCGGCGCACATTCTGAGCAGTTGGTGTAAATATCTGCCTACGACTTGTCTAACGACTTGACAAAAAGACTAGAGATCAACTCTTTATAGACAGCATGCCACATGAAAGCCATGGTTTCTGTCCTTCCCAGAATTCCTTTGTGTTATATTGAATTTGGTCACAATTTTCAGATGCCTGTTATTTCTTAATACTTGAGTGAGCCACGATCACGAAATTGTTGAATTAGGTAGAGAAAAATTCAATGTATACATTTTTTTAATCAGACCGACCCTTACATGCGTTAAAAAAAAAAATTGATGACGTCATCATGACGTCACACAATTTTCGCCTTTTAGGGCATATCTTTGAGACATACCAAAAGCTGTATCAAAAAGAATTTTGAAAATCTCTTGTTTTGTTTGCGAGATATATTTAAAAGAATGTTACGATTTCAAAATTTCAAAAATTCATAACAAATCACGTGATGACGTCATCATGACGTCACTTTGGATTTTGCATCCTAGTACCAGTATCTACCTACCCACCAATTTTCATAACGATCGGACCTATCCTTATATGTGTTTTAAAAAAGCAAATTTTTGATGATGTCATCATGACGTCACACATTTTTTTCCTTTTTAGGGCATATCTTTGAGACCTACCAAAGCTATAACAAAAAGAATTTTGAAAATATCTTGTTTTGTTTGCCAGATATATTTAAAAGAATGTTACGATTTTCAAAATTTCAAAAATTCATAACAAATAACGTGATGACGTCATCATGACGTCACTTTGGATTTTGCATCCTAGTACCAGTATCTACCTACCCACCAATTTTCATAACGATCGGACCTATCCTTATATGTGTTTTAAAAAAGCACATTTTTGATGATGTCATCATGACGTCACACATTTTTTTCCTTTTTAGGGCATATCTTTGAGACCTACCAAAGCTATAACAAAAAGAATTTTGAAAATATCTTGTTTTGTTTGCCAGATATATTTAAAAGAATGTTACGATTTTCAAAATTTCAAAAATTCATAACAAATCACGTGATGACGTCATCATGACGTCACTTTGGATTCTGCATCCTAGTGCCAGTATCTACCTACCCACCAATTTTCATGACGATCGGACCTATCCTTATATGTGTTTTAAAAAAGCACATTTTTGATGATGTCATCATGACGTCACACATTTTTTTCCTTTTTAGGGCATATCTTTGAGACATACCAAAGCTATAACAAAAATTTTTTTGAAAATATCTTGTTTTGTTCGCCAGAAATATTGAAAAGAAGTTTACGATTTTGAAATTTCAAAAATTCATAAAAAATCACGTGATGACGTCATCATGACGAAAATGTTCGGCATACATTCTGAGCAGTTAGTCTAAGTGTCTGCCAAGTTTAAAGCCAATCGGGTGCACCAAAGTAGCCAAAGTGCCGGTAAGAAAGAAAACGTGTACAAATGCTATGGGCAAAAGTCTGAAAAAAAAAAAAAAAAAAAATCTTAACGAAAACAAGGGCTGTTTTGGAAAAGTTTCCAAAACAGCCAAAAAAAAAGGTTATCAATTATGCCATAGAACTGAATCCCTCTTTTAAAAGAAAACCGGAGTATTTCCCGGATCCCTGGGATTTCAACTCTGTCCATCGATCCCCCTTCAATCCTCCTTGCCGTGTTCGATCCCATTTTAATCCCTTTGCCGAATCTAGTGTAAACGCGGTGCATCTCAACATATAATCCCCTTGGGGAGTTTATTACAGGTTAAATGGCCCCAACCAGCAGGAAACAATGGATCACTTGACTGAATGACATACTAAATGTGCCAAAATCCTCTGTTATGTCTTGCAGCCGATCTGCCGATGGTTTTAACACAGGGCAAGGAACAGTCTGAAATCAAGCCCTTTTCTTGAAAACTTCAACTGAACTGAATTAAAACCAAGAAAAATTCCGGATAAATTAAAAATGAAGGGGGAAAACTGCAAATTAGACGCCAAAAATGGGGGAGGGAGAAACTTAGATTTTTTTAGTGATGCATGACATGGCTAAAAAATTGCCAAAACATAATGGCTAACATAATGATATATATTCTCCATATACAATGTAATCTTAACAACTTAAAAATAAAAAAGTCGGGTGAAAGTGGTCAGGAATCGCCTCAGATTGCACCACGGAGCATCCAGAATCCAAAATTTTCTTGGGCCCTTAAGCGGGCCCCGGACCCCACGCCGTAAGGGCTTCGCGCTCGCATTTATCCGTTTTGGGTGTGCCCCCGTCTAGATTTTTGTAGTCATGACATGGCTAAAATAATCACTAGAAAATAATGGCAAAAATCATGATATACATGTATATATTCTCCATAAAATCGTCACAACTTTTGTTTAAAAAAATCAGGTGAAAGTAGCCAGGAATCGCCTCAGATTGCACCACTGGGGCATCCACACTCCAAAAATTTTCGCGGCCCTCGGACCCCACGCCGTAAGGGCTTCGCGATCGCATTTTTCCGTTTTGGGTGTGCCCCCCGTCTACAAAATTCCTCGATCCGCGCCTGATGTCGGAAGATAGATTGGTTGGTAGTGAGACAGTTTATGCCTCACGGCAAGCACAGTAAGGTGGGGAATAGTCGGTCTTTGCCACATTAGAACGCGGAAGTTCAGATCCCAACAAAGATGATGGTTTTTATTGTATTGTTTTCACTCAACTAACACACCCAACAAAGGCAATAGAAAGTTGCAACGGCAAACGGATTTTGTTAAGCGCCAACAGACGGTATGAACGCACGTGCGGCGCATGTAATACAATGTAATTAAAATACCGATAGCAGACTTCAACTGACATTCACTGGGAATCGGCGCGCACTCCCACACAAACGTTTGTGCGTCCTGCAAACAAGTGTTTGGGAACTTTTGTTAGAGCCTGAGTTTTGCATCTCCGGCATTCCAGTTATAATGTCGTCAAGTATACATCATTGTCCACCATATGTTTTTGTCAAGTGTAGACCAAATCACATTCTAATCATGCCTTACCGAAATGCATCTAGGCATTATTTTGCAATAATTATTTTGTAAATAATTTATTCGTAATATAATGCATAGGCATTATTTGTGTTGCTAGGTGACCAGAGCTCCATTGTGCAAAGAGACGCTTACGCTTCCAAATACATTGGATGAGAAATTTGAGTTTTGAAGATCTTTTGTATTTTTTAATGCTTGAAGGTGTTAATTATTGTCATTTATTGCAATTCAAGCTCAAGAAAAGGTTGAATTTTGACACAATTTTGCACCTAAAATTGTGTAAACCCCAGGGGCTCCAGGGGGCTTTACCTCAACCCCTAGCAAGGGCTTTGCGCCTGCAACCCGGCCACCAGGGGGCCCTTAAGCGGTCCCTTGGACCCCGTGCCGTGTTCCACACAAGGATGGCCTTTCAAAAATCATCCCCCCCACATGTAACAAGAAATCTCCGCGCATGCCCTCATGCATTATAGCAACATACAGCAGGGAAATTTCAGCAACAAAAAGAGACATTTTCTATGAATTCGAAACCAAAATCAAAATTTGCGATGTCATTTTAGAATACTAATTTTTCATAATATGCAAAGATACATTTCATGGCCCTTTAACATTTAATACTTGGCAGTGTTCTCCACGGGCCAAATTCACCCTGTACGGCTTACTATACATGTAGTACAACTGTGAGTGTTTGCATGTTACTGGAGATTTGTACACCACAAATTTTGTTAACAAAGCAAGGGTTAATGTTAATTTTGTTGTAAAACCGTGATTGAAAAGCAAAATTTGAAAGGGCCAGCATGAAATTTTAAAAGGGCAGGCCACCCTACTAAAAGTGGCTGTGGAGAACACTGACTGGGTCAATCCATGTCGGTTTAACAACATCTGTACAATTTGCTTTGAATAACAATTAAATTTTAACCAGATTTCTCACATACTCCTAAGCCTTTGCCGAGTAGAACTGCAGAGTCATGGCAAATGAACGGAGGTCTTCTGGGTATGCATTACTGTGTTTGTTTGAATGTTCAACAATCCTTTGAAAGACTTCCTTGGGGACTCCACTGAAGGTTGACTCCAACATCTCAGCACAGTTGGTTGATATAAGGTTTTGATTACGCAAAGAATCTATCACTGTGTTTAAGTTTGAAACCTTCTTTTTTCAGACGTCACGTTTTTTGTTGCTCAACTTTCAACTTCTTCTTACAGGTTTACAGTTCATCTACTGCTTTGTCTAACTTTAATACGCTTAAGTTTCCTAGGAGACTCTAACACAGCATAACTATGATCACAAACACCGACATAATATGGAGCTGCTGAGGTGCTGGTGGCTCAACTGCATGGGGAGAACCTGTCTGAACTGTCTCATGACTCTTGTCTGAAGTTCCTCTTCGTGCGGTTGGTTTACGTCTTGTAGATTTCTGAATAGTAATACATTTAAGATTTATACAAATACTTAAAAATTCCCTTAATTCTTTGGCAGCTTTGTGTTATCTCCCCAGCCATGATGTCATACACACCGCGGAATAAAGCTGCACATTGCAACAGCTGTGCTTTATTCCAGAGCCCAGGGAGTATAACACATGCATGTCAATCATACTCTCCAAATCACCAATAAAATTATATGACAAGACTTTAGTCGCTTTACAAAACTTTTCATTACAATGTATATTTTATGATGAATGCAATGAATCAATCATTTTGTGGTATACATTTCCAAGGTTTTATGGTCAAATTGTGGTTGGTAAAATTTCAAACGCTAACAGAAAGAATCAACATAGAAAAATACCAACCCATGAATGTACCAGTAACTCAGGAATCAAACACTGTCATGTTCTTGTGGCACAAAGCAGACCTGAACACACGAACAAATGCAACTAGACATCTGGTACAGTGTTTGTGGACAAACACAGGGCTGTTTTGTTTTTTGGTGTAAAATTTTGTGATTAAAATGAAATTTCAAAAATTTCAAAAATCATTAAAAAAAATGCCGATTACGTCATCATGACATCGTCATCATGACATCATTTCAGATTTTGCATGCTAGTGACAGTATCTACCTACCCACCAATTTTCATGACGATCGGACCTATCCTTATATGTGTTTTTAAAAAGCACATTTTTGATGATGTCATCATGACGTCACACATTTTTTTCCTTTTTAGGGCATATCTTTGAGACCTACCAAAGCTATAACAAAAAGAATTTTAAAAATATCTTGTTTTGTTTGCCAGATATATTTAAAAGAATTTTACGATTTCAAAATTTCAAAAATTCATAACAAATCACATGATGACGTCATCATGACGTCATTTCAGATTTGGCATGCTGGTGGCAGTATCTACCTACCCACCAATTTTCATGACGATCGGGCCTATCCTTATATGTGTTTTTAAAAAGCACATTTTTGATGACGTCATCATGACGTCACACATTTTTTTCCTTTTTAGGGCATATCTTTGAGACATACCAAAGCTATAACAAAAAGAATTTTGAAAATATCTTGTTTTGTTCGCTAGATATATTGAAAAGAATGTTACGATTTTCAAATTTTGAAAAATTCATAAAAAATCACGTGATGACGTCATCATGACGTCACTTTGGATTCAGCATCCCAGTGACAGTATCTACCTACCCACCAATTTGCATGACGATCGGACCTATCCTTATATGTGTTTTAAAAAAGCACATTTTTGATGACGTCATCATGACATCACACATTTTTGTCCCTTTTAGTGCATATCTTTGAGACATACCGAAGCTATAACAAAAAGAATTTTGAAAATATCTTGTTTTGTTCGCTAGATATATTGAAAAGAATTTTACGATTTCAAAATTTCAAAAATTCATAAAAAATCACGTGATGACGTCATCATGACGTAAATGTTCGGCATACATTCTGAGCAGTTAGTCTAAGTGTCTGCCAAGTTTAAAGCCAATCGGCACCATAAAAGTAGCCAAAGTGCCAGTAAGAAAGAAAACGTGTACAAATGCTATGGGCATTTTGGCTGAAAAAGAAGAACAAAAAAAAGAAAAAACTAGAGGCATGAGGTTGGTGTTTGTGGACAAACACAGGGCTGTTTCGTTTTTTTTTTTTAGTTTGGATGTGAAATGTGAATACAACAATTAAAGTTTGTCAAACAATCGCACTACTGCCAATTTTCTTTGTTAATTTTGAAATTAATTAAAGTTGTTTGTAATAGTGACATGTGATGACGTCATCATAAAGTCACATAAATTTTCATCTATAAACTTGCTGACCTACCTTTTCAACTTAATCGGACTTGTACTTTTGTATATATATGGCTTCAAAAACTGCCCCTTTAAGATGACGTCACGTGACATGTGATGAAGTCATAATGTCATGTCAATTTTCATCTATGAACCTGCAGACCTGCCTGGATATTACATTTCAACTTAATCGAACTTGTACTTTTGTTTATATGTGGCTTCAAAAACTGCCCCTTTAAGATGACGTCACGTAACATGTGATGACGTCATCATAACGTCATGTCAATTTTTATTTATAAACCTACTGGGCTACCTGGATATTTGTTTTCAACTTAATCGAATTTGTACTTTTGCAGATAAATGGCTTCAAAAACTGCCCCTTTAAGATGACGTCACGTGACATGTTTTGACTTAATCATAACGGCATGTCAATTTTCATCTATAACACCCGGTGGCATACCTAGATATCACGTTCCAACTTAATCGGTCTTGTACTTTTGTAGATATATGGCTTCAAAAAATGCCCCTTTAAGATGACGTCACGTGACATGTGATGACGTCATCATGACGTAAAATTCGGCACACATTGTGAGCAGTTGGGGTAAGTGTCTGTCAAGTTTAAAAGTAGCCAAAGTGGCCGGTAAGAAAGGAAACGTTTACAAATGCTATGGGCAATAGTCTAGCGACTTGAAAAAAGACTACAAATCAACCCTTTTTATAAACAGCATGCACATTTGAGCCATGGTTATCTGCCCTTCCCAGAATTCCTTTGTGTTATATTGAATTTGGTCTAAATTTTGAAATGGCTGTTATTTCTTACTTGAGTGAGCCACGATCATGACATTTTGGAATTAGGGAGAGGAAAATTCAATATATATATTTTTGTAATCGGATTGACCCTTACATGCGTTAAAAAAAAAACATTTTTGATGACGTCATCATGACGTCACACAATTTTCGCCTTTTAGGGCATATCTTTGAGACATACCAAAGCTATAACAAAAAGAATTTTGAAAATATCTTGTTTTGTTCGCTAGATATATTGAAACAAATGTTACGATTTTCAAAATTCAAAAATTCATAAAAAATCACGTGATGACGTCATCATGACGTAAAAGTTCGGCACACATTCTGAGCAGTTGCTTTAAGTGTCTGCTAAGTTTAAAGACAATCGGCTGCATACAAGTAGCCAAAGTGCCGGTAAAAAGGAAAACGTGTACAAATGCTATGGGCAATAGTCTGAAAGAGAAAAAGAAAAAAAAAAGAAAACTAGAGCCAATAGTGTTTGTGGACAAACACAGGGCTGTTTCGGTGTTTTTGTGTAAAATTTGGTGATTAAAATGAAATTTCAAAATTTTTAATAAAATTAAAAAAATTAACAAATTATAGAAAATTAGCCGATGAGGTCTCATGACGTCACTTCGGCTTCTGCATGCGGGTGGCACTATCTACATACCCACCAATTTTTATGACGATCGGACCTACCCTTATATGTGTTTCAAAAAAGCATATTTTTGATGACGTCATGATGACGTCACACATTTTCCCATTTATGTGAAAGAATATAGGAGCTAACAAAGCTATTACAAAAAGAATTTTGAATTTAGCATGTTCTGTTAAAGAGATATGGGTTTAAGAAACTTTAAGGTTAAAAAACTTTACAATTACTATAAAATCGTATGATGAGGTCATCATGACGTCACCTCAATTTTCATCTATAACACGTACTTGTCTACCACCATAGCAGGTTTGAATGCAATCGGACCTACGGTTCTCTAGATATGTGCCCTTGAAAAATGCACCTTTAAGATGACGTCACATGACAAGTGATGACGTCATCATGACGTCACTCTTCGGCATAAATTTTCAGCTTAGGGTCTCTGTTTGAGTTAAACCTGATAAAGATCTGAGGTTGTTTAGTGACCAAAGTGGCTCTTACAAAATTCGTGTACAAAGTCTATGGGATTTGGGATAGAACTAAAAATTCATAGAAAATCAGCCGATGACGTCATCATGACGTCACTTTGGATTTTACATGCTAGTGGCACTATCTACCTACCCACCAATTTTCATGACGATCGGACCTATCCTTATATGTGTTTTAAAATAGCACATTTTTGATGACGTCATCATGACGTCACACATTTTCTCCCTTTTAGGGGATATCTTTGAGACATACCAAAGCTATACCAAAAAGAATTTTGAAAATATCTTGTTTCGTTCGCCAGATATATTGAAAAGAATGTTACGATTTTAAAATTTCAAAAATTCATAAAAAATCACGTGATGACGTCATCATGACGTAAATGTTCGGCATACATTCTGAGTAGTTAGTCTAAGTGTCTGCCAAGTTTAAAGCCAATCGGCACCATAAAAGTAGCCAAAGTGCCGGTAAGAAAGAAAACGTGTACAAATGCTATGGGCATTTGGCTGAAAAAGAAAAAAAAAAAAAAAAAGAAAAAAAAAAAAAAAAGAAAAAAAAAAAAATCTTAACGAAAACAAGGGCTGTTTCGGAAAAGTTTCCGAAACAGCCAAAAAAAAAAAAGAAAAAAAAAAAAATCTTAACGAAAACAAGGGCTGTTTTGGAAAAGTTTCCAAAACAGCCAAAAAGGGAACAATAGTAACAGAACTATCATGCAGTAACGTGCAAACGCACTATTGAGAGTGCCCTCCAGTGGTGAACATGTAAGAGGCTGCCCTGTTAAAAAGTTTGGCCCGTGGAGAACACTGACATGCATGATAAACTTGCAAAAAGTGGCAAAAGTTGAGAATACTTTGGATATGTGCCCGTTATTTTGTAAAAATTTAACAGCAAAAATTTAATTATAACAAACAATGCAATAACAAGAAGCAAAAACATGCAGGGATTTAATTTATAAGTGCATGATGTAACAGGGACCCCAAACAATGCCCCAGCCTGTGAAATGAAAGTAAACACATGAATGGAAACGAGGAACAAAATATGAAATGCAAGAAGAGCTAATGGGGGGTGGGGGGGGGGGGGGTAAAAAAAACCATCAGGGTCAGATTCTAAGTTAATATAATAAACAAATGAAAAAAGAAAGGTGCAATTTGTGATCCAGCACTTTATTCCCCTCGGCTCAAAAGAATTGAGCTGTTATTTCAGTACACATGGTCGCCATGGTTGTCAAAAGTTAAAAATATTTTAGATAAAGCTGGTATGTCTAACCTCTTGGACAATAACAGTGTCATTAACAGCAAGTGCCTGAGATTGACAGATATGTTTTGGCAAAATTGGAATTCTGAGGTTCAAACTAATGGCTTGTGTACAAATTATAGAATATTTAAACAAAACCCATGTTTTGAGCAATATCTCTCGAGTTTAAGTAACTCACATCGTGTAAATCTTTGTAGGTTTAAATGTAGAAGCAGCAAACTACCAATTGTTACTGAGAAATATTCAACGAACACAATTGTTGAACCGCACTGCCCTTTATGTCAACATCAAGATAGGGATGAATTCCATTATTTGTTTAAATGTTCATTCTTTGAAATGGAAAGACAAAAATATTTAAATTCATACTATAGAATCAGGCCAAACACTCTTAAAATGTATTATTTATTTAACACAACTAATATTCACGAATTAGATAATCTTGCAAAATTCACCCAGGTAATTATGTTAAAATTTAAATAGTTCGTTGTATTTGTTCTGATGTTCTTTTTAAAATGTTTAGATTTGTATTGTTTTCTTGTGATCTGGTGTCTGTAATGTGACATGTAGTTTGAGTGTATTATATTATTTATCTATTTATTTATTTGGCGAGCGGACGTGTTTCTCTCGAGCTCCTGAGTAAGTAGTATATTTAGCTTCCATAACCTTGTAAGGTTCATGTTTTTTTCTTGTTTTTCTTGTATTATATTGTATATAGCTATAGCTAGACCAAGTCCACCCTGTATATTTGTTCATTTTGTTGTATTTAACTCCGTTTTTGGTTCATGTTTGTTGGGTTCCTTGCTTTGCTGGCCATCATGGCCGCACGGGCAGGTCCCTCCACTGTTGGGCGTCCAGGCGTGACCACGGACGCCCATACCAATCCCATTGTTCCTGGTGCCGAACCATTCCCGGGCGTCACCAGGAACAATGGCATTGCGTTTCAAGCTGTGGAAAACTGTTCCCTCAATGAATATCTCACCAGCTTTTCTCGTTCTTTTCCCGATCTTCGTATTTGTTCAGCGAGTAGAATTTCCAAAAATCGTATCGCTGTTTACCTGAGCTCGAGGGATGATGTCGCCGACGCCATATCCCATGGGTTGACGCACGGCGACTCATTTCTCGAGCTCACCCCTCTTGTTCAACCCACTACTCGCCTGACCCTCTCTAACGTGTACCCCGAAATACCAAACTCTGTACTTGTCCAAAATATCTCTAGTTTTTGTAAAGTTGTCTCGCCTATCCGACCCATACCCATTGGAATGAAAAACAAGGATCTCTCTCATGTAATGTCTTTTCGTCGGCAAGTCCAGGTATTGTTTAAGCCTAACATCACCCCTCCTGACAGTATCAACTTCTCCTTTTCCGGTGTTAATTACCGAGTCTTTCTTTCCACGGAGACGGTCCGCTGTTTCAACTGCGGAGAGTACGGTCATATTAGTAGATCTTGTAAGAAGCCCCCCACCCGTGATAATCAACAAGGTAAGCCCGACAATCCCCTGAACCCCCCTCCCAAATTCAAGCATCAGAAGTCCGACCCTAGACATCCTGCCAAAACGTCCAAACCCTCGACCTCTACTCTAGTCTCTCCCGAACGCGGCCCTCGACCCATGTCGGGGGCCGCGGGTTCAGCCGGACCCGTCGCGGGCGGAGGAGCCCGGGAGCCCCGACCTGCGTCGGGGCCCAAGATCTCTTCAGGTGCACCTACGCACACGCCTGCTCGTGCCCGGTCCGCTGCAGCCGCTCCAGCTTCTGCTCCGGCTTCTGCCGGGACTTCCGCTGTGAGCGGTGGACGCCGGGGCTCCCGATCTGTGTCGGGGTCCCCCGGTTCTGGTCCCGCAGCGTCCGGTTATTCGGGCGGGGGTGCCTGGGCCTACGCCAGGCACTCCCCTGCCTCCGGTGCCGACGAAATGGACACTCACAATTTCGTCTGGGGCACTCCACCCGCCCCGACGAGATTGTATTCCGATGCCGTGACTAAACGCAAATTCTCCCCAACCCAATCCCCTGATGACGGTCCCCGCTTGATTCCCCTGAAGTCTCCTAGCTCCCAACGAAAACTAAGGAAAAGAACCCAACCGACTGCCCCCGCAGAACCCAGCACCCCCACTCTGACCCAAGCTCTAGACTTCACCCAAAAACCCACGGCATCGTCAGTTCCTTCCACCCAACCCTCCCCCACCCCTTCATCCCAACCCACCCCTATGCCTCCCTCCCAATCCACACCTTTCCCTTCCTCCCAACCCACCCCAATCCCTTCCTCCCAACCCACCCCAATCCCTTCCTCCCAACCCACCCCAATCCCTTCCTCCCAACCCACCCCACTCCCCTCACCCACTCCTGACCCTACCCTACACTATGAACATCTAACAAAAGAAAACACACGCAGTCCTTTGTTACAAACAAAGGACTGCGTAGGTTTTCTTTTGTTAGATGTTCATAGTGCTAGTTGTCCCTGAAACTCCCCATCCCTCATCCACTCCAAATACCCTTTCCCCTGCTCCATCCACTCTTACCACCATGTCCACCTCTGACCGTCTCTCCGTGGATGAAGCCAGCGAGGACTCGTCTCTGTGGGAGGAGGAGGAGGAAATCTATCCTACCTCCCTTCCAACCCTAAAAAAACCTCTCGATCACCAAGACCTTGTTAAATTCATCTCGTCTGTGAAATGTCAACGAAAACCTAAAGAAATTGCACGCAAATTCACCCATAACATACCTGGACTTGTTCGTCAACTCAAGCCCTTACGTAACAGCCCACTCCTTCAAAAAGCTATGCAGCAGAGGATAAAGAATCTCATAAAGAAACTCGAAGCTTAATAACTCTCTTACAATGGATTTCTTTGTTAGATTCTTTTCCCTCTCCTTTGTAATGGCACTGTCACTAATTACCCTAAACACCGGAGGCTGTTGCAATATCACCCGTAATGCCTCTCTGAAAGATTATTTCGAACTTCTTTCCCCCAAAAATGATATTATTCTTCTGCAGGAAACTTATAACGTTAAAAGTAATCACCCCTGCTGGAAAAATTGGCCCAACTACATCCCTGTTTGTGCTCCTGGGAGTGCACCCGGATCTGGAGTCACCACACTTATTCGCCGTAATATCGAAGCAATAGCCTCCGGTGTTATCGCCAGTGGATCTATTTTATATGTTAAAGTTAAAATTAATAATGATGTTTTCAATATTTATAATGTCCTTATTCCTCAATCTAACCCCTTTGCTCTTAAGTATATCAATAATATGGATCTCCATTGTAATCAATGTAGTGACGGTGCCATTATTATCGGAGGTGACTTCAATTGTACTGATAATCCTTCTATAGATCGTCTGAATAAGCCGACTGAGCATAGACCCCAAATCTCAATGGCTCTCAGGAATTCTATGAATAAAAACTCTCTTTGTGATGTCTGGCGCAGACTGAATCCTTCTAAAAGCAAATTCACCTGGTTTAGGTTTAACACAAATAATAATCGAGTTTCTAAAGCCAGACTTGATCGTTTTTATATCCCCTTTAGTTTCACTCCGTCTGTTCGTACCTGCTCAATTTTTCCCTGTTCGCTCTCTGATCATTCTGCTGTTTCTCTTGTATTCAGCACTTCCTCTCTTCATCCCACCAAAAGTGCCTACTGGCACTTTAATAACTCCCTTCTTGATGATATAAATTACCGTGAGATCATTCAGCAATTTTGGGCCAATTGGCAAACAGAAAAACACACATTTCGTAATATTCTTTCTTGGTGGGACCTGGGTAAAGCTCAAATTAAAAAGCTTACCCAGAGTTACTGTTCCAAAATTGCACAAGAAAAACGTAGAGTATTTCAAGATATCAATCAATACATTGATACTCTTCAGTCTACGCCAGACATCACACCAGAGACTAAAAAAGTTCTGCAACAGCAGAGGGAAGAGTTAAATCTATTCTTGAAAAATAAAGCCCAGGGTGCCCTCGTCAGATCCCGCTTTCAGCATATTAATGAAGTAGATACCAGTTCTTCCTATTTCTTCCATCTCGAGCAATCTCACTCTCAATCTAAAAATCTGTCTTGTGTTCGCCTTCCCTCGGGGTCACTCACAGAGGACCCTGCAGAAATCCAAACCCATTGCCGCAATTACTACAAAGACTTATATAGTTCTGTTCAAACTGACGAGGGCGCCCTCGAAGATCTCATACGAGATTTATCTCAGTTAGACCCCGCGGACGCAGAGGACCTTGATGCTCCTCTGCGCCCCGAGGAACTTGATGCCGTTATCAAGCAGCTTGGCAAAAACAAAACTCCTGGTTTCGATGGGCTTACTTCCGAATTCCTTTCTTCTTTTTGGCCCTTGTTTAAAAACGATCTGTTTGAAGTTCTACTATTCGCAACAAATTCTGGTACCCTCCCCAACTCCTTTCACAAAGCAATAATTACTCTGATCCCCAAAAAGGGAGACCTTTCTGACCTGTCCAATTGGCGTCCTGTCTCCTTACTCAATACAGATTATAAAATTTTTGCCAAGCTGCTTGCTAACCGTTTAAAACAATCAATGAACGATATTATCAAAGAAGATCAGTCTTACTGCGTCCCCGGACGCAGTATTTATGATAATCTAAATCTTATCCGAGACGCCCTTTATTATTGTAACCATAACAACCTACCTTTGGCCGTGGTCAACCTTGATCAGAGAAAAGCTTTCGACAATGTTGACCACGGCTACCTTTTCAAAACAATGAGAGCCATGGGATTTGGGGACAAATTTGTTTCTTACCTGGATCTTTTGTACAGCGGCGCCGAGAGCCACATCAAAGTCTGCGGCTCTTTGACCGCATCATTTCCTTTTGAAAAGGGCATACGTCAAGGATGCCCGCTCTCGGGGCTGCTGTACACAATAGCCATTGAACCGTTCCTTAACAGATTACGTAATGATCTATCAGGCGCAAGCCTGCTCCTCCCTAATACAAATAGACATTGCTCAGTCTCGGCTTATGCAGACGATGTTTCTATATTCGTCACCTCCGATGAGGGATTTGATATTATTAATAATGCCTATAGTTTATTCAGTAAATCCTCTGCTGCACGTCTGAATTACCAGAAATCCAAGGGTCTATGGGTCGGCTGTTGGACCGATAGAATCGACAAGCCCCTTTCTTTCCACTGGAACAATCAAGGTTTACCCTTTCTTGGAGTTCACCTAGGTAATAACAACACCTACACTCAAGAAAACTGGGTTCAATGCAAAAATAAACTTCGAAAAACTCTCTCCTTCTGGATCCGTCTTTCAAATTCTCTATCATTCAAAGGAAAAATTCTTGTCGCCAATCAACTCGCCGCCTCCAAACTCTTTCACTGTATTGCTGTCCTCCCTTGTCCTAATAACATCCTAGGTGAACTCCAAGACATGCTTGTCGATTTTATCTGGTCCAACAAAAAACACTTCCTCAAAAGACAACTTCTCTTCCAAAACCCCGATAAAGGTGGACTTGGTTTAGCATGTCTCCAAGCACGCAGCCTCACTTTCAGATTCAACCGTATCCAACGCTATCTCCAATTCAATTGCCATCCTTGTTTCTGTTTAATGGATTACTTTCTTCGACAATACAAACACTTTAACCTTGATTACCAAATCTTTCTCACCGAAATCGATTCTAAATATCTCACCAGTCTGCCTGTTTTCTACAGTGAGGTCCTGCGTGCTTGGACGACACTCGGAGCTCAAGTTGAAACACCCGCCAAATCAATCAACCATGTTATAAATCTCCCCCTAATCTACCCTCCTTTCATCCGTGACTTACCCGGGCACTCGGTTCTCTCTGCTCGACTCCTCGCGGGTGGAGTCGGGCTCGTGAGGGACCTCATCAACCCGAACGCTGGCACCTGGCTGAATGCTGAGAATCTTCACCTTCCAACCTCGAGTCTCCGTCTTCCTTCTCTCCGTCTTCTACAAAATGAACTCTCTCGCCTGCACCATGCCATTTCTACATCCTTTCCGTCACTCTTTGATAAGGCCGGACTTCTTCAGGACTTACCTATCTCCACCTTCGCCTCTCGCCCTGAATCACCCGGCCAAGTTTTCCTGGACGGTAAAACGGACGCCCTCACTGCAACCTCAAAATCTGTCTATGGAAAGTTTAATGCCCACGTCAACAAACTCTCTTCATCTACATCTACCCACTGGCATGAACTTGGTTTCCTCCCTCCTTCACACAACATCCCATGGAAAGTCATCTACCAACTGCCAACTTCCAAGAAGGAGGGAGATGTCCAGTTCAAACTCTTCCACAACATCCTGCCGTCTCTTACCGTCCTTCATCACTTGAATCCTGCTATCCCGTCATCCTGCGGCTGGTGCGGCGAGAGAGGTACGATTCATCACCTCTTCATCATCTGTCCGTCCATTCAACCCGCCCTCAACCTTCTCCACAAGCTACTTTCGCACCTTCTTCCGGATATCAAGCTGAACTTTGACCTTTACTGGGCCCTGATTCCTCACGCCCGGTGTCGAAGCAGGGAGACCGTGTGCCTAGCAAACTTCCTAATAATAAGTCTTAAAAATGTCATCTACTGGCTTTACCGAACCACTAATTTCTCCTCCCCCCTTATAGTATGGACCCATCGATTAAAAACAAAAGTCATTCTCGAGCACAATTATTTTATCTTCACCAACTCTCTTAACAAATTCCTTCTTAAATGGTCCATCAATGATACTCTATTTACGATGCAAAATAATAATATAACATGGTTGATTTAATTCTGTAATAATTTAATTTGTTCCCCTCCCTCCCCAGGTCACCGAGGCGTGGGTAGTCGCCGCCCCTCCTGGGCGGGACGTGGTGTCGTTTCACCGCCCACCCCGGTGGCCTGACTTTTTCCCAACCGGGGCCTGCTGGCAGTGGGCACGAGGTGCCCACATCCAGAACCCAGTGGGCCCCACTCCTCCTTCCCCTTCCTTCCCTTCCCCGAGTCCTCCCCTTCCCCGCTTAATTTTGACTGATTCCTGCTGATTGCTATTATTGCTAATTTACTGTCCAGTCCATTTTACCATGTACTTCATGGTTATTGATCTAATTTATTTACTGTTTCATGTAAAAATTGATCTCATTAATTGACTGTCAAGTTTACTTGATAATGTTTTCATTTTTGTACTGATTGATTTAATTATAATTCATGTATACTGATCTCATTAATTGACTGTCAGGTTTACTTGATAAAGTTTCAATTGTTGTACTGATTTCATTATAATTCTTTTACTTTTGTATATACTGTGTTCTTCAAGGATTTTGAAATAAAGTTTTCCTTGAAAAAGTAAAAAAGTATATTTCTTTATTTGTATTTGTATTTTATGTGTGTAAATAGGTACAGGAAGGGGTGTGTATTTATTGTTTAGTTTTAGCTTAATTTATTATTTATTCATTTATATGTGCGTGTGTGTGTGTATGTATGTACATGTATATATATATATATATATATATATTATGTTTATTTTAAATTAATGTTTTGTTAAATTGTTAAAGGTGTGAACTATTTTGTATGTGTACATATTTGTTATATTTTTTAAAGATCTCATACCCATTGTTCATATGGGTCGAAGATGTAAATAAACTCTAAACTCTAAACATACTTTACTGTGAATTTTGTTTGGCAGAAAATTAAATACAAGATGCCTGGAGCATTGTGATGGAAATAAATAAATAAAATAAAAAAATAAAAGGCTTTAGCCCAAGAAAGACAAGAAATTATTTTTCAAAGATGATAAATCGCAAAATACACCTTAACCCTCCTGTTCTCAAGGCCAAAATGGAGCCAGCTACCCTATATATCAAAACCTATCAAATGACAGGTTGAAACACACACAAACTGTGAGAGTTGGTGTTTAGAGTTTTTGATAGGCTGTGATAGTTATAGGAGGGTTAAACTTGGTTAATAAAGAAACAAAAATAAAAAAAATTATAAAAATCATTCAGGCTTATCCTACCTCGAAAAGCAAATACTGCGGGTTCAGCATTTGGACGAAGACGGACAGTCTGCCCAGATCTGTCAAAACACTCATTCAAAAAGTGCTCTGAGCAAACAAGTGAAGTCTTTGATGGCTTCCAATTCTCTCTTCTCATGTTGACAGTCCATTTTTTAAGCCTCTCTGGCTGGCTATGGGGAAATCTGTATGAAGGTACATAAATGACTTGAATACTGTGCTAAAATAGAATTACCAGTGCAGTGGTCCCAATAAAGGCAAGCCCTATGACTGTCACAAAATTGGACCGAAATTGTGCACTCAGGCAAGCAAAATGTGTAAGGTTATGACTGGAAAATTGTATACCGTTAATAAACGGCAGAATTAATTCCACACTCAAGCACTGCATTGAACTCTGTGCACAGAATAGGCCTACCAAGTTTTTCCTCAACCCCAGTAAGAGTAATGCGCCTATCAATTGCTTACCTTACACCACCCCTTTCCCCTCCCCCCCCCCCGGCTGCCCCACCCAAGATGTGGGGATTGTCACTTTTGAAGAGACAAAATCCCCACCCCTGGGGCAAAATTTCAGTGACAATCCCCGACATACATGGGTGGGGCACCTCCACATCATGGTTTTAACTTCTGATGATGGGGAAACAATGGCAAAATGAGTGACCAAAATCCCCACCCTGGGGCTTGAAAAACATGACTAAACCCCCACATAAGACCTCGGGCAGCCCCTGGGGGGAGGGGGAAGCAATTGATAGGCACATAAAACTGGGTACAATTATAATTTTGTGTGGTTTCTATTTTTTGGTCCTCAAATGGAATTTAATCCTAATGGAATTCATCCCGTAAACATGGTAAAATTATAAAAAGAAAAATAATTGTTGTGGAACATAACTTACTTATGGAATGTCGGCCCTCTGTCATAATGTGAGAGCGGTTTGCCTTATTTGTGCAGCCGTAAGCTGTGCAGCCTGACATCTTATTAGTAGTAGTAGCAAGTGGAGTTCAAGCAATTAACCAATTGAATTAGCTGTAATGTACAAAGAGACAAAATAAACAGATAGGCCTATAAATGAAATGCCAACTCCAGTGGAATATACACGTTGGACATCACTAATGTCATGAATATTCTTCTTGACTGCCTGTTATAAACGTCGTGTAAATTATCATCAGGAAGCATGGGGCTGATGTAATTTATTGTAAAAACAAAGTTTTCAGCCTACTATTTTAGATGGGAAAAGTTCAAACATTTTCTCAGGAAAAACTTGAAATTTCTTTGGCCAGCCTCATAGGATTTGTACACAGAGTTTCAATTGATGTTCGACTTAATTTTTCCCCAGAACTGGTTTTGTCCGTAGGGCCTACAAGTACAACCATGACAACCTATAAAAAGCCCGTATGCCCTAGGCGGCCTTAACAATAAATTAGGCCTATAAATATAATTATAAATCAGTACTCGTGTCACTCGACGCGTCATGTTACTGTTCGGCCTATTTTGTGCTGGCATTATGAGTGATACTAGATCACTGATCATACATTCTGCGGGTTTCATATCATAAGTTTACGTATTTACAAAGGATTTTTAATGCAATTTTACCCACCACTGCTACTGCCGGTCTCAGTGTGGCATTCGAGTGTCGTCTGGACGCGCGCGAAATGTTTTTAATATCCCAACATGGCCGCTGAGCAACTTCCGGTGACTTCACGGCTCGCTATCCAATCACTGTACGCGCGACCTATCCAGTTAGTGTAGAGATCAGTGGTCCAGATGGTAAAGGTACCAGACTAGGGTAGTTTTAGCGGGCTGAGATGAGCTGCTGCTTCTGGATCGTGAACCAGGCCAAGGACCGTTGTCGCCGTGCTGATTGATTTCGCCCTCCGATTCGTCGTTTCATTTACCAAGATTATTTCGGCAAATAGATGTTCTTACTCAGTTCTTAGTGTTCTTGGGTACCCAAATTGTTCGCAATTCCGTTGGCCCCTCAGTCCCACCTCCGCAGGGTGCCCGTCGGTAGCCAACAATAGATTTCGCGGGAGACCTAATTCGATCGATGGGCAGTCAGCCGCCGGCCCTCTAAACCAAATTCTCGAGCTCTTGACGTCGGTCGTATAATGTCGATAAAATAAGTAGGTGTCATTAATCAAACACCAACTATCGACTTGCGATCCTGCCGACTACGCCAATATTACGACCCGTATACGCATCAAAATAAATTCGATGTTGTCACACTCGTCTCTGGTTTCGAATTGAATTTAATTAGATTTCAACCAGTGGATAAATACCCACATGTCACATGCTTGAATGGTTCAACGACAATGAGATTAGCTAACACAGGCAGGTATTTACGAGGGGGCTGCACAGCGGTAATACTGGACTGTAACATACCTATACAGTAGAATTTTCAAAATGTTTGATATATTTTTTCGTTAAAAAGGGGAATCCCCTTTTGCTCGCTCTCTCTAAAATCAGGGCCTTAAATTTTTTTTTAAACAATATTATAATAATATAATTAAAATGGCAAACAACAAAAATTACATCGTAACTTTTAATCACGAGTATACGGTTTATGGTGACTTTGATCCGCGTAAGGTTATGATTAAAAAACCTGTGGTTAAAACGTCGAAATCATCAATAAATTGGGTTTATTCTAATATAAGGTATAAACACGACAACCAAGAATACAACCTTATGTTTAAATTTCCAAAAACATTTGTTTCGGAATAAGCAAGATTTATCCATTTAACACGGAAGAAACTTATGATGATCAATGTGTTGGATATCAATTATCCTATAATATGACGTCCAAAGAAAATATTTCACAACCGAAAGAAGATGAAAAATATATGATGAGTTGTCTCGAAAAACTAAATGAAATCGTGTATAAATTTATCGAAGATGAAAAGAAAAATAAATCGTCAAAATTGCCTAGATCAACCTTTAAATCTTTTAATGCTAGCTTAATCGAGGAAAAAAATATTGATTACGTCGTTAAGCCTCCATTTTCATATTCGAAATTAATAGACGAAAATACCAGAAAATATTTCTTTGACAAATTGAGTACGCAAAAAGTGTTTATCTAACTCGTTACAAGAAAAAATAATGGAATAGAAATTTTATCCAAACTATACGATAAGTCAAAAAAAGAAATTAACAACATTTCTGATTATGTCGATCGAACTAGTTATATAACGCCCTTAGTTAGCGTCGATAATATTTATTGGGGTTCGCATGGAGAAACCTCTTATTACGGAGCTTGAATCAGATACAAGATTCAACAAGCTATTATTTGTCGCTCTGTTTCGGCTATCATAGCGCTAGACAGAATAATTTGCGATATGACAAGCGATTCTGGTGAAGAGTCTAAGTAAAAACTTACAGATTGCTGTTGAAGGGTAGCCATTTTCAATAGTCTGAAATTTCGTTAGCCATCAGGTCAAACTTGTTTATGACTGATTTTAGCCAAGCGTGAAATTAAATTCTATTCAACCCGAGCAGGCTGTATACGTACTAACAAAAGAGATCCAGGGTCATATTATACACATATTAATGGAAAATTGCGTACAAACTATTTCACATCCAAAATTCGGTGATTGTTGCACAAACACCCATAGCCTAGTATGCTAAAAAAAAAACAATGGGGAAACAAGAATGTATTTACTCTGTATTTGTGAGGTAGAATTGCATGTCAGTTCATCAAGCTGGATCAATGTAATCTTTAGAAGTGTAATACTGACTTCGGTTGCAGATACATCAAAGCCTGTGTGATCACATCAGAAGAGAACGCAGCCAGATGTTTGAAGTAAGCTGATCAAGGGGGTTTTATAGGATAAATTTAGAGCTAAATATAGATTTAGGTGACTTATCATAGATACCATTTGCCTCGGGAAATTTGTTGTCGGATCCAGGATTGTTTGCGAGGTTGAAATGGATGATTGTTGTCGATGGGTGTGTATACTGAATGATTCATATAATATTTAAAAAAATAAACCCTCAACTCTCTATCTGAGTTGAAGGCTTATTTTTGTAGATCTACTATACACTATTCTTTATATGGAGCACTAGGCTGTATACTCTCGTAATAATTCGGTGGTAAATTATTATCGGAATCGTATTGTTTGATTATTGTAAATTGGTAAGTTTTTCTAAAAGATCTTTGTTTTTGCAATTCCATTCTTTCAGCAACTCTCTTTTCAATTTCATTGTCTATTTCTTTTTTATTCCTTTCAGATTCTTCCCTCTCTTTTGTTTGAGTTCTAATAGATTCTTTCATTTCAATATATTTACGACATTCATTGTTGATCAATGCAAGCTCATCATGGCTGATATCGGAATCATCTATAGCTTGAGACACGAGATCATTTATCAATTTGCTCGAGGCCAACACCCTAATTTCATCGTGTTTCTTGGCCTTACTCCTAAACCTTTTTACTAAAATATTTTAAGACTAAACTTACACCCGCACAACCTATAGCTATTCCTTCTAACGCCACACCAATAGGTATAGTAATGGCACCGACAATTCCAGCGATGCCAATAGCGCCTGATGCGGCTCCAAAACATTCCGCGCAAGTCTCTGCATTCGACAGACAAACAACAATGTTGTTGTATTTGTTTAAACAATTGAGCTCTCTTGTCTCTCTCGGTAAATATATCCTTCTGTACGAGTCTAATTTGGCAGAGTCTAAAGACCCTAGTATCTTCCGTTTCATCGGGCAATTTCGGATATATAGCGGCCATTTTAATAAAAACGATTAAATAATTTTATATGTTTTTGCAAGTATACGAACATCAAAGACGCAACCCCAATCAATAGAGCCCACACGTGTCCGGCGAGCCAACTGACAGTTTTGCTTAATAAATTAAACAGCCAACTAACGACACCCCCCCCCCCCCCCCCCCCCCAAATACCGGGCAAGGCGGCCAACAATTTCTCCCCGATCTTTTTGAATAAATTTGCGATTTTGTTTTAAATGACTCTGAATCCACTCCTTCAAGTCACCGCCGGGTTTAGGCGCTGGGGGAACCGGAGTTGACGTTGGAGTCGCTACACCTCTTACACCTGCTACTATCGAACTCACGATCGTACTTATGGCTAAACTAAAAGCGGCTAGTATAGTAACGATAGTTACACCCTGTTCTCGAAACAGAGTTCTAATCTTTCCGCTAACGAGGTATCGTCTCGAAGTATTTTAGTGATCGTTTCTTTGATTCTAGCGATTTGATATTTGAGTCCGTGCGAATTTTCAAGCACGACAGTTCTTCTAGCAGATCCTAAATCTTCGAGATCTTTAAATTTATCGATTAATTCTTGTATCTCCATCTCATTGTCTTCACCGCTCCCTAATTCATCGAGTTCCGCTTTTGTTCGATTAATTTCTTCGTCTAGCTTACTCAGTTCGGCTAAATTCAATTCCAATTACCTTTTAGCGTTTGTAGCTTTTTGTCTAAAGCAACAAGCTCTCTGTAGTTTAACCCTTCAGTTTGAACTTGCGGATCGACTACTTCTTCCAAGATGTCGCTAGCATCATCATCGGCTGCTTTTGGAAGTTCACTCAACTCGATCGTTTCGGGTTGTATTTGACTTACTTCGCGTTGTAATTGCGTTTTACTAGGTATTACCAAACCCAACCCTTTTCGTATAAATACAGCTGGTTTAAAATTAGCTTTGCTAATTTTACCCTATAACAATACCTACAAACTTTTCAGGATGATTATCATACGTTAACTTTATAACTAAATACCATCTTCTTTACAAAAAATTTCATATCTTATACTCGCGTCTGGGTTTCTACTATAATATTTCCATAAAAGTATAAAAAGATTCTGCGTAACCGGCATTTTTGTAATTATAATATCTATCTAATCTATCAATCGCTTCATCCGTTGTCCGTGGTTGGGACGGAAGTGAACAACTAGTCTCGTCATAAGATTCGTCCCAATCAAGATCAGCATCGTCATCTACATCGACTTCATTCGTATCAATGTCACCCATTTTGAAATCGCTGTATTTACTACATTTTGCGGAAGTATACCTTGGCTCACTAAAGCCCCCTTTACACAGGGCTGCGACCTCTGTACCACCTATGAGCGACCAAAAAATGGCCAAGACGCTCAATGGTCGCCTTAACCCAGAAAATCCTGTTTCTATGTAACTGCTCCAGCGATCCTTGAGCCTCCCTTGAACCACCAAAACTGCAATTTTCGGGCATTTTCATGTCGAGTTACGAGCGACCTGTGCGTCCACTGAGCCACTTGCCTGAGCTGCCTCCCCTGTGCAACATACGACAACCAATGCGATTATAGGCAACATAGGCGACCCCCGAGCAATGTTTGGGCAACCATTGAGCCTCCTCTGTGCCATGATCTGCGACCAACGGCAACTAACGGCGATCACTGGTCGACCATTCAGCCATGCTTCTGCCTCCTAGGCGACCCTTGAGCATTGTTTGGACGACCCCTGGCGACTGCTTGGCAACCTGGAGTGCCTGGGTATATACCCTGATTCTGGCGCTTTTCCATCAGTTTCATCCTAGGAGGCAGAAGGGAGGCAGAAGTATTGCCATGGTGGCTCAAGGGTTGCCGTGGTCGCCGAATGCAGGCACAGCGGTCGCCACAGTCATCGTTCAATGCACGCTATTGGTCGGCCAAAGAAGGCACAAGGGAGGCAGAAGCATCGCCCAGATTGACGGTAAAATTTGCAGCAGAACGCATCTATTACGTGGCGACCATTGTGCATCCATTCTGCAACCACGGCAATGCTTGTGCCTCCCTTCTGCCTCATTTGAGCCACCTTTGAGCAACCATCCTCCTCGGCGACCTTTGTACGACTGTTTTGAACATGGCGTCCATGGCGATGTCTGAACATCCTGTGTACAACCTTTGAACGACCTAGGCAACCATTCGGCCTCCTTTGAGCCTCCAACAGCGACTTTCTGGAGGTCATCAAACAGCCACACGAGATCGTCCCAATACACTCCGTGTATCAGAGAATTTACTCTGGTCAAACAGGTATTACAGCTTCGAGGCAAGTACATAGAACTCCATGATGACTGATACCTCCATGCCACCACGGGTGGAGAGCTATATCGAGAAACTGGGGAATTCTAATTTACGCGGGGGAAGGACCCCAATTGTTCCCCACGTTGATTGGCAGCCAGCGTGCATCAGCGCTCGGGATCCACGGTCTATTGAACCCCGCTCTCAACGGGTAGCCCTGCCGCACGAAACTGAGTTTCGGAATGTAGTTTTTCTCTTTTTTCCATGGATTTTAGAGGATGCAATCGGGTAAAACTCATAGTGTATACAATCCCACGTTGTGTAAGACCAAAATTATATTTCCGTCCGTGTAATTTTCGCGTGAGAAAACGTAGAATGAGCTTATTCCGAACGGGTACTGGTGTTTTTTCATGACAAATTCAGTAAAAACCCATCTTTCGTGCGTAAAATTCCAGAATTTCTGTGGTTCTCTTGCTCGATATAAAGTTGTACCGTCATTCTGAATATATATTTCCGAAATCCAAATCTATTTTTTCTCTCAAAATCGTGAAAATAAGGTGTCCAAGAAACACAGATTCGAGAGGTGTTAGGAGGGTTTCTTGGCGCGCATCTTGGGCCCACATCCCCCCACGTTGATTGACAAGCAGCGCTCATCTTAAACCATCATACCCTATTGCGCACCCATTATTCGATGGTAGACAGCACTCATCAATAGCGCTCGGGATTCGCAGGTATGGTTATTGTCCCCCACTCTCAACGAGAAATTACCTGGCCACACTAAGAGGCCAACGGTGCCCTGTTGTTCACACATCATTCAATAACAAACAGTGCACATACTGACCCACGGTGCCCTATTGTCCACCCTTCATTTATTGGAGACAACGCGCATCTTGACCCATGGTACCCTATTGTTCACCCTTTCTGGAAGGCACGACCAGCGCTCATTCAAGTTTCTCATGTCCATCGTTCAGCGGCCCACGCATTAGCCGTCCAATTAGGATTACTTGTTTTTCCCATTGTTAGCCTGTCTGCGTTCCTCTGTTCGGGACAAATATGTCATTTTTCTTGGGGGGAGCTCTATCTGTGTAGTGTGTTGGGACCACTTGCAATTATTGCGTGGGGTCAGCTTGTTCATACTGCAGACAGGGCGCCAGGCCTAGGGCGGCACACTATGGAGGAATGAATACACGGTGTCTGTACGATATTACCCGTCATGTAAACCTATCACATTTTGCAATAAAACTCAAATAAATTCAATATTTGTTCATGTGTATTCACTCATTTGTTCATTTATTTATCTGTACAAACTCTGCCCATTTATTGAGGATTCCCTTAATCGTCATTTTCTTCTTTAACATGGACGAACATTATAACAGATAGTCAATTTACATGACACGTTTGGGAAACATTCACCGGTTCAGGCCACGCTCTTTCAAACCCTGGAGGAATCGTAGAGCATCATATAAGTTTCTTTGTTTACTTGTAGAAACGTCAAAAGGCATGGGACAAAGTGTAAATTTTTACAGTCGACTTTCAGCTAATTGATTCTTCTATACAAGCGGTGACTTAATCGGTCACATCGTTTCGATAGCAAACCTTCCCCCTATAGGTAGGCCAATATTATTTTGTTTACCAGGTTTGATGGTCGACCGCTATATGTACACACTTTCGTGTGTGTAAACAACATTGCATAAGTGGCAGCAGCAAAGCAATCCCTTTTATTTGTTATTGTGACATGACACGACCATGCAAGGCCAATGAAAGGAAGGATAAACGGACTACGTTATGACAGGCAAAGACTGTTGTTCCTAAATTTACTTCTTTTATTGGACTGGGAAGTTCGAAGTGAGCCTTGTAAAGGGTTTTAATTGAAAGAAAGTGTGCGAAAAGTGCACGTAAAAAATTAGAACATAACGTAAAATTGGAAATAATCAAAGCAGATTACCAAAAAGCGAAAACTAAAAGTAACAAAACAAAAAATTTACAAATGAAAAGCAATTTTGTAAAATATACGCTAATGTGATTAGCGTTCAGCTTAAAGAAGTAAAACTATAAAGTTACAATAGTCTTTCTGAAACTATTTGTCTTTATTTATCACTGTTTTCCTAGCTAATCAAGCTCTTCGTCTTGTTGGAAAAGTTCATCAAATTTGGCCCGGTGTTTAGGCATTACTCCGTTCAGGGCTTTGTTTACTTCCAGACCCCTATTCTTTTTACTGTAGAAAAGAATGTTATGGATGTAATCTTCCGATAGTAGATGACGTGACACAGACAAATCATGATTGTATGATGTTACCTATGTGTGAAAAGGTAGAGAGGTAGGCTACTTTGACCAAGCTTTAGATGAATTCATTCATACTGATTTAGGGAAATGTAGAATGGAATGGAATATAACAGCCATGACAACAAACGCATTGCTTTACACTTTCCCTCTATTCACGACACCAACAGTCTCTTCACGAAGTATATGAACTTACACGTTAGAAATAGGGCGAATGACTCGGTTCTGTACGACATTTGCCATGCAGATGGAAATTGTTTTGAAGTTTAATTTGTATCCACCAACTGTTTGATTTTAGTTTTTCTTTTTTTTGGTTTTGCTCGGTAAAGGTTGTAAAAAATTATGAAATGATTAAAATTTAAAAATTATTGTTTACATGTTTAATTTTAGTTTTTCTTTTGCTCGGTAAAATGTGTGTTTTAACGAATGTTTAACTTTTAAAATAATGGTATTTTGTTTAACGCCTGTTATGTTTAATAAATGTTCATTGTAATCATTGGTTGTATACTTTAAAAATAAATAAATGTAATTTCGTAAAAATGTCGTTGAAAAAAATACTACAAAATAGTAATAATAAATAAAAATAACTGAAAATGATAGAAATCTCAAAGATGTGTTCAATTATGTCAAGACGTTCGGAATAAAGGTTAGATAAATATAATAAACTGCCATTTTTATCTTATGCATCAGTAAGTTCGGATCATGGACGCTCGCGAGAGTTACTTAAAGACTTTGTATTACGACATAGATCGTGAAAGTGGTTTGAGCAGTATTGACAAATTGTACCGTGTTCCGAAGCAAGAGGGCAAGTACGAGATAACGCGAAAACAAATCCAAGACTTTCTTAGTAGTCAGAATGTGTATACGTTACATAAGCCCGCTAGAAAGAGGTACCCTATGAATAGAATCTATGCCGTAGGACGGGATGAAATACATCAGTTCAGAGGTGCCAACCTGTACGGATTTTCCGTATTTCGTACGGAAATTCACAAGAAATACGGAAGTACGGATTTGGGTTTTAAAATACAGATTTTGTGAAATCTGACCATAATAATTGGTCTGTGAAATTTACGCTGTTTTCCGCGCCTTTCGTTTCCCCGCTATGTTTGTTTTGGGTGTGACTCCGCGTTTTTAAGTCCGTCCGTTCCTTGGGCCAGCACGTGCGTGCTATTTCTGAATCCGTGTCTGAATCACTTGGTATACACAAAGGTCGTATACGTCTTGTCGATGTTCGGATGGCGTGGAGTACATGCGCATGCAGCAAAGCATGGACTCATGTGGGGGATAAAAGCTTTTAAGCGTGCGTATTGTGCAGAGCGAGTCCGTTGTTTGGGGGACAATAAATCATGCAACACGGAATGTTATAGTCGGGTTCCACATGCGTGTAGTGAAGAATGCCCGTGTATCAAGTCCGGTAGCTGGACACGCATGCTTACATGCAATTGCAATAGACCTTTATCATGGTACAACTATCTTGTTTTTCTCCTATTAAAATCAATATAACCAAACCGAGGCTGGAAGGAAAAATAGTCTGGCACCTTCATTCAATAATTAGAATCACTATTCATAATTGCTAATGCATACAGGGAACAAGACAAAGATGGTGACAGCATGATAAAGGTCTATATACCCATATCGTGCATCATATGAATTGCAAAATGATTTTGGAACCTCATAATCGACAAGATTCGTCCAGAAAATCGGCAAGATTTGTCCACAAAATCCCGCCGATAACCAACAAACAGTTGGATCAACAAGGAGAGTCATCTATTTCAACCAAAACTTTCGACAAATGGCGACAAGAAGTGGACCAGTGGTTGAGTGTGTGATAAATGGCTGTGTGGATAATTCTACGTTTTCCTTCCTCCATGGTGTGGCCAACGTGTTACGGTAACGTACTGTGCATGGGGCTGCTAGTTGGTCGGGTAGACCGTTGTATGTGCGGCAGGGAATACTTTATCGTACCACGGCACAGCAGTTTGTGATATGGTGATCGCAAAAACAAGTCAGTTTCATATTTATTTTGTTTAGTTTATTGGTTTTGCAGATAAATAGGCTATCAGTCATGCATGCTATTTAATTTTACTATGTTCATTCTTTGTTCTGAATAAAACATTGCGATCCCAACTGAACGGATGCAACTTTACCTTAGAGAAAATATAGAAATAAGGAAATTGTCCATCCAGCGCGTGGTTAAACCATTGCCGTTACAGCGGTGTTGACTATCCTGCACGAACAAAAAGAATCTGATCTTTAGGTAATATTTACATTTCATTTTCTTAGCAAAATACTGATTATTTTTTTTGCTTTCTGAATACTGAAATGAGTTTTAAAAGGTTGGCAGTTCTGTCAGTTGGACTTGATAGACCTATCCAACTTAGCAAAGTACAACAATGGAAACAAATACCTATTGACATGGATCGATGTATTTTCTAAATACGCGTGGGTAATTCCTTTGAAAAACAAAACTGGAAAGGTTTTGACTGAAACCTTTAAACAGAATATTAAGTCTAGCCGGAGAAAGCCCATAATGATTCATACCGATAGAGGCGGTGAGTTTACCAATCGTCAGTTTCAGGATTTTCTTAAAACTGAAGACGTACATTTCTATACAACAAACAGCGAAGTGAAGGCTTCTATCGTGGAGAGGTTTAATCGTACTTAAAAGTACATCACCGTATTACCACAACTAGTGGCGGCATACAATAACTCGAATCATCGTTCAATCAAAATGAAACCGTGGAAGTTGACGGGAAAAATGATAGTATGGTTTGGAAAAATCTGTTCTCGAGCGAGGCAAACACTTTCCTCAAAGTTTAAATTTGAAGTCGGTGATCAAGTGAGAGTCAGTAAACAGCGATTGACGTTTGAAAAGTCATATACCTTCCTGGGTGGTCCGAAGAAATATTGTTCGTGCAGGATAGTCAACACCGCTGTAACGGCAATGGTTTAACCACGCGCTGGATGGACCATTTCCTTATTTTTATATTTTCTCTAAGGTAAAGTTGCATTCGTTCAGTTGGGATCGCAATGTTTTATTCAGAACAAAGAATGAACATAGTAAAATTAAATAGCATGCATGACTGATAGCCTATTTATCTGCAAAACCAATAAACTAAACAAAATAAATATGAAACTGACTTGTTTTTGCGATCACCATATCACAAACTGCTGTGCCGTGGTACGATAAAGTATTCCATGCCGCACATACAACGGTCTACCCGACCAACTAGCAGCCCCCATGCACAGTACGTTACCGTAACACGTTGGCCACACCATGGAGGAAGGAAAACGTAGAATTATCCACACAGCCATTTATCACACACTCAACCACTGGTCCACTTCTTGTCGCCATTTGTCGAAAGTTTTGGTTGAAATAGATGACTCTCCTTGTTGATCCAACTGTTTGTTGGTTATCGGCGGGATTTTGTGGACAAATCTTGTCGATTTTCTGGACGAATCTTGTCGATTATGAGGTTCCAAAATCATTTTGCAATTCATATGATGCACGATATGGGTATATAGACCTTTATCATGCTGTCACCATCTTTGTCTTGTTCCCTGTATGCATTAGCAATTATGAATAGTGATTCCAATTATTGAATGAAGGTGCCAGACTATTTTTCCTTCCAGCCTCGGTTTGGTTATATTGATTTTAATAGGAGAAAAACAAGATAGTTGTACCATGATAAAGGTCTATTGCAATTGCATGTAAGCATGCGTGTCCAGCTACCGGACTTGATACACGGGCATTCTTCACTACACGCATGTGGAACCCGACTATAAAATTCCGTGTTGCATGATTTATTGTCCCCCAAACAACGGACTCGCTCTGCACAATACACACGCTTAAAAGCTTTTATCCCCCACATGAGTCCATGCTTTGCTGCATGCGCATGTACTCCACGCCATCCGAACATCGACAAGACGTATACGACCTTTGTGTATACCAAGTGATTCAGACACGGATTCAGAAATAGCACGCACGTGCTGGCCCAAGGAACGGACGGACTTAAAAACGCGGAGTCACACCCAAAACAAACATAGCGGGGAAACGAAAGGCGCGGAAAACAGCGTAAATTTCACATGACCAATTATTATGGTCAGATTTCACAAAATCTGTATTTTAAAACCCAAATCCGTACTTCCGTATTTCTTGTGAATTTCCGTACGAAATACGGAAAATCCGTGCAGGTTGGCACCTCTGAACTGATGTATTTCATCCCGTCCTACGGCATAGATTCTATTCATAGGGTACCTCTTTCTAGCGGGCTTATGTAACGTATACACATCCTGACTACTAAGAAAGTCTTGGATTTGTTTTCGCGTCATCTCGTACTTGCCCTCTTGCTTCGGAACACGGTACAATTTGTCAATACTGCTCAAACCACTTTCACGATCTATGTCGTAATACAAAGTCTTTAAGTAACTCTCGCGAGCGTCCATGATCCGAACTTACTGATGCATAAGATAAAAATGGCAGTTTATTATATTTATCTAACCTTTATTCCGAACGTCTTGACATAATTGAACACATCTTTGAGATTTCTATCATTTTCAGTTATTTTTATTTATTATTACTATTTTGTAGTATTTTTTTCAACGACATTTTTACGAAATTACATTTATTTATTTTTAAAGTATACAACCAATGATTACAATGGACATTTATTAAACATAACAGGCGTTAAACAAAATACCATTATTTTAAAAGTTAAACATTCGTTAAAACACACATTTTACCGAGCAAAAGAAAAACTAAAATTAAACATGTAAACAATCATTTTTAAATTTTAATCATTTTATAATTTTTTACAACCTTTACCGAGCAAAACCAAAAAATAGAAAAACTAAAATCAAAAAGTTGGTGGATACAAATTAAACTTCAAAACAATTACCATCTGCATGGCAAATGTCGTACAGAACCGAGTCATTCGCCCTATTTCTAACGTGTAAGTTAATATACTTCGTGAAGAGACTGTTGGTGTCGTGAATAGAGGGAAAGTGTAAAGCAATGCGTTTGTTGTCATGGCTGTTATATTCCATTCCATTCTACATTTCCCTAAATCAGTATGAATGAATTCATCTAAAGCTTGGTCAAAGTAGCCTACCTCTCTACCTTTTCACACATAGGTAACATCATACAATCATGATTTGTCTGTGTCACGTCATCTACTATCGGAAGATTACATCCATAACATTCTTTTCTACAGTAAAAAAAAAAATAGGGGTCTGGAAGTAAACAAAGCCCTGAACGGAGTAATGCCTAAACACCGGGCCAAATTTGATGAACTTTTCCAACAAGACGAAGAGCTTGAATAGCTAGGAAAACAGTGATAAATAAAGACAAATAGTTTCAGAAAGACTATTGTAACTTTATAGTTTTACTTCTTTAAGCTGAACGCTAATCACATTAGCGTATATTTTACAAAATTGCTTTTCATTTGTAAATTTTTTGTTTTGTTACTTTTAGTTTTCGCTTTTTGGTAATCTGCTTTGATTATTTCCAATTTTACGTTATGTTTTAATTTTTTACGTGCACTTTTCGCACACTTTCTTTTAATTAAAACCCTTTACAAGGCTCACTTCGAACTTCCCAGTCCAATAAATGAAGTAAATTTAGGAGCAACAGTCTTTGCCTGTCATAACGTAGTCCGTTTATCCTTCCTTTCATTGGCCTTGCATGGTCGTGTCATGTCACAATAACAAATAAAAGGGATTGCTTTGCTGTTGCCTCTTATGCAATGTTGTTTACACACACGGAAGTGTGTACATATAGCGGTCGACCATCAAACCTGGTAAACAAAATAATATTGGCCTACCTATAGGGGGAAGGTTTGCTATCGAAACGATGTGACCGATTAAGTCACCGCTTGTATAGAAGAATCAATTAGCTGAAAGTCGACTGTAAAAATTTACACTTTGTCCCATGCCTTTTGACGTTTCTACAAGTAAACAAAGAAACTTATATGATGCTCTACGATTCCTCCAGGGTTTGAAAGAGCGTGTACGTGCACATATCTCCGAGGACAAGAGGAGAAAGGAAACACAAAGAAACCTTTCAGTCCTCGAACGTAGAGTCTTTTGTTGAAATCGGTCCTCGAACGTAAGGATACGTGCTTAGTCTATGGGGTTTGGTTATATCAAGGGAACAAAAGGAAACACAAAGCTTTGTCCTCGGACGTATTAGGGAAGTACGACTGTGTGGCCTGAACCGGTGAATGTTTCCCAAACGTGTCATGTAAATTGACTATCTGTTATAATGTTCGTCCATGTTAAAGAAGAAAATGACGATTAAGGGAATCCTCAATAAATGGGCAGAGTTTGTACAGATAAATAAATGAACAAATGAGTGAATACACATGAACAAATATTGAATTTATTTGAGTTTTATTGCAAAATGTGATAGGTTTACATGACGGGTAATATCGTACAGACACCGTGTATTCCTTCCTCCATAGTGTGCCGCCCCAGGCCTGGCGCCCTGTCTGCAGTATGAACAAGCTGACCCCACGCAATAATTGCAAGTGGTCCCAACACACTACACAGAGCTCCCCCCAAGAAAAATGACATATTTGTCCCGAACAGAGGAACGCAGACAGGCTAACAATGGGAAAAACAAGTAATCCTAATTGGACGGCTAATGCGTGGGCCGCTGAACGATGGACATGAGAAACTTGAATGAGCGCTGGTCGTGCCTTCCAGAAAGGGTGAACAATAGGGTACCATGGGTCAAGATGCGCGTTGTCTCCAATAAATGAAGGGTGGACAATAGGGCACCGTGGGTCAGTATGTGCACTGTTTGTTATTGAATGATGTGTGAACAACAGGGCACCGTTGGCCTCTTAGTGTGGCCAGGTAATTTCTCGTTGAGAGTGGGAGACAATAACCATACCTGCGAATCCCGAGCGCTATTGATGAGTGCTGTCTACCATCGAATGATGGGTGCGCAATAGGGTATGATGGGTTTAAGATGAGCGCTGCTTGTCAATCAACGTGGGGGGATGTGGGCCCAAGATGCGCGCCAAGAAACCCTCCTAACACCTCTCGAATCTGTGTTTCTTGGACACCTTATTTTCACGATTTTGAGAGAAAAATACATTTGGATTTCGGAAATATATATTCAGAATGACGGTACAACTTTATATCGAGCAAGAGAACCACAGAAATTCTGGAATTTTACGCACGAAAGATGCGTTTTTACTGAATTTGTCATGAAAAAACACCCGTACCCGTTCGGAATAAGCTCATTCTACGTTTTCTCACGCGAAAATTACACGGACGGAAATATAATTTTGGTCTTACACAACGTGGGATTGTATACACTATGAGTTTTACCCGATTGCATCCTCTAAAATTCATTGAAAAAAGAGAAAAACTACACTCCGAAACTCAGTTTCGTGCGGCAGGGCTACCCGTTGAGAGCGGGGTTCAATAGACCGTGGATCATGAGCGCTGATGCACGCTGGCTGCCAATCAACGTGGGGAACAATTGGGGTCCTTCCCCCGCGTAAATTAGAATCCCCCAGTTTCTCGATATAGCTCTCCACCCGCGGTGGCATATAGGTATCAGTCATCGTGGAGTTCTATGTACTTGCCTCGAAGCTGGAATACCTGTTTGACCAGAGTAAATGCTCTGATACACGGAGTGTATTGGGACGATCTCGTGTGGCTGTTTGATGACCTCCAGAAAGATATCCCATTCAGTATCTCGAGTCCTGTGCGCTGATCTTCAATAGGATTACCAAGAGGATGTTGAAGCGGGGAATGCTCTACGGATACGGAGACATCTCAATCATACGGGCGTCTATCTATGAGAAAAGCAAGCTGTACGGCAATAACCCCCCTCATCTCTCTGGATATTTGGCTGCTCAAGAAACTGTTCGAGGAGCAGAAAACCATGCGGCGCTTCTGGCAGGTGTGAACCATCAAACCAAACGGTCCTTTTCAGGGCCCCCACATATTAAAGAAAAGAGAGAGATTTCTATTCTGTTGCGTTCATCTTATTTTCTTTTGACAGCGTCCAGAGATCGACATCCTCAAGTCTTACGTAGGTATACAACAAACCAGTCCTTTTCGGGACTACAGTAATTTTACCCACGCTTCGTCCAATACCTGTATTTTTACGCGCTCGGTAACAACAAATCATAGGCGCTATGAGTAATATTACAATGCTGACAAGCGATAATATTTCTATCTATGGTGGCATCTCGGTACATGCGTTGTTTCCACTGGAAGAGCGCGCTAAAACATTGCGCCCACGATCGTTATATCTGTTTTCTTCTCTATGTCTAAAAATGTCCGCTTTTGAAGATCCTAGAGCAAACATGACCATCTCCCATGGCTGTTGACATCCCAAAGCTACGGTTTCTTTCAAGAGATTATGCGCGAGTAGACTCATCTGAAGCTCGGATGGTAATTGACTTAGTCGATGTAAAGGTCCCATGCCGATTCCAGAGTTTTCCATGATGCTTTCAGGACGAAAAATTGTTAAATGATGTAGTCGGTTCAGAACCTAAACTGAAATGTGCGCTGCAAATTTCAAACCTGTTTTTTTGTTCCCTTAATTTTTTGTTTTTATTTTGCTACGTTCGCCATGTACATTATATAGGTCTATACTCCTTTTTTCGGATTTTTTTCGGAAATGTTCGGCAATGTTCGGCAATGTTCGAAAACATTTGGAATTTTGTTTTCGGAAAGTTCGGGAAAGTTCGAAAACATTCGGTCTTTTTTCTTTTCTTTTCTTTGCTTTTTGGAAATGTGTGGGTTTTTTTCGGTTTTTCTTTTTTTGGTTTATTTTAATAATTTTTGTATTTTGTTTTATAATTGTTTTCTATTTTCTTTTTTTACGGTCGCCATTTAAAGTATTGTTAAGGTCTATACAGGAATTCACCGACGCCATTTTTTACCGTGGTGCCGCATTTTGGCAAGTTGTAAACACCCTGTTGGTCGAAGCTGCATCGAGTGCGTGTGTAAAATACGCACGCGAGCGTGATGCCACCGCAGTAATTGCTTCTAATTTTGGTCGCCGGATTCGTCTATACTCTTTATTTGTTTTTTTGTTCGTTTGAATCTCATTAGTCAATTTTAAATGATGCAATGCACTTGTATTGGTTGAATTCAAATACGTTCCTCGAATCTCATTGGTCCATTTTAAATACGTTCCTCGAATCTGATTGGTCAATTTTAAATGATGCGCTGCACTCTGATAGGTCGAATTTAAATACGTTCCTCGAATCTCATTGGTCCATTTCAAATACGTTCCTTGAATCTCATTGGTCCAATTTAAATACATTCCTCGATTCTCATTAGTTTATTTCAAATACGTTCCTTGAGTCTCATTGGTCCATTTCAAATACATTCCTCGATTCTCATTAGTTTATTTCAAATACGTTCCTCAAATCTCATTGGTCAATTTTAAACGATGCGTTGCACTCTGATTGGTAGATGGTCCTTCAATATGTTTCCACTCATACATATTCTCCAATTGTTCTGTCGGATCAAGTTTTAAGGTTTCCCCTTTGTTTCCACTCATACATATTCTCCAATTGTTTTGTCGGATCGAGTTTAAGGTTTCCCCTTTGTTTCCACTCATACATATTCTCCACAGTTGTTCTGTCGGCTAGAGTTTTAAGGTTTCCCCCTTTGTTTCCACTCCTACATATTCACCCAATTGTTCTGTCGGCTAGAGTTTAAGGTTTCCCCTTTGTTTCCACTCATACATATTCTCCAGTTGTTCTGTCGGCTAGAGTTTTAAGGTTTCCCCCTTTGTTTCCACTCCTACATATTCACCCAATTGTTCTGTCGGCTAGAGTTTTAAGGTTTCCCCTTTGTCCCCCACTCGTACGTAATCTCCATTTGTTCTGTCGGCTAGAGTTTTAAGGTTTCCCCTTTGTTCCCATTGTTATGTTAATGAGCATATTGTTTTGTCGGCTAAAGACTAGACTAACTACTGACATTTCCTTGAAAAACATTTCTAGTCTCTCGCTCTTTAAACGTAAATTCAAAAATATGCTATTTAATAATTATGTACAGAGTAATTAAGCGTTTCTTTTTTTGTCACGGGGTTACATGCTGCAGGATAGGCTACTGATTTCTTAATCATGTCATTTCCATTTTTATGTTTGGTGTTACATGTATGTATTTATGCGTATGTCTTTTTGTATAATTTGTTTACTAGGGATCTCTACTCGACAAGCCTTGCTTTTTAGGGATCCCCATCCACATATTTTATATACTTTATTCCTTTGGTTGTTGTTTCAATGTTGAAAATAAAGTGAAGTTGAATTGAATTGAAAATTCGACGTTGCGTCTCTATTTTTAGATCTCACGGGTCAACGCGCCCCCACGCGCAATTAACCTCCACCCATACATTCTCATCATGAACATTCTCTACGCGGCCGTACGCTCCCAGCGTGCGCACACCGCGGACGCGGACGCTCTCCAGATGGGGAGCCGGTGAGGAGGAGGAGGGGAGTATTCTCCGCACCCAGGCGCGCACGCTACTGGCACGCTCAAACCCATACCTATTACACATCATAGAAATCCCCTACGCGTACGCATACCCGCGCTGACGCGCACGCGCGCGTTGGGCGCGCTCGGAGATGACGTCATTCCATAACGTCATCATTTATCTACATGCCACCGAAATGATCCACAAATCCGGCCCTAACGTAGCCACCCATACTACTTACTTTTGTTTGAACATTCGCGAAATTGTATTCCCAAACTCGGCTAGAAAAGGCATGATTGCGTAAATGAACGTACAACTGTCCGCCTGCTACTCAAAATCGAATGCACGGGCAATGAAAACGATTGAACTTTCGTTTAATTGAAACGGGATTAAACACGTGCATTCAAATTCAGACGAAAATGAATGACCGATTTTCAGGAGTGAATGAACATTTAAAGGAAACATGATATAGGATTTATATTGCATTATTCCTGCTTAAAACAATAAAGTATTATCTTGACAATGATATTTTGTGTCCAGAGACAATTATTTCCCAGATTAAATATGAGAAAACAATTTTTGAAAATGTTTGTCCAAGCTACTCCGCCCCCTGAGTGGGACCCTCATTAACATAAGTGTGTGACGTAGATCGAGGCACATTACCCATTCATCACGGGTATGCATTGTATGTACATTGTACGGCAAAAATTCTTCGTCCAAAATCTAAGCAAAATATAGTGGTTTTTCGGCCATGCCGACAAGGTGTGTGGCTGCTGGGTGCAGCAAAACAACGACGGGTGGAGTAAGCCTTCATGTATTTCCAACTGAAGCGAAATATCGGAGAATTCGGACGGCGAAAGTGAAGGTGACAAGAGCAAAGAGGTCTGGCCCAGCAGCTTTTCAGCGTTATGTAGCGACCACTTTGAGCCGTCGTGTTTCGATACTGGTATTTTCAAATCTTTTGGGATGACCATTAAAAATATGCTCAAGTCCACTGCCATTCCAACAAAGTTCCCAGATGTGAGTAAGATAAAGGCGAAAGCAGTTAAACGGCCCATTCCCCGAGGAGCCTTCGCTAAAAGGGAGAAAATCAGGGTAAGTTCGATGTTAGTTGTTGTTGCAACTTACGAAATTGCACGTGTAGACCTAGTGTGTGTATACGGGCCGGGTCCAGACTATTGAGTCGATCCATGAATTTCGGTGCCTCGGTCTACGTCACGAACTTCGCTTAAACCAGTTTGGCTTTTAATTTACATTTAATACATATAAATGAATTTATTTATGAAATAAAATGTGAACCGGTCAATTTGAGGAGCATGGTTCCTTTAAAGTAGCCGGTAAAACCTATACTAGAAAGAATACTTTTAGTCCTTGCATTTGAAAGATGCAGTGCCTGTGCTTTTAGGGTGTGGCACCACGAAAAGTAGATTGCTTATTTGTTAGCATTATATAATTTACGAGCTTTCCAATGAAACATTTCACAAAAATTCGATTCAAGATAAGTAACACAACTAATAAGTTTCATTGTTATATCTCCGTCTTGGATACTGAATTTTGATTGGCCCAGAACGATCACGTGTCCGGTCTACGAAAACGACTGGCACACTCCAAGCTTGATATCATATACATCAGTCGGCTGGCTATAATGAGCTGTATCATTGGTACCCATGCAATTTTCACCTACACTGTTGACGGTAGTAACTACATGTATAGTGGGAGCAGCGGACTAGCAGACGATGAGCTGTTTTGATCACGTGATTTGTTTGAGTTAATTTCCACCGAGCAAGGCAATTTGAGTTGAAAAACAAAAATACGTTTGGTTAATTGTTGACTGCTGTGATATGGGATATGACGTTTTTAACACCCTCCGGGACACATATCAGTCAACAATTGTTAAATGTTTACAATAGGAGCGGGACAGTGTTAATGTAATGGGCAATTATCACGCGTAAAGTTAAGACCAAATCGATTCTAAATAGTAGCAAGAGGTTTATTTTTGATTAAAAATACGTTTTCCTCCATAAATGGTTTGCAGGAGGAAATCCAAATGAATTGAAATGTTCAGCCATGTAGAGCATAGGCACATGGGCGTCGCGGGGGGGGGGGGGGGGCACCCCCGGATTTAACACACACAAAAAGAGAGAAAAGGAAGAAGACGAGGTGCGAATAAGGCAATGTCGTACTGAATTGAATGTATACCGGATTTTTCACACTTACTGAAAGGGGCCTAAAATGCGGCTGTATACAAAAGGCCTATATGTATCGCGGTCTTTAACAAAGCGTCGAGTGATGTCCAGCACCCCCCCCCCCCCCCCCCCCCCCACCTGCACTTTCGATTTGTCCACGGCCTGTGATTTCTCCTTTTGCTGCTTTCTGGTGAGTGCTTTGCCCCACTCTTAAACAAATCCTGGCGACGTAAATTTGCATTGCAGCTGAACAAAGTACAGTGCGTGTCAAAAATAGTTGTTTATTAATGAGTCGGGTCGATTTATGAACTTTATCACTGATGGCTGCATCATAGAGCAAGTTCGATAAAGTACCATCTGCCAACCAGTAGCTGATTCGCTTATCCTAAATATTTACAGTATAGACTTGTTTTTTGTGCGACTTAAGGGCCGGTCACACTGCAACGATAAACGTTAACGAAAACGAAAACGATGTGAATAAACGCTCTCTATTGGTGGATGGAACGTGCGGTAATACGCGCGCGTTCCACCCACCAATAGAGAGCGTTTATTCACATCGTTTTCGTTATCGTTATCGTGGCCAGTGTGACCGGCCCTTTATGTCGACTGTGCAACTATCAGTAGGCCCTGCTGCTTGTTTCACACATATTCGGATCTCGATCAGTGATAAAAAGGAATGCTACGCCACAAGATTTGCTGTGAGCGGTGCCAGTATATGGAATAATCTGCCTGAACAATTGAGAACCATGAACTCCTTAGTACTAGGTACATTTAAATCGGAACTACGTAAAGCAATCCACCAGTGATATTTTTGCCATTTACGCCGATCTGCGTAGTTATATATTTCGAATCCCGCTCCTGCCAGTTTCTTTGTTCACTTTGAAAATGTATTAAAATACACTGTAATGCGCCTATCAATTGCTTCCCCCACCCCTCCACCCAAGATGTGGGGATTGTCACTTTTGAAGTGACAAAATCCCCACCCCTGGGGAAAATTGTTAGTGACAATCCCCGACATACATGGGTGGGGCACCCCCAGCTCTTGGTTTTTAACTTTTGATAATGGGGAAACAATTGCAAAATGGGTGACCAAAATCCCTACCCTGGGGCTTGAAAAACGTGACCAAACCCCCACATAAGACCTGGGGCACCCGGGGGGAGGGGGAAAGCAATTGATAGGCGCATAAACAGTGGCGTAGCTAGGGGGACTTGGGGGGCGCACTCCCCCTATACAAAATCGTGATTGAGATTGCTATTAACTTACAGTCTAAGGTATTTCGTAATAATTCAGTAAAAAAAAATTTTGAAGATTACCAATCGTGTACACTACCTTAAAACAAACAAAGATCAATTGTTATCTCTTTTCACTTCATTAGTTCGTTACATCATCCATCCATCCCTCAGATCAGTTCAGATGTTACATTGTATATTACAACATTTTCCATTATCAATGTTACATTTTCACAAAACCTCAGAAGACAATAGGAAAATATATCAATTAAAAATCTAATTAATTAAAAAGACCTTTTGATGAAAATGACTGCTCATAAACGAATATGAAAAGAAAACATGGTCATACGTTATATGCACACCGACGTTCGCCAATTTGAATGCTTTAACCGTCAAAGGATGTCACAAAACGAAATAGAATGCCTCTAAACGAAAACGAACATTAGGAACAAAACCTTGGGTGCCGTCTTGTTCCTAACACTGACTAGTGTTTGCATGGAAAGGTAACTAGACTGAGCTTTCCTTGATTAGCAAGGTCTTTGAGTTTGTCATATTCAGACGGGAAATTGTGCACTTTATTCGTGTAGTTGTACGGAATATCCTCGTAGTAGTGATATGGAATACGGTTGCCGTTCGCATCGTTGTAGAATGGATAAAAGCCATAGAGTGTGATGTCAGAGCAGAAGGCTTGTGCCACTGCAAGAACGTCAAATCCCATCGTGGCCAATTTCTTGATTCCCCATTCCCTGAAGGGAAATAACGAAATAATCAATGATCAATGACGTTGTAAAGTGAATATCCTATACAATGAATATGCATGTCCAACTAATACTATCCATACATTTGAAAGTTAGGATTTTGTAATGAACACTAAACATTTTTTTCATTGGCATAACCCTAAACCTCATCGCAACCAAAACCGTAACCCTTACCCCTATGTTTCTCACACTAATACCCCCCATTACTATTGTTTTTTGGTCGGGGAGGGGTTCGTTCGTACCCACCGCCCAAACAGGGCGCTGGGAAGGTCATATGCGCTTTGAGCTCTGATTGGATAGATTTTGTGTGACCTATGACCTGCTGGAGTTCACCATGCCGGTGCCGTCATTTTCGCAGCGCTGCATGCAATTCGCATTAGTCATGGTATGCTACCCAGAATGCCGTGTGTTTCCTTCACACAAATCTGTGAAGGGCATCAGACGTTCCCAGTTTGGGCGGTGAGTAAGAGCAAAACAAAATGATGGACTCACCTTTCAACGTGAATGGGTGCCCAGTTGTATGCAAAGCGTATTGTTTTGCTATACTTTCTAGCAGCTTGGATGATGTTCCAATACCATTCTGAGGCACCGACGTTAGTTGCCTTGGGGTACCATAGTATCGAGTTGTTAATTCTTTGAACATAACTGATGAATTCTGTATCTTTTACCAGTTTCTGAGATTTTGAAACGGCGTTGGACATTCTTTTCAGTATGGTATAGTTGATACCGAACAGGTCTGTTCTACGTCCTACATCGTGTTCGTATCCTTTAGTGGGAGCCATGTTGGAACGAATCACGAAACTGTGAGCGTCGATCTCGCGACCACACCCACTGCCGAGGAGTATACCACCGTTACCCACCACTGCACATCTCTTCTGCCGTGGAATTAACTCCCTGCCGGGGAAGTGCTCTTCCACGTTGCATTCGGCATGGACGTCTGCATTACTTGTATTCGCGACCTGGACGACTGGATAAACTCTCTGTTTGAAACTCTGAGGGGAAAGGAGGACGTCACTTCGGTATACCAGTGCAGCCAAGTGTATGGGGACGCATAATTTAGTGGTAGTCCTGGGGGGGAAATAAAGGAAAGATTTTACTTTAATACCCTCCAACAAAAACGGTCACAAATCAAATGATCTCAGAAAATAACCAACTCTCCTTGAACACAAGTGTCTAAACACATGGCACAACCTGTTATTTCAAGATTTATGTTCGTAAAATCTGAGAAAAATGAGTCAGAAATTACATGTAATTTGTACACTATTAATGATTGATCATGCACTATGCACACTGTAGTGACAAACAGTTGCACAGAATCTATCCAACTTTGCACAAAATCTCCTGACAAAATTCTTGAATTGAGCAGTTGTGCCATGTGTTTATTTTCTGAGATTGTTTGGTTTGTGACAATTTTTGGTGAGGGTATTAAAGTAAAATCTTATTACCAAAATAAAAGGTGTTTGGTGGACGCTTTGGCATTAACAGTGCAAAAATCTAAAGCATACTGATAACATTACACAGACAACACAAGTCAGACTCTTTGAAGGATCGATCGAGTAAGTAAGTAAGAATATTTACTTACAAAAACAAACACTATCAAACAAGGAAACAATGACAAGTTACTTCATTTTTCAGTGAACAAAGAAAGTTCACGAGCGGGACTTGAAACGAAACAAATCAAAACGGAATATCAGCAATTCATAGCAATTCATTCAATTCGTTATTCATAGACTGTAATCATAAGGCACTTACCCGCTACACACCATCTTGCACATAATTGTTACATTTTTCATATTCGTTTCGTCGTGCTTTCCTGTGAAATACGTCTTTGTCTGCTGCGCAGTTACAGGCCATTCCGTTACCGGAATTCCGAAAATAGTTTCCCCATTGTCCGTCTTGGAGTGCCATCTTAAAACGTACCATACCATAAAGATTGTATTGAAACACAGGAGCAAGTATATGTACAACAATAAACGATAGTTTTCCGGTAACTGCATTGTTTGATATTTATAGCATAGTCTGGTATTGAAGACGCGCACTAAAAACATGTTCACTTATGAAACTCTGTGCATATAATAGGGCCTATAATGGAATGTGTCGTATACGCACATGCGTGCGTGATCACCGTGTAGTTCTGGTTACAACACTAGTCATGCGCAGACAAGGCTCTGTAAGTTAAAATAATAAAAACAAATGTTTAGCGTCCCCATCAGCCGCCTCTTTTTTATACCACCTTCTTTTTTGGCCTTCATTCCAAAATAATCCCTAAGAAAATGCATAAAGATGAGAGATAATACCTCCCAGTCTATTGATTACATATTCTGCATTGATTTGGTGTACTTCAGTGTCGGCGGAAGCCATCTTGAAAAATATATACTACCTGGCAGGATCTAAAAATATAATGGGGAAAAAATTTACCTCCTCCTTCCTTTTCTGATGAAGATATTACGCTAAACATTTTTTGAATATATGCCTAATTGAAGGGTGTTGTAAAATGGTGCAATCCTCCACAAAGGCTCTGTTATAAAATAATGACACTTATCTCTGCCCCCAAAAAAGCAAAACAACCAAACAAACAGACAAACAAACAAACAAACAAACATTCGCACCTTGTAAGCAATTTGAGGACCTTGTGTGCAATTTGATATGTGCCTCACCCGAACCAACTACTGCACAAAACATATGAGAAAACAAATGAGGACCGGGTAGCCGGTCCCGACATTGCCAAACGGTCCCCATTTATTGGTGCGTACCCCAACAAACAAACAAACAAAAAAACACAAAAACGATGCTTTTGGATAGATTAAAATGACATTGTAAAAGTTTTTACGTTATTTGTTTTTCACGTGTCACCCCTACATGTTTAATAATCTATTACAGCCCCGAGTGTTTTGTATTTGACGGTTGTTCTAACAATCTTCAGTTGTTAAATGGCCATTCTTTAATCTCGTATAAATTTCACCGTACCTGTATTTTATGCCGTGAACGGTTTGGACGTGATTTTCTTAAAAAAAACATTTAAAAAAGGATCTAGATTAGGTGGGTGTAATTTTAAAAATGAGGGTCCAAAATAACCTCCAAAGCCTAAAATCACGATGAGGTTTAAGCTGTTAAATTTAGAAGTCACAATGTACTCTTTGTCAAGGTGCGATCAAAAAGTTCCGAGACTGCGCCTATAACAAGCAAAAACCGTACGTGATTTAAATCTTGCCGCCATCATCCCTTTCAAAGTAGTCCTCTTGTGCAGCGCTAGCGATACACCGCTCCCAGCGCTCCTGCCACGCTTGGAACGCTCCCTGGAAACCCCGTTCCGTAAGCGCGTCAAGCACCATCTGCGCCGGATTCTCGCTGGATCTCCTGATCCTCCACAGTGTCAAAACGGCGACCCTTCAGCTTGAACTTCATTTTGGGGAACAGAAAGAAGTCGCAGGGAGCCAAATCCGGCGAGTAGGGGGGGGGGGGGGGGGGGGGGGGGGCTGGCGAGCGACGATTGTGTTGTTGCTGGCGAGAAACCTGGTTCTGCTTCTGCTCAAGTTTCAGGTCCATAGTGAAATCGTAAATGCGCACGTACCAGTGGTCACAAAAATGCGTGTAACACGGGTGCTGATGTTGATCAAGAGATGTAACTTGGAATAATTACTCACGAAAGCTATTGCTTACACCTGCTATATGCACATTACTGTGCTGCGCTCCGTTCGTTCGCAACAGGAACAGTCTCGGAACTTTTTGATCTCACCTGGTGGGGTTTGTTTTCTTGGACGGTTATTGTTAAAATCACACCGTCTATAATCCCACTGTCCGCAATGTATTGGAAATCTAATTCAAGGGGTCCAAAGTGTTAATATAGGTTTTCCCGGCCAATTTTGCAAAATATTCATTTATTTGGATACAAAGTTAATTCAATTCCGCCGAGAGTTTGACAATCGCTCTGAACACGCGTTTCATTTTTGCTACCACAGCGTTCGATTCCATTTCAGTTCAATCAATGAAGTGTTTGTGCGGACGGAACCTTTCTTGTATGTGCGATAAATTCAAACATTGACCATTCTATTTCACTTTTAGTGTAATACCATCTGCACCAAATCCAATTCAGGGGTTTCTTTAATTCCATTAACAGTCAATCAAATTGGCCATACCTGAAATCAATCTAGAATGAAATTCTAAGCTGCATATTATTGGTCATCATGCATTATTGACTTAAAGGTACACACCGGCCTCTTGGGCGATTTTTGGGCGATTTTAGGCGCTAAATTAGATTTCACCATGACTGGAAGGGTTTTCTTAATTAGAATATAAAGGTCCAAGCCCGACAACTTGAAATGTTCCCGTTTTCGTGTAATTTAAAAAAAGTTAGTCACGTGACTTTCTTGCACCAAATTTTGGTTCACGAAACTCACGTGATCATTACAGCTAGTTTTACTTCCAGCCGTAAAACCTTTCAAATTCAATAACTGAACCAAATTCCAGTTTAATTTAACCATAATAATCATGACTATTTTTCCAAACTATACCTACTGTTTAATTGTTGATTATACTTCAATTTGGCGAAAATTTGGAGAAAGTCGTAACACTTTTCCGAAAGACCAGGCGACGGACCCATGTTTCACGAGACACGGCGTGGGGCCTGGCGCGGCATAGCCCCCGCGGCTGGCGGGTCGAAGACCCAGCATAGCTTCTGCATAAATCCTATCAACGCTGCACTCTGATCGTCGAGCTGGTGAGGACCGCCTAGTGGTTGGACCAGCTAACCTAGCCAGATGGAAAACGCTGAGGGACCAAGCCCTCGAACTTGAGACTGATTATGAAGACAGCATGAAAGATGCATTATTTGCCAGAATTTTGTTGGACAGGTATGTATAAATTACGTTTGACAGTGATCCAGCATGTCTGTACAGTAGTACATGGAAGGGGTTGCTGTGTGCCCGGAGGAAGGAGTGTTCTTTCCTCCATGCTGTGTGTGTGTGAGTTTGTATATGCCGGCAATCGTGGACCTAGGACAAAAGAATTCGGGCGTAGACAAAGGGGTCCACGTTTGACCTAACGTCCACGATTGAAAATCGTGTACAAAACCAATGGGAGGCCTTCCGAAAAAGTTAGAGTATAAACAAAAGAGGAACAATGGGAGGTCCACGATTGCACCCGTTTACATGACTGTGTGGGTGTGTATGTGTGTGAATGTGTGTACATGTACATGTATGTCACAGTTTACATGGTTTATTTATCCAAAGAAGACTTTTCCATTCTCCTGTGGTTATTGACCTATAGTGTCACTATCTTTGGAAGTCGATGCAACGCTCTCCATGACTCGTGATTGATCTCTTACTGGTGATGACTGTTTATGTATAATTCTGGCCGTCCAACCGTGCAGACTGGATCACCGTGTCCTCTATTTGACTTGCAATAGTTGTGGGATCCATAAGCAAAGCACCAGTCTACAGGCAATCTTGCGCAAAAACTGGACGGTTGTTGCAGCTGGAAAAGCGCATACGTTAACCTTTGACCTATTTCGGGTTTTTGACCATTTCTCGTTAATGAAAAGACATTTTTGGTATTTTTTGTTCACAACAACCTTTTAAATAGTATAATCCATGATTCTGAATTGCTTATTTGAGGCCGGTGTGTACCTTTAAGCCAGGCATCGAGGGAGATGTGCATGAGCTTACCATCTCATTTCAATTTTTGCTTGAACTTGTAAGATTCTGTATTTGGTTTGGAATTCTGTGATGTAATGACCGATTTTCAGGAGTGAATGAACACTAAATTGGCCGGTAAAACCTATACTAGAAAGAATACTTTTAGTCCTTTTATTTTAAAGATGCAGTGCCTGTGCTTTTAGGGTGTGGCACCACGAAAAGCAGATTGCTTATTTGTTAGCATTAGATAATTTACGAGCTTTCCAATGAGACATTCCACAAAAATTCGACGAAAGATAAGTAACACAACTAATAAGTTTCATTGTTATATCTCCTTCTTGGATACTGAATTAATTGGCCCAGGATGATCACGTGTCCGGTCTACAAAAACGACTGGCACACTCCAAGCATGATATCATATACATCAGTCGGCTGGCTATAATGAGCTGTATCATTGGTACCCACGCAATGTTCACCTACATACACCATGTTCGATTACTCGTGCCTCTAAAATCGGGGAAAGTTGCACAAGCGCAGTTAGTCTTGGTTCCAAGACGTTACTGTCTGATACTTGTCATCAACAGAGGGCGCAATTTACAGGCTGTCACCAGCGGGCGAGCGCGCGATCAATCACGGAGTTAATTACAGTAACGTCTTGGATATTTCTTACTTTTGGGGGCGGGACCCGACTATGGAAATCGTGGCTAAACATGCATCATTCATATCACGTGACTGGTCTGACCTCCATGGTTAAGTTTGACCGATTGCCCCAATTATGCAAAAGGCGCCTGCGGTCGACGCGACGTGTAATATAATACCGTTTGAAAAAAAACGTGGATGTACTGCTGTGTACAAAAGCCACTTGTAGGCCTACATACAATGTACATGTATTTATGTAGTCTTGGTTCCAAGACGTTAATGTCTGATACTTGTCATCAACAGAGGGCGCAATTTACAGGCTGTCACCTGTGGGCGAGCGCGCGATCAATCAAGGAGTTACAGTAACGTCTTGGATATTTCTACTTTTGAGGGCGGGACCCGACTATGAAAATCGTGGCTAAACATGCATCATTCATATCCCGTGACTGGTCTGACCTCCATGGTTAAGTTTGACCGATTGCCCCAATTATGCAAAATGCGCCTGCGGTCGACGGGACGTGTAATATAATACCGTTTGAAAAAAACGTGGATGTACTGTACTACTACAAAAGCCACTTGTACATACAATGTACATGTACATGTATATGTACAATCATGGAGGTTGTGTTTTCTTCCTCCATGGTACAATGTACATATCCACATATGAACACTGTGGATACATGTATAGTGTACGTATGTATAGGTACTTGAACTTCAAGTTTGAATAACTTGGAGTTAATTCTGATCTTTCTTGCTACGTCCCAGAATGAGATAATGACAATTTACCTGCAGGTGTGCACTTTAATCTGGGATGTTAATTAGCCAATGTGAATGAATAAATGCAGAATAGTCAAATTTTTAAATTATTTTTTATCAAAGATTGATTTTTGCCAGTCTTGTTTAATTACATGTACAAACATGTGGTGCCGTTTTTTGCAGCCAGCCATGGCCAGGCCCAGTATTGTATTGGATATTTCAGTCCAGTTAGTTGCATGCACAATATATTTAAAGGACGTCTTTGGTCAACTTTTGACTGAAAAACGTTTTTACTCACTTTGTCTTCAAGGTGGAGCTTAAATTCATCATTGTCTTATTTATTTATATTTCTCCCAATAAAAAATTCCTCCACTAAATACATTACATTCCTACATGTGTATAGTAATCCATGTATACTAATATTTGAAAAAGTAAACATGAAGAAGAGAAGTCTGAAATAGCAAGCCCAGCAAACCACTTAAATGCAGTGGATTTAAAAACAAAGTAGATGGTTAACTTCACTCATTTATTTTAATTCTTGAGGTAAACATAATTTTTCACTGGATAAAATGTATTTCTGTAAAGATTTTAAACCAATTTTGTAAAGTTACATTTATGTTAACATATACTTTACCATTGAAGGTTAGAACTGCCACAGAGTTCATCAGTAATATGAAACACACCATTTGTTACATCTTATTTTTCATGTATTTTCAATTTCCATCCTGAAAAATTAAATTGGCAGATGTACCGGTCATTATACTACTCAGTGTAAAAAAATCTACATTACATGTACATGTGGCATTTTAAAAAATGTATAATACATTTATTTATACAAACTGGCTGGGACGTCCTCCACTCTGAAGTCTTTTTTAAGTTTATCACCTCACATGTTTATACACCAGTGTTCTAGCTCATACAGTGTACATGCACAATATATAATGTACATGTCATCGGGTAATACTTCTCATAAATTGTTACCTTCACTCAAACGCGCCTCCATGATTTGACTATGACATGTGTGGAGACCGGGAAAAGGGGGGGGGGGGGGGATCATAACATTTCCAAAACCAACCAACTGAAAATTTCGAAGGAGGGGGGGATTGGACACTACGCTGTTTATTATACATGTATTAATTATGGTCCATACACAAACCCAAATTTAACCCTCTTTCCGACAATTCTACTGTAATTTCCATATGAAATTTATAATTACCTCCTGGTCTATTTTAAATTTTTTCTTCTTTCTGGTTTTATTGTCTAGGGGTGATCTTGTCATAAAGTGTGTGTGGTTGGAGATATATTCTCCATCCCCACAACCCCGAAATCTATGTTTTTGCCTTCACTTATCAACACTTCTTCTTGTCGACAATTTTTTTGGGATTATATTTAACTATAAAAGTTGGGCTATTATGTACGCCGTATGTATCACCTTTTGTTAATCCTTTATGTTTTCCTTTGTATAAAAATTGTTGTTAAAATTGTTTTTTGAAAATGATCAATTATGACTGTAATGAAATCAATTGTGATGTAGTTCTTTTAACCAATAATATGTACACCGACTACTGCATGTATTTTTTCTATTACATGTGGAATAGTAACCACGTAAACACACTGGCTGTCATCAAAGGTTATAGTTCTAAATTTGCATTCGGAAGTATTAAAATATACCTCACATGTTCACTCATCATCCGCACAAATATTTCGTATAGGCCTACACTTTATTTAATGTCTAAATAAACTTCAGCTGCACTACAGAAATCAGCTGCACTACAGATACTTCGCGGATTTTAACGACACGTACGTCGTGCCGCCTACACGTCAACTTAAAAAATATTTCCCACAGACATGACAGACTGGGTCACGCGGATTGCGCAATCCTTCATCCAAAACAATACAACGGTCGACGCGTCGGGCCCGGGCGCGGTGAATTCAAATTTCCAGACAACACAACACACATACACAAAAAACCGCACCCAGAGGGTGATGACCGCACCGCGCCTATTTAATCGTGCATGCTCGCCAAGTTATGAATAATTCATTTGTCAAGGTCAAACTCAATCGCTGATTGGCTCCCCCGGAAAGTCGGGGGAGAATGTCGAAAAAGTAATGAAAAAGTTAAGACCCGCGGACAGAAATATCCAAGATCTTCGTGGAAGTGAAGAACCGAGCAAAGAACAGTAGAATCGATTCTTGTCAGAGCGCGTAATACATAAAACATTATCGAATACAATCAGAATCGATTTACTGAGAAACAGCGCCCTCGTTCGGAAGGAAAAAAAGGAACACGAAGGTCTTGGAACCAAGACTTAAGGGCCGGTCACATGGCCACGATAACGATAACGAAAACGAAAACTATGCGAATAAACGCTCTCTATTGGTAGGTGGAACGCGCGCGTATTACACGCGTGACAATTCCACCAATCGGTGAAGTTCATTCTCATCGTTTTCGTTATCGTCGTCGTTTATCGTGGCCAGTGTGACCGGCCCTTAAAGCGCAGTACGTAGAGTAAACGAACGATCTCGGGTCACTCGAGTGACGTCAACGCGGCAAGTGACAACATCTCTGTAGGCCTGGTGGCGCTATTTGCTATGCCCAATTTTCTGTCAGCGTTGTGACCAGCTTATAATTTGTTTTTTATTTATTTTTGGATCATTTATTGACAAATAATTGGCGTTTGTTAATTATGTTTCTATTTTAAATAACTTATAGAATTGTTTTTATTTGTATAACAAATTGATAAAAAAAAATGAATGAGGCTAACATTTTCAATTTTAAAAATTAGCAATTTACCAATATGGTCACAACTTTTTAACCGAAATTGTCCTCCAAAATGACCAAAAATTAAATCAACAAAAATCCATGTGCTTTGCATTGGGTTAACCTATCATGACCATTGAGCCCTTAATTATTTATATTTTTTTATCTTTCCAGTGATATAATATAGGTTTTCCCGGCCAATTTAAACAAAATTCATTCAATTTAATACCCGGCTCATTCAATTTCGTTTGAAAATGAATGCTCCGTTGCATCAGCATTCAACAGTCAAAAGGAGTAATTCCATTTCAGCAGTTAGCATTCACTGGCCAAATAAGATCATTCAAATTCATTTTTCAAATGTTTACATTCAAATTCGTTTCTATGGTATGTGCTTTCTGATTCGTATTTTAATTTGACGTGGTCCGAACATTAAAAATAAAGAAGAAAACATAAAGACCAGTGCAAACTATCACAAGGCTATTGCGAAAGACTTTGTTTTCATTTCAAACTTATCACAATAACTTTTCAAACTTTACTTAACAGTCTTCTAGATACAGGGCAAAAGGAACAATTATTGCAATTAAGACAAAACACATGACGTAAATGAAATGCAAACAACACGGAAACGCATTTAACAAAGAAAAACTCAAGTGCCAGTAAAATAGCTATTGTCAGCTTCCTGGAATAAACAAGCCATAACTCATGTTTAATTTGAACGCACAGAATTTAAAATGTATTGCCCATAAACGAAAAAGAAAACAAAAACTAGCAAAAAATTCCTGTGCGTTTCGATGAGTCTTAATTTGATTTCATCAATTGTAGATAGGTAGTAGAAATTCAACTGAAGATTGGTGAAAATGTAGTCTTGAATGCCTATAAATGAAATAGAATGACTAAAACGAACCTGAATGAAAAGAACGAAATCATGTGTGCACAAACACAAAATTTAATGCAATAGTAGCTAAAAAGAAACCCTAGTTTGATTGAATTATGGGAAATGCGTGAATTTGAATGCGTGTTAATGAAATTGAATTAATTTGTGATGAAAATGGCCGGGAAAACCTATATTTAAAAGAATTGAAGGAACTTAAAATTTTCATGAATCTGCCTTAGGCGGAGTGGCCATGATTGATCATGGACAGACAGAATCGGAGCCCCATTTTAAAGTGGATTGGTTTTAAATAAGGTGTGACATACTTAATTGACTGAGGCCATGGTGCTTCATTCGCAATATGTACACGTCAATTGTCCAGAGTAATTTGGAAAGAAATATTTGTCGCTGTTTTGAAATAATTTCCCACCCCTGGCGCATCGCCCGACGTAGCAGCCATGTTTTTAGCATGGCCTTATAGGATACTTACCCTACTAACCGGCTCGGCGAGTCGTAGGGTCAGGCCCGAGTAAGCGCGACTAGCAGCGGACTGGCAGACGATGAGCTGTTTTGATCACGTGATTTGTTTGAGTTTATTTCCACCGAGCAAGGCAAGTTGAATTGAAAACAAAAAAATACGTTTGGTTAATTGTTGACTGCTGTGATATGGGATATGACGTTTTTAACACCCTCCGGGACACATATCAGTCAACAATTGTTAAATGTTTACAATAGGAGCGGGACAGTGTTAATGTAATGGGCAATTATCACGCGTAAAGTTAAGACCAAATAGATTGTAGATAGTAGCAAGAGGTTTATTTTCGATTAAAAATACGTTTTCCTCCATAAATGGTTTGCAGGAGGAAATCCAATTGAATTGAAATGTTCAGCCATGTAGAGCATTAGCCTTTTAGAGGTATGGCGGACACAATAGGAGGGCGCTATTTGATTTGGGTATAAATACACAGGTTTTACCCAAATCAAATAGCGCACTCCTATAGTGTGCGCCATACCTCTAAAAGGCTAATAGGCACATGGGCGTCGCGAGGGGGGGGGGGGGGGGGGGGGGGGGGGGGGGCCGGATTTAACACACACACAAAGAGAGAAAATGAAGAAGACGAGGTGCGAATAGGGCAATGTCGTACTAAATTGAATGTAGGCCTATACCGGATTTTTCAAACTTGAAACCTACTGAAAGGGGCCTAAATTGCGAGTGATGTCCAACACCCCCCCCCCCCCCGCACTTTCGATTTTTTTCACGGCCGGTGATTTCTCCCTTTGCTGCTTTCTGGTGAGTGCTTTGCCCACTCTAAAACAAATCCTGGCGACTTCCATGCGTGGGCATTGCAGCTGAACAAAGTAAAATAATCGACCCGACTCATTCATTTATGAACTCTATCACTGATGGCTGCATCATAGAGCAAGTTCGATAAAGTACCATCTGTCATTGCAGCTTTAACTGGAATAAATTACAGTGCGTGTCAAAAATAGTGGGTTAATAATGAGTCGGGTCGATTTATGAGCTTTATCACTGGTGATATTTTTGCCATTTACGCCGATCTGCGTAGTTATAAACTTCGAATCCCACTCCTGCCAGTTTCTTTGTTCACTTTGAAAATGTATTCAAATACACTGTAATGCGCCTATCAATTGCTTCCCCAACCCCTCCACCCAAAATGTGGGCATTTTCACTTTTGAAGTGACAAAATCCCCACCCCTGGCACCCCCAGCTCTTGGTTTTAAACTTCTGATAATGGGGAAACAATGGCAAAATGAGTGACCAAAATCCCTACACTGGGGCTTTAAAAAGTGACCAAACCCCCACATAAGACCTGGGCCACCCGGGGGGAGGGGGAAAGCAATTGATAGGCGCATAAACAGTGGCGTAGCTAGGGGGACTTGGGGGGAGCACTCCCCCCTATAAAAAAATCGTCGCCCCCCCCCCCCTCCCAGTCTCCCCCAACTTAAAATTTCGCCAACGCAGAAAATAATAGTGTTATAAAGAAAAGGCATTGTGAGAGACCCCCCACTGTAACATCAAGCCCCCCCCCCCCCCCCCCCACGCGGACTAACTACATTCGGTCAATAGTGGGCAGTATTTTTTAAAATCCGTTATTTTTTCCAACGATTGTTACGCGGAACAATTGTTGGAAAACGATATAAATTTCAACTTTTCTTGAAAACGACAGCACAGCAGGTGCCATCATTTCACAGGATGATTGAGATTGAAAAACGTGACCCAACCCCCACATAATTCCTGGTGCACCCCGGCGGAGGGGTTGGGAAAGCAAATGATAGGCGCACAAACAGTGACGTAGCTAAGAGGGGGGGGGGGGCTTGGGGGGGGGGGGGCGCACGCCCCCATAAAAAAATCGTCTCCCCCAGTCCCCCCCCCCACTAAAAATGTCGCCAACGCAGAAAATAATAGTGTTATAAAGAGAAAGCATTTATGAAGACAGCCCTGGCTACGCCGCTGACTGTAAAACCAGTATTTAGCAAGTAGACACTTCTAAACACTTTCTTGCTATCAGTTTGTAAACACGTTTACATACTATACATGTTTAGCGTGTTGACGGATAGTGTTTAGCCACACTGATGTTGAGGAATTGGATATGTACTGTTTAGCTTCTAAACATGTTTACAAACTGATAGCAAGATTGTGTTAATTGCTAAACACAGTTTTTAGAGTGTAGTCAGTTTCCCTTGTAGATTGTTTGACGAATTATAGGTTAAAAAATCATATCCTCATTGAGTGATCCCCAAAATGTCGCTTCCCAGGTTGTATCGTAAAATTGGGTGTGATCCCTGGCTATACGGCATTCTGGGTTTATGACTTCTGACTGGCGCCCACCCGAACAAAGATACTGACAATTTGGGAGACCGCCAACATAGGGCAAGATAGCTCAGTTGGTAGAGCACCGGTACGGTATTCCGGAGGTCGCAGGTTCGAATCCCGCTCCTGTCAGTTTCTTTGTTCACTTTTAAAATGTAGTTATAAACTTGGTTGCCACAATACTTTGGAGCCGGAGGGGAATTTCCCCTTGTTTTCCCCCAAAAGGTTTTTTCGCGGGTTTTTTTGCCCATCCCGTAAATCAGCAATAGGCTTCTGCTGGAGAGTTGAAAAGTTAACCGTAAATGGATTTATTTGTGTAAATATTCTTGTTTTTGTTTAAATATTTTGTATGTGTGTGTAAATATTCAGTTTTAACTAAAAATATGCAGGGCCCAATGGAAACCAGTTTTAAACTGTTTGGGCATACCCTGGGTAAAGAAATGTAATAAATAAATAAATAAATAAATACAAAAATATATAAATACAAAATAAATAAAAAATAGAACCCACGGTTCACACTATGGATTCCATGTTAAAGGATCCAGTCTATGTTAGAAAATTCTAGTTTATGTAATTAGGCGAAAAACATTTCCATAACACATAAGCAGGCCCGAGTTAATTGAAACATTGCACGTTGACTGTCAGTAGGAAGAAGATCTAGAGTCAACGGAAGGCGCTATTTCTTGCTTTACTGGGAATTATTACTGTGACCTAAATACATTGGGGTTGCTGCTAACGGTTATTTACCTAATATATGTTTTCCCGGCCAATTTCACCATGTTTTTGTTCATTTTAATGCTTGGCTCATTCAATTTCGATTGAATGATCACGCAGATCATCATTCGACAATCAAGAATAATCATTCAATTCACTATTCGAGCATTCTATCGTCTTTTAGCTTCACTCGTGACTGTAAAAGATACATTCAAATTAAAAGTATGGTATTGTTCATTCAATTTCGTCTACACCAACAGTAAGGTGTTGATCAGGAATTAAATTTTATTAATTGGCAAACATATTTCACCTTTTTCAAGCATCTTTTCCTGCATGTTCACATTCCTCCGTGTCCGTATTCCTATAAAAGTCTGAGTTTATATCTCAACGTATTAATCATACCTGACGTCTTCAATCCGTATAGATGCACACCTCTCTTTCCTAATTAAGTCTTCAGAAAGATAAGGTGGCGAGCCTACCTTTAAGGGGATGTGTGATTGTCTGATGGAATCGGCCTAAGAAAACAAATTACCCAAGAGAAGTGTTCTCGATGGTACACAATCATTGCCAATCATACATGCCCCGATGTCTTGCACATGAAGAGATCGATGGGTGAATCAGAACGAAAAAGAAGAGTAAACAAAGTTAAAGGATTCATAAACATGTCCACATGATCTTTAAAACAAACAAAGATCAACAGTGAAAAAGAACATTCATCAGCCCTTTCTATTTCATTATTTCGTTACATCATCCACCCATCTCTCATATCAGTTCAGATGTTACATAATAAATGTTACAAAATGTTCCATTATAAATTGTACACAATTTGTACAAAAACCTCAGAGGACAATATGAAAATATGTCCATCAAAAAATCGTATTCATTTGAATGAATATTTGATGGAAATGATTGCCCATAAACGAATCAGAAAAGAAAAGAAAAGAAAAGCATGGTCATGCGTCATAAGCGCACCGACGTTCGCTAATTTCAATGCTTCAACCGTCAAAGGAGGTTACAAAACTCAATGTTAGAATGCAACAAATGAAGTCTTGAATGCACCAAAACGAAATAGAATGCCCCTAAACGAAAACGAAACAAAATCTTGGGTGCTTAAATATTGAAATTAAATGCCCAAACAGTGAAACTTAATTTGATCAGATGTGTAAAATGTAAAAACCACGCGAATTTAAATGACCAATGACGAAAGTGATCAGAAAAAAATCGCAAATTGGCCGGGAAAAGCTATATTAAATCTTGTAGACCAAGTCTTTGAAGGACGTCCAGGCTTCTTCCACATTGGCTGATTCGAGATCGAGATTTTTGATGTTGAGTTTTTGGTGTTGAGTCGCTTGGCCATTTTCTTGCCCTTGGGACGGCGTTTGGGCTGAATACGGATGTTCAGTCCAACATGGCCTTTGCAGGCCCGTACGCTGGGGGGGGGGGGGGGGGGGGGGGAGGGGGGAGGGGGTTCGAACAAACCCGCTGCTCGCTGATGAGTTCCGCTTCTTGTGTGTGTGGTTTTTTCTTCTTTTTTTAAAGTTCCACTTTTGGGTTTGACGAACCCCCCTCCTCCAGTATCAGGTCAGGGCGTATGCGCACGCGTATCGCAAAAAGTTCCACTTTGGGGTTTGACAACCCCCCCCCCCCCCCCCCCCCCCACCCCAGTCTCAGGTCAGGGAACGGGCCTGCCTTTGTATTTTTCCTGGTGATGACGTAAATCGGAGAGATGCCAATGTTTCGATGTTATTTTTAATGGTTGGGTAGGTGGAATACAGTATTGGTTATGAGCAAGGCGGTGATGATCTGTGCATGTCTCCAGGAGCAATGGGCAACAGTGTTTTTACAAGGAATTCCTCTCCAACGAAAAAGCAGATGACGGAAATGAACTTAAGCACGCAGTTAACACTTGGGACAAAAAAACGGACGTAATATGCATCCAAGAAACCTAGCTAAAAGAGGGGAAAAACTTCAATTTTCCCAGGTACAACACATACCGCATTGACAGAACAACTGGCTCTAAAACCTTAGGGGGAGGATGTACTATCTTCACAAAAAGGAGCATGGCCGTGAATTTACATTGATGATAAAGACTCCCCTATTCAATACCAAGCAGCTGAGATTTACAATGAAGATAAAAATAAACTGAGTATTATCAATGTGTATAACCCTTGTTTAACTATCAAGGACAATAGCTTGTCTGATATAAAAAATTTCAACAAAAATACCATTATCTGTGGTGATTTCAATAGCCCTATCAATACCGTGCGCGCCACCTGGGCTCAATCTTGTGGGCAAGTTGGTTACCGGAGTGCCATTTAGTCACAGAAATTGAATAGACTTTGGTTACAAGCGTGCCCTGCTGGCACGAGCTATAACGTATGCAACTGAAATGTGAATAGCGCCCTCACTTTGGACAACACTCTGCGATTGGTTAAAAAGGCAAGCGCGCGTGCCGGATTAGTTTTGCATTTTGCATCCTGCGCGCACTTGCCAGCCATCATGGCCGAAAATGCTAGTTAAATTCTGGAGGAAATCTTCGCAGATAGCGGTTCTGATATGTCCGATGACAATTCTTCTGCACCAACATCTGAAGAAAGTGATGAAGAGGTTATCCCAAGCTCATCAACTTCATCGGGAAAGCCAAACTTCAGGTAGGAGCCTGGGGAGGTTCATACATTTTTCAACTAACTTTGCCGTTTCGCATCATAGGTCTAGGCCCTACATTTTCTAACGTTACATTTGCTTTTTGGGTGTTCTTTTGTATCATTTCGGATTATGCAATGCAATTAGAAATTGATGAAAGTATTGATATGTTTTTTCCTGAAATGCGCAGAGTAAAGTATTTTGCACCAAAGCAAAGTGCAGATTAGGACTGCAATGCTTGAAAAAAATCACATTTTCTTCCAAGTATTCCCGACTTTTTTTAATGAATAAAAGACGGGCGGCAATAATATTTAAAAGGATATTTGAATGTAATTACAACTATATTCATTAATGTACCCAGAAAATCAAAATATTTTTCACCATTTCCTATTAGGAACACGAGTCTGGAAATGAACAGCATATTTCTTAATATCCCTAGTTTTACTTTTTCAGCTTTTATGATTTTGTACTATAACTTGTTAGAGGGTGTCCTAAGAAGCAAGATAATCAACATTTCAAATCCAATCTGTGTCTTATAATTATCCGGAAGCCAGATGGCTGCACTTATTCCAGTGGGAACACTAAGAATGAGCATAAAAAAGCAGCATTTATTTAAGCATATAGTATGTCATTAAAGGTAATACAAGATTTGCGAACACCCCCCCCCCCCCCCCCCCCCCCCACCAAACAAAAAATCACAAAAAATTAAAAATAATTATTATGAATGACCGTACTTGGCAGTAAAGAAAAGTTTCAAGCATCCTGTGAAATCTGGGCACCTGGTGTGATATTTTCAAATTTTTCTTTTTTAGCAATTTCCAACGATGGTCGGCTAACCGTCGTAAACAAAAAATACTAAACCCCGCTAACAACAGGACATGCTTAAGGTGAGCAAAGCATTAAGTGTGTTTTCAATTTTTTCTTAAAATCGTCAACAGTCTCAGATGCCCTCACTGACTTATAAGGGAGTTTGTTCCATAGGTGAGGAGCCGCAGATGCAAATGCCCTATCACCCCATGATCGTTTGGATTTTGGAACAACCAGAGAAAAATCATTGGATGACCAAAGACTTGAGCAAGATGGCTTGTGGATGTTGATGAGAGAAGTGATGTGCTGAGGAGAGGAGAACTTTAAAGCGCGGAAAGTGATAAGAAGAACTTTGTATGTCAGACGCTGTTCGACAGGCAGCCAGTGGAGGCGTTTAAGGATTGGCGAGATGTGACAGTGTTTAGGTGCGTTCGTAACTAAACGAGCTGCAGCATTTTGAACGCGTTGGAGCTTCTGAATTTAGCGCTAAGGAAGACCGTGAATTAGAGAGTTGCAAGTTGCAACAATCAATACGAGATGTGACGAAAGCATGCACGAGCTGCTCGGCAGCCTTCGGAGTGAGCTACTTGCGAATGAGACGAAGGTTGCGAAGGCTATGGAATGCAAGTTTCACACAGTTTGACACTTGCGATTCTATTGTCAGATTATAATAAAATAAAAAAATAACTCCCAGGTGTTTTTGCTTTTTCAGCAGGGGAGATTGATGTTGTACCAATAAGAATATTACGGAATTCAAACTTAGCAATCTGCTGTCTTGATCCCAGTAAGAGATACTCGGTTTTGCCATTATTGAGTTTCAGGTAATTATCTTGCATCCAGCTGCTAATATTACTGATGCAGGCTTCGCTACGAGAAATCCACCTGTCAATTTCTTCTTGTACCGGTGGGCATGAGAAGTAAATGTGTGTCGTCTGCATAGATGTGATAACAGAGGTTGTGCTTCTTGATAATTTTGTGTAGTGGAAGAGTATAAATGTTAAACAGTTGTGGACCAAGAACCGACCCTTGAGGGACAGAAAAATTCAGGTGAACTGTGTTAGAGTAAGTGTGATGAACACGAACTGCCTGTGATATGTTGGAGAGGTAAGATCTGAACCATTTGAAAGCTTCCCCGCCAATACCAATCTGCTGTAATCTAAATGGCTAAAAGTTCTAAAATTATTTCTAGAAGACTGCGACTTCTAAAAAGTGATTTAATATACATGTATTAAAAAGTTGTTATGGAAAATTATCTAGCTTCTTTAGATGTGAACTTGCTAACTTTGAAGAGATATTGGAAGTTAGGAAACTTTTGATGACCACTTTGGAAACTTTCGTCTTTTAAATCAGTGACTGGTTAATGAATATTCATATATGTGACATCACTGCATTTTCTTCTATGAACTTGGGGTTTGTTTACGTTCATTCGTAGTTTGTAAACACATCGAAAAGTGAGAATATTTGGGGATTCTTTATAATTTATTCACAGTTTTAGAGCAGTTTTATTGTAGGGAATGTCTTGAAAATTGATTTAAGCCTTTTTGTGTGAAATTATTCTGTATAATTTTGGAGAATTTAAGAGAATATCATCGCTATGTGAATTCACTATACTTTGACTTTTACACAAGTGGGCGTGGCCAAACTAGTAGCGCGTATGTGTTAGGCGCGCAGTTCAAAGAGTATAAATAGGGCAGATTCTGGTGATTGAGATGCTTTTTTGTTGATGTTGGTCCTCCACTGCTTACGGTACTGTTGGTTTCTGATGTGTTTAGGATAGTGTTTTGGGGAGCCAAGGAGAATTTTTCTGTGACATCTTAGAGTTAAATTGCGGAGCCGAGATAATTAGAGAGTGAGTGCCAACTATGTATATGACTTGAGTTGGGGAGCCAACTTGATTTAATTGGGGAGCTGCCTTGAGTTGGGGAGCCAAGTTTTGGGGAGCCAAGTTTTGGGGAGCCAAGCTTTGGGGAGCCAAGTTTTGGGGAGCCAAGCTTTTGGGAGCAAAGTTTTGGGGAGCAAAACTTTGGGGAGCAAAGTTTTGGGGAGCCAAGCTGTGGGGAGCAAGTTTTGGGGAGCAAATTTTTTGGGAGCAAAACTTTGGGGAGCAAAACTTTGGGGAGCCCGAGTTAGTTTAGTCGCTGTGAGATACATTACCTTAAAAAGCTAATATTTTTATTGAAGGGCAAAAACCCAATATTGAATCTAATTCTATTTTTAATTATACACAGAGAAAAACGTTGTTTAAACTTTTAGACAACCCCGGGTTGTTCATGTGCCCTGCTTAAACAACCAACTGGTTGTTTAAACCGGGCACATGAACAACCCGGGGTTGTTTAAAAGTTTAAACAACGTTTTTCTCTGTGTATTAAGACTCTGACAAGAAGAGTCAGGAGATCTTGAGATAAATTTGGGGTCCGGTTGCTGAGTCGGATCTCATTGAGGAGTATTATAGGTCCAGGGGCCTAAGCGTATTTATTCTGGAGGAGGATAAATTTAGTTGATTTTTGAGAAAGGCCTGGGGCCTTAGATGAATTTTAGATAGGCCAGGGGCCTGAGCGTATTTATTCTTGAGGAGGATAAACTTAGTTGTATTTCGAAGATGGCCTGGGCTCTTAGTGGATTCTCTCCTAAGGAAGGATAGGCTTAAACCATGCAGAATCTTTACCTAGTGATTTGAGTAGACAGGTTTAAACGATACCTTGATCCATCAACGGCTAGTCCTTTCTCCCTGCGAGGTGATCCCCTCTTGTAACTTCGTCATATATTTTGACCCAGATCCACGTCGGCTATCGCGAATTACTAAACCGGAGAGGCGGAACTCCGGAGGTTTAGGCCTTAACTATTTCGCCTGGTGGCAGCGCTATCTAGGGTTCTTTTATAATTATTTCCCCCGACCCTAAAAGTAATTTACTATTCCATAGACAGCCGGGTGCAGCTGCGTGTCTACTCATCGCGCCGGTACGGTAACCCGGAGGTCGCAGGTTTGAATCCCGCTCCTGCCAGTTTCTTTTGTTCACTTTCAAAATGTATTCAAATTTACCTAGTCAGTTTCCCTTGTGGATTGTTTGACGAAAATGTTTAATAACATCAACTCCTGGTGTGAGAAATGGGGATTCAAAATCTCCATTTCTAAGACTATTGCTGTTCTTTTCACCAACAAAAGAAATGTTTCTGCTAAACTTAACATCAATAATATTCACATAAATCTTCACCAGTCAGCCGAATTTCTTGGAGTCATCTTTGACAACAAACTCAATTGGAAGGAACACATCGCCAGATGTAAAAGTAAACTGAACATCCTCAGGAGTATTTGTGGAACTGACTGGGGATCAGACTGCAGGACCCTTTATCATCTCTACAAAACACTTATCAAACTTAAAGAAACTGGGTTAACTAACAACGAACTGGTGACTGTGTATAAGGGATATGTACGGCCTATAGTAGAATATGCTGCCCCATTATGGCACTCGGGTATTACCGCTACTCTTTCTAATCAATTAGAATCCATCCAAAGAAGAGTGTGCTGTATTATATTAGGTCAGAAATAAACAAGATATGAATTGGCATTAACTACTCTTGGTCCGGAACCCTTGGACACACGTACGACATCCCTTTGTAACACATTTGCAATTAAATATTTTAATTCAGGTAAATTCGAGGAATGGTTTGTCAAATCTAAAAATTCCCATGCTATGAATCTTCGGTCAAAACGAACACTTTATGTTCCTACTTGTAAAACATCTCGTTTTTACAATAGTCCGGTACCATATCTTAGCAGGCTGCTCAATGGCACACTCAGTTAAGTCCCACTCATCCCATAGTATTTGTCATTTGTATTTTAATTGTATATGTTCATGTGTATATATGTGTAATTTTAAATATTAAGTTCTATCTTTCTTAATTCTTGTTTTGCATGTGATCGTTAAGCATGATTTTATTAACCTTGTGCAATTTATACGCGATTTTTATTGTTAACTGCCTTGTAATTCAGCCTGTGGGCTGCTATAAGCAGTGTTTGTAATAAACCATATAATAATAATAATAATAATAATAATAATTATAATAATAATAATAATAATAATAATAATAATAATAATAATAATAATAATAATAATAATAATAATAATAATAATAATAATGTTAGTTGCTACAATAGGGTGACAGTATGAAAATGCAGCAATAGGGCGACACTTAAAAATAACATGTTTTTTCACATGTTCTCATTAAATACATTTTAATTTTGCATTAAGAAATTAATTTCCCTAATAATTTCATGTTAAAAAGCATTAATTTAGAACATAACTTTATTTACTGTCGCCCTATTATTTTATAACTAAAACTGCTACAATAGGGCGACATATTATGTGTCACCCTATTGAAGCATTGTTCACCATACCATTATTATGTGAAAATCCCACAATAGGTCGACAGTTTCAAATACCACCTGACAATAGGTGGCGCTGTTCTGTGATGTGTCATACGCCCATATGCCGTATAATTATGTGAGATTTACCCACAGAGTTCGATATGTACCTATCACAGCAGGCGGAATTATCCATGGCGTTTAATTTGTTGGGGTAATTCCCCATACACAAAATCGCCACTGTACCCTAACACCCGGCCCCAACTACAAAGATATTTTCAAATGTCGCATAAAGATTTGGGTCATGTCAGATCGGGGAAAAAAAATGCTCAGTGACTATATAGGCCCTATATAATTTTGCATAAGCCCGAGACGTTTTGGACTTGGCACTGGAGGAAAGTTGTTTTGACTCATAAATAAACCCTCCCCCATGATCCACGAATTATTTGACCATATTACAAGAATAACCACTGTGACCATCGCGACATGACAGGCCCAAAACGCCCAAAAGTTGCCGGTGTCTAGCATAATGTAAAAGTTATTATTTATGTAAAACACCATAATATGGCGACAGTTATTATTTATTGATGTAAAACACCACAATGCGGCGACAGTTATTATTTATGTAAAACACCATAATTTGGCGACAGTTATTATTTATTGATGTAAAACACCATAATATGGCGACAGTTATTATTTATTGATGTAAAACACCACAATGTGGCGACAGTTATTATTTAAGTAAAACACCACAAAGTGGCGACAGTTATTATTTATTGATGTAAAACACCACAATGTGGCGACAGTTTTTTATTTATTGATGTAAAACACCACAATGTGTAAAAGCTGGGAAATCGGCCCAAGTACTGCCCCATTTCACTGTGCAAAACAGAACTTGGATTTGATTGTTCTGAAATCAGGAATATTTTTTTTATTTTTAGGGGTGGTGGTGTATCATTGGATACTGGGCACCGGGGAATAGTTTTACCTTGGCAAATTGGCATATGCAGGTTTTTCTGACGGGGGCTAAACTCAAATCTAGCAGACACTCATCATTTACAAACAATTAAGAAGTTTAATGGTGGCTGTTGCAAATGCACCACATTCCAGTCCTTTTTTATGTGTTTTTTAACTTCTAAATTGTCACTGACTAACTTGGTAATGCATTTTGCAATAAAGTTCAATAAAGATGAGTACTACCTTTACCTAATAAGATACGGTTTAATATCTCATTTTCATTTACCAATTATATCATGTACCGGTAGCACTGGACAGGATACATACGCATAGACTAAAATAAGTTTTTACTCACTGGCGGTAAAATTCCCAATTAAAAATAATAAAGTAGTTTATGACACCAATGACATGTGGCATGAACTACAATAGTGTATTTCGAATTTATTTTTTTATTTCATTTTAATCTGGTAAGTTAAAAACCATGAGTTGCATAATGTGGACAGTGACACTTTGGAAATTGGCAGAATATGTACATGTACTTGGCTCACACACAAAAATGTAAAGTTTTGAATACAAGTCTAGTTCATTCAAAGATTTGATAAAATTAAATAATTGAAAATAAATGACAAAAATTGCCAATAATGATAAAATGCTTGTAATACATAATAAAGCATACTGTATAATTGTAATGAAAACATTTATGTAGTAGCACTTTGGAAATTACCAGAATTTGTACACATGTGGCATTTTAGTTCATTCAATGTATATTTTTGGGTCAATTTGCAGTTCAAACGTTTGTCTTCAAGACAAGACAATAATTACCAAATCAATGCATAATCTTTTGATTAAATGAAATAATTAAAAATAAATAAGTAAATGACAAAATGTTAAATAAGAAGCCCTGAAAGGGACATCAGTAAAAAAAAAAATTTGATTTGCTAAATCATTCGAAAGATTTCCTCGAATCGTGTGAATGGGGGAAATCCTGGAACACTACTAAGGCACTGTTCAAAGTGAACAGGACTGGACATCATGGTGGCATTATTCATGGATGCATCTAACTAATGGGGGGGGGGGGGGTGTTCAAATCCTCCCTACACACACATCCCTCTATATGTAGCCAATCGTTCACATGGTTTCACCAATGTCCCTTCCCGCGCTTTGCACAATGCTAAAAAAGTTTATAACACAAAGCACAGTTATTAACACTTATGAAATTACCAGAATACAAAATGTATATACATGTAATTAGCTCAGAAAACTGTAAATATGTGGACTTTGAATTTAATAGGTCTACAGTTGAAAAAAAAAAGAACTAATTGCCAATAATGCTAAAATGCTTATAATACATAATAAGTTTATTCAGATTGACAATTTGCAGTTTAAAAGTTTGTCGGGAACTAAACCGTATTACCAAATCAGTTAACAAAAACAAAATTAACAATAACTAGCCTATGTCTGTTCAATGAACAGAGCATAGGGCTTTTCTGGAGTATTTTTAATAAAATCACTTCAAATTTTGCATACCAGTATTGACCTACAATATTGACCTACCCACTAAGTTTCATGATGATCGCACTCTTTTGATGATGTCATTATGATGGTTACACATCGTGCACATTTATTTTTAAATATCTATCATCTGGACATTTTAACACCTCAATCGGCACAATAGCACAATGACTAATTTTACAATTCCAGCCTCTTTTACAACTTGGTCTCACATGACCTTTGACCTGAGTACTTTAACACAACCATCATATAAAGGTTACAATAGTACATGCATGACCCAAGTTTGATTCCAATTGGACTTCCAGTTTTCAAATGAGACAAGTTGGACAATTCCAGCCTATTTTAGAGCTTGACAGCAAATGATCTTTGATAATAATAATAATAATAATAATAATAATAATAATAATAATAATAATAATAATAATAATAATAATAATAATAATAATAAATCTCCTGGATGCGGCAAATGGGCGACTCTTCCCGAAATAACCTTATTGGGGCGACACGAGTGTCGCCCTTTTAGAGCACTTTCCCAACGCGCCTTACTAAAAAACACTCCAAAGGGGCGACTTTCACAATAGGGCGACACCAAATTGTCGCCCTATTCGACCAGGTCACCCTAACCCACTCTTTTCCAGGATTATGTGTCGCCCTAACCGGCAATTGAGGAAAATAATAATAATAATAATAATAATAATAATAATAATAATAATAATAATAATAATAATAATAGCGTTCGAGGGCGCAAGACGTGCTTTGCGTCGAGCTCTGAAATTCTGGCACAATTTCGCCTTTTCGACCGCCTTACAATATTCAAGATAGTAATAATTTTTCTTCTGTGAGTTTCCTGACACCACAAGACCTTTCTGGGATCTCTGTAAGTGATTTTCAGGCCTTTTTTAGGCCTTTTTAGGCCTTTTTAGGCCTTGATCTAAACACTTGACAATTTCCAGCGTCGAAGAAGGCGACGCCATATTGGTAGCCATGTACCAACGTACGGCTTTGAATAGGCCTCACACGGTGCGTTTCAGCACAAAGCAGTTTGAAAGGGCCGTCACGCCTGAAGAGGTATACAATGCAGTGGAGTTCGAGCTAGACAAAGTGGACACAATAGTATGCATTGCTGAGCTTACCAACCGATGGTACAACGTAACCTTCAACAATGAGAGAGATTGTATCGAGATAGCCGGGCGCGGATTACTCATTCGCAATGCGCTTATCCAGTGTGAGAGAGCCAACGTCCTCAATGCAGTGGTGGTATACATCAAGTGTCCCTATGAAATGTCAGACGAGGATGTCATCCGCATGCTGTATGCCTACGGAACAGTGGCCAATATCCGTAGGCAATATCACCAGTTCGACGAGAAAGTGGAGACGGGCGTCAGGAGCTGCCTGGTAAGAAACGTCAAGAAGCCCATCCCCAGCTTTCTCAAAGTGAGAGGTTTCTCTTTACCAGTCCGCTACAAGGGTCAGCTGAAAACCTGCAAGATCTGTGAAGGAACAGATCATATGGCCAGAGAATGTCCGGAAAGGGGGAGGTGTTTCGTATGCGGCAGTCAAGAACATAGAGCGGCCTGGCACAACAGGAAGGAAGACGACGACTACGAAGACATGGAAGATGACAGAAGGGACGAACAACAAGAAGACGAGAACCAGGAAAACCACGACGAAGAAGAGGATACACAAGCGGAAGACAAAGGAGAGGACCAACACGCGGACGACAACGACAAAGAGGACAAACACACAGAAGATAGAGAGGAAGACCAGAAAGAAGAGGAACATCAAGAAGACGCGGAAGACAGACACGTCAAGGGAGATGATGAGGAAGGCCAAAAACCCGTACCCGGCAACCCACAACCAAGTGAGGATCCACTGCCGAAGAAGAACACGCAAGCTACAAAACTCACTAAATCGTTCAAGGAGGCACTCGCACCAACGCAGAGAAGAGAGAACACAAAAGAGAGGGAGCCAACTAAAAAGAAGGGGGAATCATCATCCGGACCAAAGCCAACTGGATTCTGGGACGAGAGTGTAAAGGAATCACGCAAGAGAAAGGAAAGGGAAGACACAGACGATTCCAATAGGAAACTACTCAGGGATGAAGACGACGCAAGTGACACAAAAGACAGGGAACAGGAAGACCCACCATCTGATAATCAGCACAGCAACAACGACGACGACGACGACGACGACGACAATTGGGTGCCATATACACGCAGGGGGGTTCAACGCTTCAGACGTAGGAGGGGATCGGGAGGGGCATCCTCGCAACAAAACAGGAGGTCGCTGCAGGAAAGCGGACAACAAAACCGCAGTCTGTCCCAGCCGACATCGGATAGCACGAAAACATCCAACCCTAAGGGACGTGGCCGAGGTCAGAAGGCTATGTAAGTGAATATTTCAAATGAAATTTGTATGGATAGGTCCTTATTACCCTTCATTGCGATTGCTATGTTTTTCTTAACAGTAGCATCACTTAATATTAATGGTATCAGAGATGATCTGAAAAGAAATATGCTTTTTGATTATCTTAAAGATTGTAAATTCAACTTGGTATTTTTACAAGAGACTCATAGCGATCGCAATGATGAGGACATTTGGAGCAAACAGTGGGAAGGTCAAATTATTTTCAATCACGGGACTCGCCATTCAAAGGGGGTTGCTATTCTCACCTCAAAACAATCTGGAATTATTATTTCTAATATTAAGCAAGATGACGATGGTAGGTGGATAAAAGGTGATATAAATTGGGACAATGAAGTTATTTCTGTAGCATCCGTGTATGCTCCAAATTACCTCCGTGAAAGGACAATTTTTTTTGATGGTCTGACTGACCGTATCACTGGGGACGAAAACTGGATCATAGGGGGCGATTTTAATTGCAATTTAGATAAATTTCGTATTAACGATAGCAGCCAAATTATTCTGAGAAATGTTACACAAGAAAAAGATCTCGTTGATGTTTGGAGAACTTTACTTCCGGATGATGAGGGTTACACGCATTTTCACAAACCGACTAAAACGCCGAATAGAATCGATTATTTGTTTGTGTCTTCTAACATGTTTCATAGAATAGAGAATATTTCCTGTAGAGTGAGCGGCCTTTCAGACCATCAACTTCTTATAATGAAATTAAATGATAATGAGGTATCCCACGGGCAAGGCAGATGGATCTGCAACAATAATATTTTAGATGACGAAGATCTTGTATTTCGAGTGAAACATTTTTGGAATTTTTGGAAAATCCAAAAGAAAAATCATAATAATTTAGTTGAGTGGTGGGAAATTGGGAAGTTTCGACTCAAAGAAATAATCCAAGATTACAGCAAGGAAAAATCCAGGAATTCGAAAAAGGACCTTTCTCGCCTTCAGGAAAAATATAGGAAATTAATTAGTAATCCCACCGATGCCAATTATGATGAAATTAAGATCACCGAAGAAGCCATCAAAGCCTATGAATTTAAAGAATGGGAAAAATCCAAAATAAGAGCCAGAAACACAATTAAAACAGAGGGCGAAAAAGCTTCTAGATATTTTCTAAATTTAGAAAAACAACAAGTTCAGAAGAATAAAATGGAAAAATTATTTATTTCTGAGGGGAATTATGCCAATCAGAGTCAAATCATGTTAACCGTTGTAAATGATTTTTATAGTAAATTGTACACTTCTGAGGATATATGTCTTTCTGGTATGAACGTTATTTTGAATTCTATGATTCCTAACGTCGTTCCAGAGGATATTCTTGAAAGTTCTGAGAATGATTTCACGCTACTTGAATTAAAAAATGCTCTTTTCCAAATGAACAAAAATAAATCCCCCGGCATCGATGGCCTCACGGTGGAATTCTACCAAACATATTGGGATATTATTGGTATAGATCTCTTCGAAGTCTTTAATTACAGTTTTCAAAAGGGTCATTTAGGTCGTTCCATGAATACTGCCCTCATCCGACTTATTTACAAAAATGTCGGGAGTAAATTTGAGTTAAAAAATTGGCGTCCCATTAGTCTGTTATGTGTGGATTATAAAATTCTCGCTAAGACTCTTACTAATCGTCTGAAAAATATCATGCCTATTATTATTGGTGAAGAACAATCGTGTGGTGTCAAATCTAGGAAAATTCAAGACAATCTTATGATTCTCAGGGATACAATAGATTATATAAATTGGGAAAATTTAGGTGCAGCCGCAGTTAGTATAGATTTAGAAAAGGCCTTTGATAGAATCAATTGGAATTACATGTTTGCAGTCATGGATAAATTAGGTGTTCCCCCGTTTTTAATTAAAGGAATCAAACTTCTATACAGCCAACCGAGCTGTCGAATAATAGTTAATAACTACATCGGTTCCCCCGTTGAAATAACTCGCGGTATCAGGCAGGGTTGTCCATTGTCCCCACTTCTTTTCTCTATCTGTGCTGAAGGACTAGCTAATCTTTTTAGAATTAACAATGAGCTTAAAGGTATCGAAATCCCCGATTGTAAAGAGTCGATCAAACTCGTTCAGCACGCGGACGATTCCACGATTTTTGTGAGTACAAATAACGACTTTGACATTATTCAGGATATTCTCGATGTTTATTGTAAAGGGAGCGGGTCCAAATTAAACGTTTCTAAAACCAAAGGTCTTTGGTTAGGAAAATGGAAAGATAGATCGGATAACCCTTGCGGCTTTAATTGGTGTAATGGGAAAATAAAAATTTTAGGAATAGTTTTCGGAAATGACGTCACCCCGGAAGACAACTGGGGTCCGCGCGTAAATAAGTTTAAGTGTATTCTTGATAAGTGGAGCAAGCGTAGTTTGACTCTCATAGGCAAAGCAGTGATCGTCAATACTTTGGTCGGATCGGGATTAAATTATTTGGGGAGTATTATTTCATGTCCGCGTGAATGGATTAAGAAGATCGATAAAAGTATTTGGAATTTTTACTGGGATGGCAAAGTAGAAAAGATTAAAAGAAATACCATCAATGGTCCAAGAGACAAGGGAGGTACCGGTCTGGTTAATATAGAATGTAAACTCATCAGTATCAAGGTTCAGTGGTTTTCTAATTATATTAAATCTTGCGGCAAGTGGAAAAAATTCTTTGATTACTGGCTTGGTAAGGTCGATAATAAACTGGGTTGGTATGGCCTGTCTAATAGCCGTAATCCGGTCAATACTACTACTTTTTATCAAGATTTGATTCGTGCCTTTAAAGCTGTTGACGGTAAAATTAATTGTTCTTTTTCTGTAGTTTCTGAAACACGTGAAGTTCCTCTCTGGAACAACGTATGTGCTACGGATGATGATACCGAACTTAACAGTCCCTTACTCGCTTCCAATAATTTTCACAAAGTTAAGGACGTCATCGCTAACGGGAATTTGATATCCTTTCGTGCCGTGGCTAAAAAATGCAATGTCCACAATATTATCGCGGGTAGATTAGTCGGAAGAATTGAGAATCATATTAATCATAAGTTAATCGAAGAAAATAGAATCGGTCCTCCTAATCACGTTTGTAATTGGCTCGTCTTTTTTGATAGGCAGTCGAATGATTATGTTAAGGTTTCCGAAACCACCGCCAAAATTAGTTATTGTAATTTGATTCTAGCCAGATTTGTGGTCCCTAAAGTCCAAATTAAATGGCAAGGAATTCTTAATTACCGCATCGATGTCGATTGGACCTGTATTTGGAAAAATGGTTCCAATAATTTTATTATGGACCCAGAAGATAAAGATTTTTGGTACAAATTAAAACACAGATGTCTTCCTACTAAGGACTTTCTCTCTAAAATAGGTAAAACTGATGATAATATTTGTCCCCTTTGTAATGTGGAGCCAGAGACTCACGAACATTTGTTTATTTATTGTGTTAGTACCTTAAGTGCATGGATTCTTGTTGAACGTATCCTTAGGAATTATTCGGGTAAGAAAGATTTTTATCTAAACGATTGTAATAGAATCCTAGGCTACAAAATGAGTCCTGTTCACAATGCCATCATCGCCAAAATGCTTCGCGTTATATGGGTTATTCGATGTAAATTAGCCTTTGACAACTATTCTAATCCTTCCGATATCGATATTATATTTCAGTTCAAGGTCCGTCTCAAGAAATTTCTCTCTCTTGAAAATAAAAGAAACAAAGGTAAGAGTGGGTGGGTTAATAAAATAGCGCCTTTAATTACATAATTTTCTGTTACTTTTGTTTCAGAATACTTTTGTTATCCCTGCTGTTTTCCTTTTGATTTTGGGAACTGGATTATTTGTTTTAGTTCTGATGACTAATTGAGTGATTGATTGATTGATTGTATGATTGGCTAATTGGTTAATTATTTCATTCGTTCATTCATTTACTAAATTATTCATAAATTGTTTTCAATGCCTCTTTGTTAAGATGTTTTATTTACTTTTCCCATTGTAATGTTAATATTTGGTTGTTTTGCCTTAACATTATTTGATTAATTATAATTGCACTTTATGTGTTGAGTATACTATTGACTTTGTTATTTGGTTATGATATACGTATATATATATTAGTTGTACATATTAGTTCATGTTTGTATAATTCTTCGTAATGATGACTAACTAGTTAATTAATTCCTTTGCTTACTATTATTCATGAGTTTTTGTTTTCTATTTTCTTTTGTTAAGATGTCTTTGACCTTTTTCACTATGTTAACGTTTGGTTGCTTTGCCTTGACTTATTGTTCGATTCATTATAATTGCGTTTGTTGAGTTAGTTTTATTTTCCTGTTTATTTCTTATTTTGGTTTATTCATTTGTGCCCATTTCATTTAGTTATGTTATCTGTATGTGTATATTGTTATTCCTTTCTCTTTATATATCATTTTTGTACTAATAGTTTGTTGTAAACGTTTGATTTCAGAATTATCTCCCCCCCCCCCCGTTCCTCTTGCCCTTCCCCTTCCCCTTCCCCTTCCCCTTCCCTGCCATGTCTGTTTACCAAACCAAGTTTGTCATTGTTGTTTTTTAATCTGTATATCCTGTAAATAGTCCGGTTTATAGTTTATGTACACCTGTAAGGTATTTTGTATTTTTGTCTGTATTGTCGAAATGTGTATAGTATTGAAATAAATGGAGTCTAACTCCACTGAGACAGAAAAAAAATAATATTTACCGAGGATGGGTCATTTGGGAGACTTTGCCATAGACGCGTGCACAATTTGTTTTCAACTTGAATGTAACCTAACCCAAATATCCCCTGTCCTACCCCCACGAATGTTGGTATATTTTCGTTTTGGACCATCCTCTATCGATATAACTAACTTGTGACAGTAAAATTCTCACTCCTTAGGGGGGCTGGGTACTTAGGGAGACACTAAAATGTCTCCCTAATTCCACTTGTCTCCCTAAGGTATAAAAATTGACGACAAAGTGTCTCCTTAAGGGTACTTTTGTCATTATAATAATAATAATAACAAAATATATTTAAAAAAACATATGGAATATGGATGTGAAGCCTTAAACTCGACAGCATACAATACCAAGCTCTTAAAATCTCCACTGGAGCACTCTATGGGACTGCACTAAACAAACTACAAGTAGAGTGTGGTGATCCCCCGCTACATCTTCAACGCAACTACCTCTGTAACTTATATGGCATCAAACTTGGTGCACATGCCTCTCACCCTAATAAGCACGTTCAACTCGACTGCTGACAGAAGCAATACTTTGCTGAGAAGTGGAAAAATAATCTTCATCGTACCCCATTTGAAGCACGATGGGATCAACATCACTGGGATGTCCTCCCTCTACACAGCCCATTTCCGTACTGGCACTACACTAAACCTTACGTATCTATGAAGATACTGAATCAAAAATGGCATGTTACAGACAACAATGAAAAAGGTATTATCGCTTCTGAAATTATACACTCTACTTGGGGCAATTCCCTACACATTTACACAGATGGTTCACTCAACCCTGGCACTAACACAGTAGAATGTAGCCTATACATTCCCCAACTCAAATACTCCAAAAGTTTCAAATTAAATAACGAAGCCTCCATTTTTACAGCAGAACTGTTCGCCACCCTATTGGCTGTCGAGTGGATTGAAGAAATCCAACCCATCCACACCTGCATCTTCTCAGATTGCTTAAGTGCAATCCAAGCAATTGTTCATCCTATTCCTAATAATAAAATTGCATGTGACATCAGACACGCCCTTATCAGCATTCAAAATCAAGGAAATCAAGTTATTTTCAAATGGATCCCAGGTCATTGTGGTATTATAGGCAATGAAAAGGCTGACCAATCTAAAAAAGAAAGCCACTAGTAAAAACAACATCAACTTCAAATTACCCCTACACACAACGGAAGCTAAACATCAACTTAAAAATTGTCTTAAACAACAGTGGCAATCGGAATGGAAAAAATCCAAAGACTCTGCCCTCAAAACAATCCAACCTACCGTCTCCTTCCATATCAACACATGGAACCTTCCACGCTGGCAGGAAACGATTATCCAGAGACTCCGACTGGACATGTGCAACAATCTCAATAGCTTTCATCATAAAATAGGAAAACATGATGATGGTCTTTGTGAAATATGCCACTCTTATGATAATGTTAACCACCTTTTGCTTTACTGTACAAAATATAACAACAGCAGACGTACTCTACAAAAATCATAAAAATATACAAAAAATCAAATGACATTAAAACAATTACTCAGCTGAAAGCAAAATCTCATCCATGTAATACTCTTTATCAAAAGAGTAACATAATCGCCCATATATCCTCGTACATAATCTCCCATTTGATATAAACACACACGTCCACTTCATATCATTGTACTCACACGAGCTCATATACTATTATATTTTGGGTGTTTGATGATTGGCTGGACAGGGTGCCACCCTCATCACCTGGAGTTATGCGGGCCTGCGAATATGCCGGCGGAGCACGGGCTCTTAAATTGCAAGGGAAACGGCCCGGCTTGCAGGACCACCATGGCACTTCTATATGTTCGGAGAATCACTCACACCCTCAAACACAACCCTCCCTGACCACACCTCATTATTTCCCCATTCTGATTGTACACACAGGACTGATGCGACACATCAATGCACATCTCTGTTACTGAATCAGGAATTTATATACTTGATGCCATTGTAAGCTTACAGCCAAGGTTTGTCAGTCTATGGGATTGTCCTCATCAGTACGTGTTGAAAGCTGTTCCAGAATCGTTGGAAACACCGTCTTTGCTTAATTTGTCATTGTTGATGGCACAAAGGGCACGTAGTTTGCCGAAAGTGCCACCAAAACAACCTACTACAACAACAACAACAACAACAACAACTATCATGTGTATATGTAATTGTATCTTTGGGCGCATGGACACTGTAGTTTATGTCGGAATATAAAAATACGTAAAGGATTGCACGATGTACAAATATTGTAAAACTGAAAAGTGATAAAAAAAATTACAAAAGTTCGCTGTAAATGCACAATGCACTGTTATTTCTCAACGAAAATGTCTGTTGAGGTACAATAAAAACTTAAGTAGATCTACTGTCCACAAAAGTAGACTTTGTGGTGCCAATTCGTCACCAACACCACGAACTGACACCCTCTAGCGAGTGAGTGCCCGCACGCGCGCATATTTTACAGAACCGAGTAAGTTCTTTTTCACAAACTGACACCCAAGTATAGGGGAGCGCGCGCTAACCACATTTTCATTTTCACGAACTGAAACTATTCTTAATTTCACGAGTTTAGAGGTTTTCAGTTCAATGTTTCTGTAACCCCACGAGTATACAAATGGAGTAGATTCGTGTCAAAGCTTTTAAAGCGTTTTTCTTGGAATGGTATTTCCGCTACATGCTTGCGTGTCAATTCGTGAAAACGAAACATTTTCTCTAGCGAGTCAGTGCCCGACGTGCGCGCGCACACAGTACCTGGGTGTCAGTTCGTGAAACCGAAATTGACTCAGTACGCGGTTGCACGAACTGACACCCAGCCAGGTGCGCGTGAGTGTCAGTTCGTGAAAACGGTGACGAATTGACATACGAAAACACTGTAAATATACAGCAAATTGGTGCAAAAAAGTGTGCCAGATGTCTCAATGAGAAGGCAAACAATGTTCAAAGCCTGTTGTTGACTGTTATTTTATAAATAAACACTACCCTAACTTACTCTTCCAAACAATCTGTCACCGAAATCAATACAGTTTCGGTGCAGAGTACAATTTGTGTGTCTGTTTCCCTTTCATGAATAGAGTCACATATTTGTGTGAAGGTTTTGTGTACCTGTGAAAACTATGGCCATGCTTCTATTGAAAATTCAAAGTTAAAGGCAGACATTGCCCTGAAATCCCCCAAATTTCATCTCTTTGGTTGGTTAGTTACCTTACGTACGTATATCCAAGGTCTAACTGTACAAATTCTACCATATTGTGTAATATTTACTGAGCAATGTGGGGGGGGGGGGGGGGGGGGAGGACAAAGCATTGGCATCTGGCATTCAGAATGACGCCGCACACTGTGTAACCTGTATGCGAAGCCAAAGCGCTAAAATAAAAGGGCACCGCTCAACCAAATTTTAAAATTTCTAACGGTTCGACATTTCTGGCGACTTCTGAGTGATTTTCAGACAAACGCATTTTCAAGGGATGGTCGAATGCATTATTATATTCTTCCTTTTAATGATCTTTCCAACCATATTAATTTTAGGACAAATGGCTGTTGTAGCCCAATCGGGCGTCTCCAACACTGTTAAAGCGCTGTTTAAAAAGTTGTTTAAACAAGTTAAACAACCCGGGTTGTTCATGTGCCCTGCTTAAACAGATGTTTAGTGTAGTGTACACGATTGGTCATTGTTGCGATTTTCAGAAATGGGCGGATTTGGGGGTTAGTATTTTATAGGAAATATCGTTCCACTGACCTGTTCAAAGTTTTGCGTTGTTGGATGGCGGAAAAACGAGAGAAAAACGGCGCTCGTTTTCAACCGTCGGGGGGATGATAGCCTTTAAAGGGACACGTTGCCTTCAAATGTCATGAAATGTTGCTGTTTGGAAATGTTCCTTATCTTATATAAGAGTTGTTCATGCAAAAAAACACGTATAATGTGTTGCTATTAGTGAGTAGTGATTACAAAACAAAAATCTGACCCGCGAAACATAGACTTATTTCCAGTAGTAAATACCACCGTCTAAATAATGCGCAAAATACACTGTAAGGGTCTTTAGGCTGGCGCCGCAGCCAGTGGCCTTGTAAACCTATAAGATGATCGCCAGGTACCATTATCTACCTCGCGACAATTTACTTTTTTAGATTATCATTCAGTAAAGTAAATGCGGCATACAATTTGTTTATCGAGCGCGCGGTCAGGAAAATACAACACTCAACTGTCAATGTTCGCTCTTCAAATTTAAATTACACAAACGAAGAGCATTTAAATTTGTCCAAGCATTTGGCAAAGAACATAACAATGGTCAACTGATTTAATACCATGCAATAGAATTTCCGACATTTTGGCATAGCAATTCAAATGCATCGCTTCCATCGTTGTGGGTGAACAATCACAGAGAACTGAGACAGTAACATATTTAATTCCAAGACGATACATTATTAAATCGATACAGAAATCACTTTTGCAATTTTAAGAATTTTGCGAAGTTGATATAGGTGCGAAGGAATATGAGAAATGATGATTGGAAAGTGTCAAACAAAATATATGACAATTTGAAATGAAAAAGAATAGCTTAGCCTTAAGATGTCTTGTTTTTATTTTACATTTTTCTTACTTTTTGTCCATTTGATTTGAATTATTTTGAAGAGGCAAAGTGAAATTGATTGCGCATAAACGTAGTCGTAGTCAGTCTGTAAATATTGAGGGCACAATATCGAAGGTCCTGCCCACTTTTTTATTGTTTATAGTAGTGATTTACATCTTGTATACCCAAACATTGCAACTTATTTATGTATGCAGATGACTCCACGTTAACGTGTAGCTCCTCTAGTATTAACGAAATAGAAAGGAACTTGAATATAGCTCTTGCTAGTATTCACAACTGGTGCCTAAGAAACAAACTAGCATTAAATGCCAACAAAACCAAATGTATGCTTATTGGTTCCAGGCAGAACTGAACGTGTGCATTGCTGATAAGGTTATCGAAAAAATAATACTGACTAGGTATTAAAAAGTGAACAAAGAAACTGGCAGGAGCAGGATTCGAACCTGTTCACTTTGAAAATGTATTCAAAATGTTACCTAGTCAGTTTCCCTTGTGGACTGTTTGACGAATTATAAGTTAAAAAGTCGTATCCTCATTGAGTGATCCCCACAATGTCGCTTCCCAGGTTGTATCGTAAAATTGGGTGTGATCCCTGGCTATACAGCATTCTGGGTTTATGACTTCTAACTAGCGCCCACCCGAACAAAGATACTGACAATTTGGGAGACCGCCAACACAGGGCAAGATAGCTCAGTTGGTAGAGCGCCGGTACGGTAACCCGGAGATCGCAGGTTCGAATCCTGCTCCTTTTAGTTTCTTTGTTCACTCTGAAAGAGTTATAAACTTTGTTGCCAAATACTTTGGAGCCGGATGGGAATTTCCCCATGTTTTTCACCCTAAAAGAGTTTTTTCGCGGGTTTTTCGCCTATCCCGTAAATCAGCAATAGGCTTCTACTGGAGAGTTGAAAAGTTAACCGAAAATAGTTTTATTTGTGTAAACATCATTGTATTTGTTTAAATATTTTGTATGAATGTGTAAATATTTAGTTTTAACTAATAATATGCAGGGCCCCAATGGAAACCAGTTTTAAACTATTTGGGCACACCCTGGGTAAAGAAATGTAATATATAAATAAATATCGTTCTTTTTATGTAAAGTGTGATTTGGGAGTTTGGAATCGGTGACGGGTCGAGGTCAAAAACGGTGCACAACGTGGATTATAATTATGCATATTATTATAAGTGGTGATCAAGCGACATTCTATAGACATTCTGCGCACATCCGGGTTGAAAGCTAGACTCTCGAAGCTCAACAAACACGGTGCTATTTAACACATTCATTCATTCATGCATGAATGAATCACGCCATAAATGGCAGCGCAGTGCACGTTAGGCGTCCTTAGTTATTTACTTCGCCTTGAGATCCTCGTTTTCAAACGATACCCTGCACGATATGGGGGAGAAGGGTACCCCCTTTTATCCCTATACCCTAAGCACACTCTAGATTATTGTTATCTAACACATCCCCCTAGATTTCTGAATAGAATTCCTGAGATTCCGGGAACACAATGACCAACACAAAAGAAGGGGTCCCTTCCCCCCCCCCCCCCCCCCCCCCCATATCGTGCTTCATATGGTTCAAACAAGGAAGTGCGCAGATCGGTGTTATTTTCGTCAATTTGGGATTCCTCTATTGCAATCAGTTGTACGTATAGGACCATTTTATATGCTATTATATAAAGTGTGTGCTTCTCCAAGTTCCATCTTATTACTTTATTTAGTTGGAAATCGTGCAGCAACACGTTTGTAAGGCTATCATTAATTTCCCGCGGGTCGTAAGGGCGTGATACGTATTAAAGTCATTTAACAAAGATGGCCAATAGAGTTCCGAAGTCTGACGTCAGTTGCCGCGGGAACTGGTTCCAAACATTGCACTGATTGACGTCATCACTTCGGTATTCTATGCCATTTGACATTTAATCCTTGTACAACAATGCCATGGCTTTGCAGAGGAGCGCTGTCTGAGAGTGGATTTGTATAAATTATGGTATACTGAACAATGTATGTAGAACGGTAGTCATCTGATACACTATTGGATGGGACCCAAGTAGGCGGGCCCTATTGTTCTGCACGATGTTTTGATTGGATAGGACGCGTATAACGTCGACGGTGCAGTGGGAACCTTTAAAACCAAAGAACACTACATAGACATTTTACTGTAAATTTCCAAGTCCTTTGTAGCATTCCTATAAAGTGATTGCATAATGTTGGTACCTCTGATGACGTCATAGTTTGCTATGACGTCATCAGAGGCGCAGCAATGGCGTCTCAATAGCATTGTATGTAAAAAGTAAAGTATTAATTATTTATTATATTTTCTTGGAATAGGGTCAATGTTTTGATAACTCCCACATCAAGCGAAGTAAAAAAACATGTCAAGCGTCCCCGCCCGCTTCCCTTTTTCTGATAATTTCCATATTGGTCATTCAAATTCGCGTGGTTTTTGTACATCTGATCAAATTAGGGTTTCCTTTTCACTGTTTCGGCATTCACTTTCAATGTTTAAGCACTCAAGATTTTGTTCCTAATGTTCGTTTTCGTTTAGGGGCATTCTGTTTCGTTTTGGTGCATTCAAGACTTCATTTGTTGCATTCTTACATTGCGTTTTGTGACATCATTTAACGGTTGAAGCATTAAAATTAGTGCACGATGGTGCGCATATGACGTATGACCATGCTTTTCTTTTCTTATTGGTTTATGGGCAATAATTTTCACCAACTGTTAATTCAAATTAATAATATTTTGTGGGCCCGTCCCACAGCCCCCTCCCCCCTCCAACCCCCCCACCCCCCCCCCCCCCCCGGACCCGCCCAAACTGAAACAATTTGAACTGCGTATTTATTTCCCGGGTTCTTTATACTTCCTACATTAGTCATTAATTCTTATGCGAAGGTAGATTTTAAACGATCTTTTCCGACCGATTAATCCCATCCAATGCCCCCTGAGGCCTGCAGTTGCTTGAGTCTGGTGTCGGGCAAAAGGTCCAGCAGGAGTCGGCCCCCAGACAAGCCCGCGTGAGCCGGCGATAGGTAGTGGAATATCAGGCAAATTCTGTAATAACAAGAATAAAGATTGTTAAGTGCATATTGCGGCCTTAGGCCATACAAGTAAAAACATACCAGTTGATCGTCCAGGTTTTGTTTTTTCCAAGATGGCCGCCAAGCATATAAATTCAAAATGGTCGCTAAATATTCAGTACATATAAAGGGGCTGGTAAATTCTACATTTTCACACATATTGCTCTGGGATCATGAGGCTAATAGACGTCATACCCAGCTCGCAGGTGGTCGCTTAGTTTATTCAATTTCGTCGAAGCCACTTCTTAGAGGTTGCATGGAAATTCAATTCCATCAATGAACAAACATCTGTCACATGTTGGCATTCAAATTCGTTTCTGTGATTTATATGCATTCTGATTCGTATATTTGCCATTGTTAACTGAGCTAATATTTCGAGAATAAATCATTATATATTGGTACCTTGTATAAACACCTCTCTGTCAAGCTGATTTTGAACATAAAGCTGGTCTGTATTCAATAGAGAAGACTGATCAATGTAGATAGGGGAAGGCGAGATGCTGTGGCGAAAATTCAAAATATATAGACAGAAAAACCTGTGAAACAAGTATTTCTTCTAAGCCTTCTTCCACAAAACTTTGTTTACCTTTCAATGTGACATGGTTCGAACACAAACAAAAATTGGACTTCCATTAAAATGGCCTGTGAAAACAATCAAAAGGAAACAACACAATGTGTACTTATTTCACTATATTGAAGGGCTATTTGAATTAAATACATTTGTTTTGAAAATTGACTTGACTTCAAATTAAAAATATGCTTAAACAGTGGGATAACCACGCAGACGGGAGAATTTCTATTAAGACAACATCAAATAAATAACTCAAATAAACCATATTCTCATTTAAATTAAGCACTCAAAATGTGAAATTGACTGCCCATAAACGAAAAAGAAACACAATCAGATATCCGGTGGGCTTCGATTACTTTTACTATAATTGCACCATTTGGAATCCATGGTAAAAATTTAACTTAAGGATGGTTAAAATGTAGTTTTGAATGCCTAAAAAAGAAATAGAATGACTAAAGCGAAATTTAATGCAGTAATATCGAAAAAGAAAGCCTAGTTTGATTTAATTAGAAAAACGGCGTAAAATTGAAGGTTCATTGAAAAACAGTACCGGTACCCCAACAACTATTTGAATGAGAACTAAAAAATTGGTCTTTGAAGAGAAGGTTTTTCTCAACTCTCAAGGCATGTGTGACAATTGTATTCAAAAAGAAGGAATAAGGATTGTTGAGATAATTGCACAAACTTTAAAAATGCGTAGGCCTACACTTTGGATGCAGTTAAAAGTTAAAATGAAGGCCACTATGCACAGCATTTACACAGCCTGTTCACCCTGCATACTAGCCCACAGCGCCACCACAAAGCTAATACGCATCGCTGATTGGCCAGCAATAAAAATCTACACGATGACGTCGTGTCAAATCCAGCTGACTCCCTTGCTGCCAAACACCGTTAGAAGGCATGCTAAAAATTGTGAAAAAATACCGTTTCGCAGTGTCAGTGTACTACGGATTGACAAATCGGAAGGGTCGATCTGAAGAGTTCAGGAGACGGTAAAAATACGGGTCCGCCTAGACAACTAAACAAAATAGCAAGGATTGTAGTTTTTTTTCTCTCAGTGGCAAGTTGAAGTGCGGTTTCGCGAAAGGGAAGAAAATATTGCTTGCTTTTTGCCACTCACTCAAATTGGTAATTAATGAAATAGTTGTCCAGGAAGCTTATTTATTCCCGATTATTTTATGGTACATAACTTATCTATTTCGCCTAATTATTCGTCGCAATTTTGCGTCACTCGTAAGATGAGTAATTTCTGATCGGTCAATGTTTTGCGTGTGTAGTCAATACGCTATACACGAAATGTGCGCATGGGCAGGCAAAATCGTGGAAACACGTGTAAAGGGCCGGTAACACTGGCCACGATAACGATGACGAAAATGATGCGAATAAACGCTCTCTAATTGGTGGGTAGAACGCGCCGTCTTGCACGCGCGACAATTCCACCAATCAAATAATGGCGTTTATTCTCAACGTTTTCGTTATCGTCGTCCTTATCGTGGCCAGTGTGACCGGCTCTTAATAATGCCAGAATGCTGTGTTTGTCTATATTCAAAATGTATGATTTGCGCTTGTTCTTGACACAAGAGGGCGCTGTTGATCTTCGCCAGTAGGAGTCAGTCATAACGTCGTCATGTCAAATGTTTGTCGAAAATTTATTTTCGAAAGGACAACCCAAAGTCGTAAGTTTAGATGATTAATAATAACAATATGGTTTAAGGTTTCTCCCAAACTTTGTTGAATAGTAATTTAGTGGAATAATGTCTTGGTTTAATGTTAGTTTGTAAAGGGTATTTTGTGTATGTGAAACTATCAGAGAGACATTGGAAAATATGTATGAACGTTGCAAGCTTACATGAGGCCCATATTACATGAACATGAATTGTATGCATTTATTCGCATACAAATGTAAACTACCGGTAAAGACTCTTACACTATCATGGGGAAATAATGACACAAACTATACCAGGCTTATAACTGACAAGAGACATGTACACCTTTATTCACATATGTGACCCGCTCTGCAAAAAGGGCACTTATGTTGCAAAATTTGAAAATAGTGTTTTATATATAGCTGGAAAGGCCATTTCATAAGCTTTCATATGGTATATGTTTGAGGCCTGTAGCATTTTGCAATCACGAGATATTTGGAAATTTGCATGTTTGTTTTCGGGAATTTCTTGAAATGACTTAAGGAGAAACAAGCCATTTAAAAGAACAAAAAGCAAAGCAATAGATGGAAGCACTCGACAAAAACACATTCTTTTTCCTACTTTATTCACTGAAATCAAAGATTTTGGTTATGAAATAGAATAATATAGGTATCAAAGATGCACAAAATTCCCTCCCTTCAAAATCACTTGTTTGAAGAATTTTTTACCCTCTTCACATTGAACGGCCCATAACTCGTAAAAGCATACAGCGACTTATGTGCCCTTTTTGCAGAGCGGGTTACATATGCTATTCCATTATTTAATAAGTGATTCTGATACATATTGTTCTTCTTTGTTTCTTTTATGTAGATTAAACCGTGTTTATGATTAAGTGGATAGCTATGGTCATCCGTCGTCAAGTTCATTAGAGCTTTCAAGTGTCGTTCACATGAGTTTAATGACTGGGTTTTAAGATCTACAAAGGCACTACAAAGCAAAGAATGTCACGTCAGGGTGAAATCCGTTTAGAGCAGCAGGGGTCTGCAACAGATAAGAACAGTGGTCATCAGGAAGTAGACATTCATCCAGAAGACTCCGTCAGTCAATGCTGGTCTAAGACCAGTAGTACAGCAAGATCAGTGGCCAGTGCAAGAGTAAAAACAGCTGCCGAAAAGGCTGCTTTAGAAGCAGAACAAGCAGCTCTGCATCAGCAGCAAGCCCTTGAAGTAGAACTGAAGGTTCGCCAAAGAAAGACACAGTTGGCCATGAAAACAAAGTTGGCGATGGCACAGGCTGAGGAAGCCGTATATGCACGGAGCGACAGCAACGAACATTCAACTGCCTTCAGGCGCGGGGCCTACGCCTTGCAAATACAGGTCTTATTTTGCCTATGGGTGAGAAAAAAAACAAAGTGGTTAAATGGCGCCACCAACGGTGAGAAAGTGTTGGGGAATGAAATTCACTTGCTATTTTAACTCCAGAAAAGCAGCCATGCCTTGCATCACGTAAATTTGACTCCACAAACATGTGTATTACTTATTGTCGGGTATCGGTGAAATACCGTAAACACCGGGCCATGTCTTGCACTTTCCTGAGGTGACTGCTATCTTTAATTTGGTCTTTATGCATCCAAGGAAAAAGATCAGATGACTTCATGAACGTGTACACGTATGCCAATAATAGAACAAAGATTTGTCCTGTTGGTTATTGCGTTGGTTCACTTAGTCATAACCCAAAACAAAGAACTTAAGAATGTTTGGATGACCAAACAAATTATTTGACGGGGTAAAGACCAAATTAACAGAGTCACACAACTTCAAGAACAATTTGTCTGCATGCAAAACAGTCATGTCGACAAATACTTTAATTTTAGCACATTATGTCATCAATCGACAAAAGTACCATATAGTGACGTCACTTCAACAGCAAATCAGCTTATGGTTGCTTAAATGGCATTGGTTACATCACTTTTCAATTCACTGACCCTCAAAATGTCAAATTAATGACTTGGAATCTCATCACAAGTCTTCACAGCCTTATTTACTAGCTATAGTAGATTATGACGTCATTATGACGTCATAAAGTACCCTTCCTATCATCCCATTTTGTGCAGCTTACCCTCTTTTTGATCATAACACATTGGGCAAAGCTTTGGTAAAAAAATTGTGCTTTTGTCCACCGTGTAACAATCCCTGACATTTTTTGTTATTAAGGTACCTCACTATACCGAGCACACCAGTGGATACGTCTCCAGCATGTCAAACTACGGAGTTGGACATGGCAAAAGAGCCAGTTATGAAGCCAGACACCGGGGCGACAGAGTATCCAAACAAGACACTGGACACGGACAAGACAGTCGTTCAAGTCAAGACGACGGAGGCGGCCATTGGCAGCAAGGAAAATAATGCATCAGTTCTGGAGCTGGTGCATCAAGGTCAAAGACAACAAGAGCGTTTGCTTGAGGTCATACAGTTGCCTAAAACAGAACTTTTTACAGTATTGGGTATTCATTCAAACCTTCGACAACAGTGTAGACAAGTCCAATTTGGAGGACACTGCTAAGTTGATTCGGTTGTTACAGTACTGTACTTGTAGAGCAAAGAAAGTCATACAATGCTGCTCTGTAATGCAGCCAAGTGAAGGGTATTGGAAGGCTAAGGCCTTGCTTAAGGAAAGGTTTGGCAACAATTACACAATTGCAGAAGCTTGGGTGAACAAGGTTACTGAGGGTAGTAGTATTGGCCCATATGACAAGAAAGCACTCAGAGAATTTGCAGATGACCGTAAAACCTGCAAGGAAACCCTTAGTGCCATGGGGTATATTCAGGAAATAAATACACAGAAAGTGTTGGTTACTTTGGTTGAGAAACTGCCAAGTTACCTCCGTAACCGATGGATCAAAGAGGTCAGGGTAATCAGAAAGAAAAAGGATAGATCACCCCAAATAGGTGATTTGGTAGAATTTGTAGAAGATGCAGCAGATGAAGTTAATTATCCTTTGTACGGTGCCTTGAGTAAGCCAAAAGACAGACATGTAACAAACAGGAATGTCCCAAGGTATCCTGTAAGTCTGTATAGCAAAGACAATTACACAAATATGACAAATGCCAAACCTACAGGTAACATGACATGTATATTGTGTAATGGTAGTCACACCTTCTTTGGGTGTTCAGAATTTAAGGGTAAAAGACCAGAAGAAAGGTTTGAATTTGGTAAGTCAACAAAACTGTGCTATAACTGTTTGAGACCTGGGCATATGTAAAATGCTTGTACATTAAACCGAGTGTGCCCCGTTGCAGGGTGTGGAAGAAAGCACACTAAGTTCTTGCATCAGATAAAGACCACTCCAGAAGGTCTGTCAACCCCAAGAAGTGAGGTTACGACGGTACCAGCAGAATCTCTTGAGGTTCAAGCAAGAGACAGTGGCACTTATGGCTCATATTCAAGCCATGTTTCATCAGGTTAGAGTATTTCCTGAAGATCGAGATGTATTAAGATATCTGTGGTGGTCCGATGGTGACAGTTTTCAACGGCCAAGTGTGTACAGGATGACTGCACACCCCTTTAGTGGTATAGGAGTCCAAGTTGTTGTACCTTTGCTCTGCAGCGCACAGCTGAGGATAACCGACAAGACTTTTAATCTGACACAGTTGACACAGTGATACGTAATTTATACGTATACGACTGTTTAAAGTCAGTTCCTAGTTAAGAGGAAGGAATTCAGCTGGCACAAGAGCTTCGCAGTCATTTAGCTCGAGGTGGATTTAGGTTGACAAATTGGATGAGTAGCAGGCTGCAGGTACTCGCGTCCATCCCGGTTGAAGAGAGAACAAAGGATGTCAAAGAGCTCGTTTGTAAACATTCGTAGCAAACAGAGTTGCAGTCATCCACAGCGAGTCAATGGCATCATGTTGAATCGAAGCTCAATCCTGCCGATGATATCACAAGAGGACATACAGCTGAAGAGCTGCTTGCTAACAGGCGATGGCTTAATGGAAATTACTTTCTGTAAATTGAAGAGAGTGAATGGCCAGAATCGCCAAGCCTGAGAGATCTTGCAGAGAAAGATCCAGAAGTAAAGCCAGACAAGGAAATAGTCACGGTATGTGCTGTGAACAAGGTGGAACAGTTGAACGTGGTGGACAGACTGTTGGAAGGACATTCCTCATGGTACAGACTTAAGAAGAGTGTGGCATAATTGCTCCAGGTGAAGAACTCTAAAAGGCAACAGACAATGGACATGCAGATACCAATGACTGTAGTTGAGACAACAGCAGAAGACTCCATCATAAAGTACATCCAGAAGCAGTCTTTTTGTGAAGAGCTGAAGTTTCCTGAAAAGGAGAAGGAAGCTCCTGCAAAGTCAAAGGACTACATCAAGAAGAATAGTCCTCTCTACAAGCTTAACCCTGTGTTAATGTAGATGAACGAGTAAAACGCCCAGCCATTCTGCCCAAAAATAATCATGTGGTGATTTTGATCGTGAGACACTTCCATCAAGTATCCGGACACTCTGGCAGAGAGCATGTATACTTTCCCTGCTGCGTCCAAGATATTGGTTGATTAGCACCAGGCCTATACAGTCCACAATGCTTTGCGTGATTGTTTTCAGTGCAAGCGTCAATCAGCAGCACCAGTTGAACAAAAGATGGCATATCTACCATCAGACAGGGTCACCCCAGACAAACCGCCATTTATTTTGGTTGGTGTGGATTATTTTGGCCCCTTCATGGTAAAACGGTATGGATGCATCTTCACCTGTTTGGTTGTCCGAGCCGTTCACTACGAAGTCTTGCATACCACGGAGGCAGATTCTTTTATCAACGCATTACAGCGGTTTATGTGTCGCCGGGGGCAGCCAGAATAGATCAGGTCTGACAATGGGTCTAATTTTATCGAAGCCGAGCGTGAGCTTAGAGAAGCCTTGAAGTCCATAAATCAACAGAAGATTAGTGAGTTTCTCCTTCAGAAGGGAATCAAGTGGAAGTTTAACCCCCTACTGCATCGCACATGGGTGGCGCCTGGGCCGGGAGAGGAAGATTAGAACCACGCGAAAGCTGATGAATTCACTGATGAAGAAGCAAACTATGTACGATGAAAGTTTATCTACATTGATTTGTCTCGTTGAGTCCATCATCAATGGAAGGCCAATAACGACAGTGTCAGACGATGTGAATGACCATAGCCACTTACACCCAACCACTTACTCCTGCTTCGTGCAGGACCTGTCCTGCCACCCGATGAATTTGACAAGAAGGATATGTATGGGCGTAGAAGATGGAGGCAAGTTCAGTATTTAGCAGATGTGTTTTGGAGAAAATGGATTGGGGAGTATTTTCCAACTCTACAGGAAAGACAAAAATGGTTTGAGTCAAAGAGGAACATCAAGGTTGGGGACCTGGTCCTTGTTGACGTTGACTTACCTAGGAGTAAGTGGCTCATGGGGCGGGTGATTGAAACATACCAAGGAAGGGACCAGCTAGTCAGATCAGTCAAGGTCAAGACAAGGTCAGCTACTTTGATGAGACCAGTTCAGAAACTTTGTCTTCTTGAAACAGTAGAGAGAGCCGAAAGCATGGATTAGTTGTTGCTTGCAAGTTTGTCTTGAAGCTTATTTCCCAATAGTTCGAATAATTACTGAGAGTTCATATGATTTAATCCAGAAAGTGATATCTTTTGTATGTGGGTTACCTATTAATGTGTAATTGACAATAACATAAAATCAGTAGTAATAGTAGTATTAGCAAACTTAAAGGTACTTTCGCATTCTGCCTCAATTTGGTATGATTAAGTAAGTGCCATTTTTGTGGTTAGTAATAGAAACGACATTTAAGGGGTCGGGATGTAATGCCAAAATGCTATGTTTGTCTATATTAAAAATGTATGACTTGCGCCTGTTCTTGACACAAGAGGGCGCTGTTGATCTCCGCCAGTAGGAGTTAGTCATATGAAAAAACGTTCAGTCAACGTCGTCATGTCAAATGTGTTTTCCAAAGGACAACCCAAAGTCGTAAGTTTAGATGATTAATAATAATAATATGGTTTAAGGTTTTTCCCAAACTTTGTTGAATAGTAATTTAATGGAATAATGTCTTGGTTTAATGTTAGTTTGTAAAGGGAGTTTTGTGTATGTGAAACTATCAGAGAGACATTGGAAAATATGTATGAACGTTGCAAGCTTAGGGGGCCCATATTACATGAACATGAATTGTATGCATTTATTCGCATAATGTAAACAAGGACTCTTACACTATCATGGGGAAATAATGACACAAACTATACCAGGCTTATAACTGACAAGAGACATGTACACCTTTATTCACATATGCTATTCCATTATTTAATAAGTGATTCTGATACATATTGTTCTTCTTTATTTCTTGTATGTAGATTAAACCGTGTTTATGATTAAAGTGGATAATTATTGTCATTCGTCGTCAAGTTCATTGGAGCTTTCAAGTGTCGTTCACAACATGTACGATGCAGAAGAATTCTTAACTATGCTAGGTTAACAATTATTGTTAACCTCGCTCGCAAATTATTTGAACTCCCTAGTTTTGCGATTTTAGCACGCTTCGCACGAAGGTCACCACCGAAATCAATTTTCTGTGAACACAAGCGGGCGCTGTGTACCAATGCAGGGTGTAAGTGTTGGCCTATTGTAACGTATTGTAAGGACACATGCACTCTTTCTCTGGGATCTCGGGCACTAGGCCTTTTATTTCCAGTGGCGTAGCTAAGGGGGGGGGGGGGGGGGGGGCTAGGGGGCGCAGGCCCCCCCCCCCCCCCCCCCCCCAATAAAAAATCGTCGCAAATTTCACAGAAAACAACTCGATACGACTCTCCAGAAGAGCACAATGTTTGTTACCTAGGAAACACTCTACTGCGCCGGCGCCCTCCGGCAACGGGTCTCCCTGGCCGGCTAGCAGGGGCCCCACCGCTACGGCTCCACCGCTACGGCTCCACCGTGGGTCCGCTCTGGCGCCCTCCGCCGGCTGACCGGCACCGGCGCTGCAGTATACTCCCACTCCCCCCCCCCTGAATTTTCTCAGATGCAACAAAGAAATCAAACAAGATCACACTGATATAAAGAACAAAGAAACAATGTGATTTAATAATGAGAAGATTCGAGAATCAACAGGGTTAACAAGTGTAGAAATAAGAAAAGATCTTATACAATATATAACTTAAAAGATCTTACGGGCGAGGACTTATATAGGCGAGGGCTCAGACGACTTTGGCAACTCTGCAATGGGCGAGGACTTGGGCGAGGACTTTGACGACTTGGGCACTCAGCAACGGACGAGGACGACTCCAATAATGCGAACGAATACAGTTCTTTGGCGAGCTGGAACACGGAGCGAATTCACCTCCAAAACAGCCGAAGAGAGACGAAAACAGCGGGGGACGACACAAACTGGCTCCCGTCGCGAAAATATGGGGATATGAGACCCCAAATAATGAACCGACGACAGTTCACAGATACATGTCTCTTTTCCGGAAATAAAACTCAGCTCTAACTGTCTCCAGATGCTCCCACGCAGACGAGTCATATAGGTCACAAGTCCGAATAAAACGGCTCGATGAACTCGATAACCAAAATCCCAACGAAATTCTCCGTCCGTCTAAAGTCCTGATTTTGTTGTGAAGTTAGCCCGTTATATAAAGAAATGTATATCTTCCAGAAATTACCAAAATCCAGAACCATCTTACAAATTACGTCAGCTTCCAAATATAATCTTATAGAATTACGTCACATCTTCTCGAAATAACGAGCGTGAACGAGATTTCTACACAGAACTTTCTCGCACATTTCCTATCTTCAAATGTTATATGGCGGTTCCGAGAACTTTGTCAAAGTGTGTGGCTCCCTGACGGCCCCCCCCCCCCCCCTCTTATTTGAGAGGGGGATACGTCAGGGATGCCCGCTCTCGGGGCTGCTCTATTCGATTGCTATAGAACCCCTCTTAATTAACCTCAGAAAGAAACTTGCCGATTAGGCGTTTCGAATACCCGACTCGGATTTTTCGTGCGCTGTTTCGGCATACGCAGACGACATTTCCGTCTTTATCACCTCCGATCCGGGTTTCAAAGCAGTCGATCGCCAGATCCTCTGCTGCATGTCTAAACACTCAGATGTCCCAGGGTCTCTGGGCCGATTCTCCCCTTCACTTAGGAAATTCAAACAAATACGTCCAACAAAATTGGGGAAAATGCAAACATTAACTAAATAGAACTTTGTCTTCCTGGTCGCGCCTCTTTTACGCCCTCTCTTTCAAAGGCAAAATTATAATTGCAAATCAACTTGCCGCCTCCAAAATTTGTTACTCTCTTGCCGTTCTCTCCCTGCGGCCAATGTCCTAAGTGAACTCCAGAATTTATTTATTTGTGACCTGCTCTGGAAAAAGGTATATTATGTCGCAAAATATGAATAATGAGTTTTATGTATGTTTGGAAAGCCTGTAATGTAAGCTTTCATTTGGTACATGATAGAGCTCCAAATCCCTTTCCGTTCTGGAGATATCGCGTTTTTGCATATTAATTAGTTCTATGGAGTTCAAATTGCACAACAGAGAAAACAGGCTTTGAAATAGCTAGTTCTAATTCAATGCAATGTAACAGTGCACTCTAAAAAGGTTATTTTTTCACTTTATTTACTGAAATCAACATTGTTGTGCACCAAACCTAAAACTGTAGGTATTGAAGATGTCATTAAAGACAAAAAACAAAGAATGAAATTCAACAAAAAATGTCACCCTCTCAACTTTGAAAGGGCCATTACACATAAATGCATAGCGCGACTTATATCACCTTTTTCTGGAGCGGGTCACATTTATTGAATAAACATCTTTAAACAGGATACAATGATCAGCATAGGCTGTTTTCCATCAATGTCCTGTATAATGATACAAAATAAGACAAATAACACAATATAAAGCTAATCAACAATTGTAACAATACAAAAAATCATATTAAATCACTTAAAATAAAGTTTCTTATATAAAAATTTAAAGTTATAAAAGGATGGAGACATCTGAATTGATGAACGAATGTTATTCCAGACATTTGCACCTGCATACTTATACGACTGCTTAAAACTTTCAACATTGGGTCTAGGGAAGACAACATTTAAAGAATCAGCATTAAGTGTTAAAACTATGTCTATCGAAATACATTTCTATGTCATTACATAGTCGAATTGGAGCAATCCCATGAACACATTTATACATTAAACAGGCTAAGTAATAATCCCTTCTTTCCTCCAAGGTTTGCCAAGATAATTGTTTAATAATGTCTTCACCATGAAAGCTAACATAATCAAAATTATTAGAGACAACCCGGGCAGCTCTTTTCTGCAGTCTGAGAAGAGCCTTTCTACTGGTCAATAAACAGTTACCCCACACTGAACAGGCATAGTCAAAGCATGGTTGAATGGTTGTTTTGTAAAGCGTGTCAAGTAATTGACTATTAATTGTATGTCTAAGCCTAGTTAGAGAATACACCCTGTAAACAATGGATTTACAGAGATTCCCAAGTCAGGTTTTCATCAACTTCTACTCCCAAGTATCGAACACTATTTACTTGTTCAAGTTGGGTACCTTCAAGAGAAATATTCAATTTACCAAAATCATTGGTATGACGGGATTTTAAGAGCATGATTTTGGTTTTATTCGGATTAATGCGAAGTCTGTTATTATCATACATGTAGATATATCATTAATATTATATTGTAATATTTGGATAATATCATGGACATTATTTCCTGTCGTATATATAACTACGTCATCAGCAAATATGTTGCAAGTACTAAAATTAACACTTTGAATGCTCTTGTCGACTTCGTCTGGTCGAACAAGAGACACTACATCACAAAATACACCATATATAAACATCCCGACAAAGGAGAAATGGGTCTTGTATGCCTCCAAGCACGCATGTTCGCTTTTAGACTTACCACTGTCCAACGATTCCTTAGTCTCCACTCCCATCATGCCTTCTTTCTGATCAGCCACTTTTTCAGGCAATATCGCAAACTGGGTTATGACTTTCATCTTTTTCACCTCCACACTGACCCAAAATTTCATACTAGCATCCCCGTTTTTTCACAGTAAACTATTGCGTGCTTGGACGGCGTCCGGAGCTCGAGTCGATACCCAACCCGATTCTCTCAACCATGTCTACAATTTGCCCTTAAACTGCCCTCAATATTGGCTGTCAATGTTGGGCCAGTGTAATTTTGCTCATCGGCACCTTATTGGCCCAATGTTCAAGTTGGCCTAACGTTGGCCAAACATTACAGTTGGCTCAACATTGGACCGCTGTTGTCCCACTCTATTGAGAAACCTAGAGCCACCATTGTACCATCAAAGATCAAAGGTTTTTCCAATGTTGGGCCATCAAAACTGTTTTGTTTTGCCAACATTGGGTGTCAATGTTGGGCCAACATTGGCTGTCAATGTTGGGCCAGTGTAATTTTGCTCATCGGCATCTTATTGGCCCAATGTTAAAGTTGGCCTAACGTTGGCCAAACATCACAGTTGGCTCAACATTGGACCGCTGTTGTCCCACTCTATTGAAAAACCTGGTATGTGTTTTTATACTCTTTCTACAGTCTACATTTTTATTGTTTGTGTATGTGAAGTTGTGAATTTGATGTTATGGTGTGTAATTTTAGTATGATTATTTTAATATTGTTTTTATTCTCCAAGTGTTTTCATGAGAGACGATAGCATGTAATTTCCAGCATAACAATTAACAGTTTGGATGGACTTTGAACTTTGATGGCGCAATGGTGGCAGTGGCGGATCTACTGGGGGGGGGGGTTTTGGGGGTTTAAACCCCCCCCCCCCCTTGGGCTGAGAAAAAAAAAAAAAACATTGTCGGGTGTCGAAAATTCGGCACGCTGGGATGTGTAGGCCAATCACCTCAGGTAAACCCCCCCCCCCCCCCCCCCCCCACCCCCCCCCCCTTGGTTAAAACCTAGATCCGCCCCTGGGTGGTTCTAGGTTTTTTCAATAGAGTGGGACAACAGCGGTCCAATGTTGAGCCAACTGTAATGTTTGGCCAACGTTAGGCCAACTTTAACATTGGGCCAATGAGATGCCGATGAGCAAAATTACACTGGCCCAACATTGACACAGCAAATGTTGGCCCAACAAAACAGCTTATGGCCCAACATTGGTTCAATATCATAATGCTATCTGTGACGTGGACAGCCTTCAGAACAAGTTTCATCTCTCTGATGTGAGATTTGGGTATACCAACATAACAGCATGAAGGAAGGATAACATATTTCTCGGTCATCTCTGATGCTAATGCTTCATGTAGACATAGCAAATTCCCAGCAATAGTTAAAGCCAATGTATATCAAAAGAAGTCCAAAGTTCTCTGTACTGGACAGCATTACCATATTTGGGCAGCAGTGGACCCTCATGGTGTCCTTTCCTCAATCCGTCTTTTTTTGGAGAACTACCATTCGGGCAAAATACATTGGAATGACGTTGAAACCACTTGAGAAACCGAGACACCGGCGTTGAACTAATGTTGAATAATCATTGGATTTGAAAATAGATCTAATGTTGAAATCACAACGTTACATCAACGTAGACATGTCCATGTTGATTTAATGTTGAAATGTTGAAAGGTTTACGTTGATTCAACTTTTAATAACGATTGGATAAACATTGAATTTAGTTAATAATATCGCGACGTAATTTACACAGTTATTCAACATTGGCTAAATGTCGAAATCTGTACGTTGAAACACCGTCATCAGCCCAAAGTTGGATAAACATTTAATTTACGTTGATAACATCGCGACGCAATTATCCAATGTTAATATAATGTCTTACTGCGATCTAAAAACCAAATCGCACAAATGACGTTGAAACAACGTTGTTTTATGGTATTTCGACGTCATGACGTCATTTCAAACAACATCTAACGTTGCAATAACGTCGTGTGCTGACTGAGTAGGCTGTATTATCTCTTGACCTTCAGAAATTCTACGATCAAATAACCTGTTGCAGAGAAAATGTAGGTTTTTTGACCATTTTCTTGGGAGTCTTCAGGAAATTCTCGAATGGAAAACATGATATGCTATCAAGAGGCCCATACAGCTTCACTTCTGCAGCTAAATGGATCAGTCCATGTACATTGTACACAACGTACCTTTGACCATATAAATATGCAAAGTGATTGACATATTTGACTAACAACTCATGTGTTAATCAGACAACACTTTGTGGAATGTTGGATTAACCAAGATTAAAATGGCAGCGTGGAGCAGTAAGAAGTTCTTATTGAACACGTCTTCCAGAATGCCGTTAACATCACTGGCCCTGTGTACAACAAAAACTGCCGGAATTCTTTGGCTTAATTTCCACCTATCAACGTCATCAGTCAGTGACCTGGGTTTTCTTATTCTACTTGAATAAATCTCTGTGTTGTAATAAATACATCAAAAATTCTTCGTACAGTTTCGTACAACACAAAAACGAATGGCAGCATATAGTACGACGCTCACTCAGAACTCACTGGTTAATCATAACCTATTAATTATTACTCGTAATTTGTTTTAACCACCTTGGATTAATAGTAATAATACTAATAACAAATCTGCTACCAGCTAATTAAATGTACTGGCTGCACTGGATACACGTACATGTATGTGTGCACATTTTCATACATGTAGAGAAAAATCCCCAAGCCGTTATAACTCAGAATGTCATGAAAATAAACCATGTTAACCTCTAGTGTCTATTCTGATTGTGGTGCACTTTACCGACAGGGCATAACCAGAATAAAATCAAACACGTCCGCTAGATGCATTTAAAAATTCGCTAGATTTCACAACATTCTGCGAAATCACCGAGAATTACACGAAATACATTATGAACTCCTATTGTCACGGCCAATTTCCTTATGAAAACGTACATGTGTAACTTTGCTACCATGGTGTCCCCATTGTTCAAGGGTTTGTTTAAAATAATAGAAGTTCAAACAAATATTTCATAAATGTTGAATCACAACCTGCAACCAACGGTGGCATAGCATTTACTTCCAACATTTGACCGACAAGACCATTGCCAACCTTTACCCAACGTTGTTTCAATCTTCCTAACCAGCATGACGCCAATGTTTAATCATGACCTACAACCAACGTTGGTCGAACATTTGCTTCCTACATCTGACCGACATGACCATTGCCAACCTTTACCCAACGTTGTTTCAACCTTCTAACCAGCATGACGCCAATGTTTAATCATGACCTACAACCAACGTTGGTCGAACATTTGCTTCCTACATTTGACCGACATGACCATTGCCAACCTTTACCCAACGTTGTTTCAACCTTCCTAACCAGCATGACGCCAATGTTTAATCATGACCTACAACCAACGTTGGTCGAACATTTGCTTCCTACATCTGACCGACATGACCATTGCCACCTTTTTACCAACGTTGTTTTAACCTTCCTAACCAGCATGACGCCAATGTTTAATCATGACCTACAACCAACGTTGGTCGAACACTTGCTTCCTACATTTGACCGACATGACCATTGCCAACCTTTACCCAACTTTGTTTCAACCTTCCTAACCAGCATGACACCAATGTTTAATCATGACCTACAACCAACGTTGGTCGAACATTTGCTTCCTACATCTGACCGACATGACCATTGCCAACCTTTACCCAACGTTGTTTCAACCTTCTAACCAGCATGACGCCAATGTTTAATCATGACCTACAACCAACGTTGGTCGAACATTTGCTTCCTACATTTGACCGACATGACCATTGCCAACCTTTACCCAACGTTGTTTCAACCTTCCTAACCAGCATGACGCCAATGTTTAATCATGACCTACAACCAACGTTGGTCGAACATTTGCTTCCTACATCTGACCGACATGACCATTGCCACCTTTTTACTAACGGTGTTTCAACTTTCCTAACCAGCATGACGCCAATGTTGAATCCCAGCCCATAACCAACGTTGGCCGAGCATTTGTTTCCAACGTCAGGATTGCCAACCTTTACCCAACGTTGTTTCAACCTTCCTAACCAGCATGACGCCAATATTTAATCATAACATACAATCAACGTTGGTCGAACATTTGCTTCCTACATCTGACCGACATGACCATTGCCAACCTTTACCCAACGTTGTTACAACCTTTCTAACCAGCATGACGCCAATGTTGGATGACAGCCCATAACCAATGTTAGCCGAGCATTTGTTTGCTACGTCAGGATTGCCAACCTTTACCCAACGTTATTTCAACCTTCCTAACCAGCATGACACCAATGTTTAATCATGACTTACAATCAACGTTGGTCGAACATTTACTTCCTACATCTGACCGACATGACCATTACCATCCTTTACCCAACGTTGTTTCAACCTTCCTAACCAGCATGACGCCAATGTTTAATCATGACCTACAATCAACGTTAGTCGAACATTTGCTTCCTACATTTGACCGACATGACCATTGCCACCTTTTTACCAACGTTGTTCCAACTTTCCTAACCAGCATGACGCCAATGTTGAATCACAGCCCATAACCAACGTTGGCGAGCATTTGTTTCCTACGTCAGGATTGCCAACCTTTAACGAACGTTGTTTCAACCTTCCTAACCAGCATGACGCCAATGTTTAATCATGACCTACAATCAACGTTAGTCGAACATTTGCTTCCTACATTTGACCGACATGACCATTGCCACCTTTTTACCAACGTTGTTCCAACTTTCCTAACCAGCATGACGCCAATGTTGAATCACAGCCCATAACCAACGTTGGCGAGCATTTGTTTCCTACATTTTGCCGACGTCAGGATTGCCAACTTTTACCCAACAGTGACCCATTGTCAAACACCAACTTTAATCCAACGCCGACATTACCGATCAAAAACCGACATTGACGCAACATCAGCATGCTATCTGGGAAGAGACTTACGCACTTAATAGACAGCGGTTACCGTTATAGCTGTAAGTAGATATAGCTGAAAGCACTTCCACGCTATATGCGTCACACCAACTATTTCATCACACAAGTGCAACTACGGTCCAATCAAAAGCTTTACATCAAAGGTCCACGTATACCAAATGGGGCGGGAACTAGGCTAATCAGAGCTCTATGCGACACTGAATTCGAAGCGATTTCACTTAATGCAGAATGCACCTGCATGGCCTCGATTGCAGTCTCATACATTTTCATGCTCAATTTATTTCACGGGCAATTTATCAATTGCATGATTAATATAAAAAATTATGAAATTGTACTCATTCAAGAGCACCTTCGCCAAATCAAGATCAAAGGCGTTATGCGTCATTTTAATGCTTTTTTATATTGTGTTATGTGCGCAAGTAAATGAAATTAGTGTTATGAATTTCCCCTCATTCAGTATTCGCCTCTCATGTACAACCGTCACAAATGTGGGCGAGGCCGTCGCTATATATGTTTTTTCACCCGCCACGTGTCACTTATTTGCATACGCGTGCGACCTCGGCTGACCCTAACCTGTGAATGAATGGGTCGAAGTTGTTTACGCCAAGCCGTGCCAGAAAGTTTTAGGTCAATCTTGTGTACGCTAGCTCTTTCGAGAAGCTGTGTAGAGGATAATTTTTAGATGTGACGTAATTTGTACGATTCTCTAGAATTTCTAATAATCTCTGGAATGAATAAAATCCTTTATATACGGGCTAGCTTGGGAATTAAATCAGGACTTGATTTTCGACGGTGGACTTGAGATTTTTCGACCAGGATTGTGTACTATAGCACTGTGTGACTATAGTTTTGAAACGTTCAGACCTGTGACCTGTATATGACTCGTCTGCGTATGAGCGTCTGGAGGCAGTTAGAGCTGAGTTATATTTCCGGAAAAGAGACATATATTTGTGAACTGTCGTCGGTTCATTATTTGGGGTCTCATATCCCCATATTTTCACGACGGGAGCCAGTTTGTGTCGTCCCCACTGTTTTCGTCTCTCTTCGGCTGTTTTGGAGGTGAATTCGCCCCGTGTTCCAGCTCGTCAAAGAACTGTCGAAGTCCTCGCCCAAGTCCTCGCCCATTGCAGAGCTGCCCAAGTCGTCTGAGCCCTCGCCTATATAAGTCCTCGCCCGTAAGATCTTTTAAGTTATATATATTGTATAAAATCTTTAGTCTTAATTCTACACTTGTTAAACTCTATTGATTCTCGAACTATTATTAAATCATTTATTTATTAAATTACATTGTTTCTTTGTTCTTTATATCAGTGTGATCTTGTTTGATTTCTTTGTTGCATCTGAGAAAATTCAGGCTTTTTCTAGTAATATATATTTACAGATAGTTTGGAGATTTTTTTTTTAAGACCGTAACAGTCATCTATGTATTGACCACGGCCCACCGTCCTTATGTTCAAAATCGGCTTGACAGAGAGGTGTATGTACTATAAGAAGCAATAAATAATGAAATCAGAATGCACATACAAAAATGCCACAGAAACGAATCTGAATGCCAACAATGTGACAAATGCTTACCTGTTGATAAAATTGAATTCCCGAGCAATCTCTACCAAGTGGCTTCGACGAAATTTAATAACCAATTAACGACCATTCGAATTTGAATTATCGTATTTGTCTAGTGAATTCTCATATAATGAAGTCCAATGACTGTTTTTGACGATTGAATGCAGATGTAAAGATCATTCATTTTCAAATTAAACTAAATAAGCGCGG
>JAZGUH010000930.1:0-165432 GCA_037893225.1 Hippasteria phrygiana
ACTCAACCCAAGTAGGAAATATAGGACAAAGTGCGAATTTTACAACTTATTTTATTTTTATTTTACTCCCAAACAAATACAGCGTCGAACAAATAAATGACAATTGATTAGGGTTTACAGTATAATTTTTCTATTTACACTGGCCCAAACATTTATCCACAACACGAAAACGAAACATTGCATTTTCTATAGGTAAAGTGTTGACAACACAAACAAGTTTACTTTTGTTGGATGGCAGTAAAGGCTGAAATGCTTACATGCTAAAGTTAACAGTGACGGTAATATTTCTCGTTGAATCCTGATTCTCTGAACCTGTCCCTTCAGAAGACGTCATGGTGGTGGTGCTGCTACTCGCAACTCTTTTGGTTGGTGGTGATTTTTCAACGGCACCAGACACACGGCCTTGAACGACCGAGTTAACTTTGCGCTTGAGATTTTCTGATGTGCGCTTATAGTTTCTGACGGCATTTGATCGGTGGCCGGTAACTTTACAAATGAGCTGTTCGTCGACATTCTCCTTGTAGAGTCTCGAAGCTGCAGTGGCCCGAAGAGAGTGATTTGTACGGTAGCCGGCGAGTCCACCTTGTTTGCACACCTGTGCAACGACTTGGGTTAGTTTGTGACGTCCAAGCGGCTGAGCAGCGTACCAAACCTGTCCTCTTGGCTGGGCTAATGGCCGTAAATAGAGGGCGTCCGGTCGTTGGTCTTCAGGAGGACAGTGATGCTTGTACTTCCCAAATAGGGTAACGATACACCGCTCTCTGTCATCCTTGTTCTCGTATGCGTCCACTACTTTTGGCTTAAGGTGACGGTGTTTCAAGCCGCCCTGGTAGGTTTTTGTTGTATCCTCGGTGTATCTCAGCAACTTGTCACCGTTACTGTCACATATGATTTGAAGTTGTGGGGACTTCCACCTTAAATTTCTGTGTTCCTGTCCTCCACGCAGGGCAAAATTCAAGCCAATTAAATAGACCAAAGTGTTCAGAAGCTGGCTAGGATTTGAACTCCCGAGAACCTTCTGTTGCCACAATGACTCCTCCTCCTCCACTGTAATCTCCTCGGCTTGTTTGCGACTTATTCCCAAACCTGCCTTCGCTCGTTCTTTCATTAATCCATCAAGAGTGTTTCTCAGTTGTAGGAAGTCTGGGTCCAACAAAAACTTGTAGCTCTTGCCTTTCAGCTCAAAATAGAGCTGAACGCTGATCACAAGCTCATGAAGTGTCTCTCCGGGGTAGTCTTCGCCATTCTTCTTTTTCACCTCGCATATGAATCTTGCCCAAGCCGTCAGAGTCCTCATCCCAAGTCCTCGCCTAAGTCCTCGCCCATTGCAGAGCTGCCCAAGTCGTTTGATCCCTCGCCTATATAAGTCCTGCCCGTATGATCTGTTAAGTTTATATTGTATGAGATCTGTTCCTAATTCTACACTAATTAAACCCTGTTGATTCTCGAATATTCCATTATTAAATCACATTGTTTCTTTGTTCTGTATATCATCGTGATCTTGTTTGATTTCTTTGTTGCATCTGGGAAAATTCAGGCTTTTTTCTAGTAATTTCTATTTACGGATAGTCTGGAGATTTTCAGACCGTAACAAATTACAAACAATTTTATAAATCGTTCAGAAGAAACAACCAAAAAAATGTGTTGAGGAGCATGGAAAGTATATAAATACATCGCATGATGTTTGTGAAGCTAAAATGGTCGTTGCATTTCATGCACGTTCATTTCTACAAAACGTCGTGTACAAATTTCTATTATTTTACGAATTAAAATAATTTAAACTGGTAACTAGGCGGTAGTTGGTACTGGTTTGAAAGTTGTCGACTTCAATACACGTCGTTTGTCTCCACGACGTTTAATCAGTAGAATTACCTGCAGTAAAAATTAACCAGATTTCAAGATGCATAACGAAAAGTGACTAATATGTTGTACTCTATCCTGCAATACCCTACACTGTAAACCCAATTGTCCGTAAAATTAACGGTCGAAAGGCGTGCAGCAAGGTGCTACCCGTCTACCGTATTTTTACGGTCGAACCGTATTTAAATTTACTAATAAACCGTTTTCTTTACGGTGAAAGTCTGTAAATACTGCCACTGGTTTTATTTTTTAGAAAAAAATGAAAAGGTCGTACTGGAAGTTAAGTTGCCATTAATTAACTGCAAATTAACAAATGAATGAAGTGGGAGCAGATGAAACAGAATTTTTTACTTTTCATTATACTTTACTATGGTAGAGTGTACAAACTGAATGATGTCGTGCTTTAGCTTTATATTTAGTCTATCTCACCAGAATAAAGTCATGGTTTCCCAGCAACAATTTCAATATTTGAATACAAAAGGAGATGTAATGAGACTATTTACATATGCTTGTAAAAGAATCTTAATTCTATTGTGGAATTGTTTGAATAAAACATATTATGGTCAAGAAAGTGCAATTTAGCCTGAAGTTCTGCGACACAATTTCCTCATTTCTGAATGGTTGTGCAATTGCTACGTAATGTGCGGCCTTTATACGGGTTTGCCCGTAAAATTTATATCAGGCGTAGTCCATTTACGGTTACTCACAGTGAATATTTACAAGCTTTTCACCGTAAACAAAATAAGGGAATTTATACAGTGTATACGAATAGGGTATACCCCAGACGTATAGTCATTATTTGTGACTAATTCATCATTAATGTTTGAGTTTTAATAGTCTTCACTTTGGCGCATTGTAAAGATATAACAGCTAAATATGGCTATTTTTCAGTATAAATTGGTTGAAAATTGATTTCCTGCATTAAAGCCTCCAATTTTGAGCATCCTTTAGAGAGTAACTGATGAAAAACGACAATTAAAAATAAACATGTTCTCTCCTATAATTTCCAAAGTAGAGAGCAATATACAGAGGAGTAAACGTGAACAGGGGAGGATAATTACTGGCCTACTTACGATTAGACCTGTAAGAATCGCATTGACAGTGAGCGACACGGCAGTAACAGAAAGCACAATCAGATTGGCGGGAGGCTCGGCTGGTTTGCCTTTGCAAGTCTTCGGTGGTTTTTCGACAGTCAAAGCAGGCGTTCTTCCTGTACGTGGGAACGCGAAAAGAGCCACCCTGATGTCGTTATATTGACACTGTCATCAGTCTATCAAATTAAATCTTTTCAAACTTTTCGCTTCATTTCACATCAATTTCATCCATTTCATCCTTGTCAATTTCCAGTGTTAAACAGGTCTATAACATGAAGTTTTCTACCCACCTGTATTTCCATGATTCTGCGCTTCACTGTAGGTTACCGTTGTGGAGACAGCTTTAGTAAGCCTTACTATTATATGACTTCCGTTCCCCACAGCAACACCGTGGGCCTCACACCTATACTTGACATCATCGTTTACTGATGTCAGTTGGAGTGAAGCTGAAGTTGAGTAGGTGTGGTTCCTCAAAGCAGAGCCTAAGAAAAAGCAAACTCAGAAATCTCAGGTATGTAGGCCTACATCTACTGCAGCAAATGTGACAGACAGTTATATATATTTACTTAGAAATTGTCAATCTTTATTAACCTAAATTGATCACGTGTCAAGTGATGGGGTATGGGTAACCAATGATTCGACTCTTGGAGGCAATATGGTCTAGAATACATAGGCACAACTCCGATTGTTTCCAATAATGCTTTTCCATAGTCAAATATGGCTGATTTTGTGTCTACTATTTTGTTTCTCTACGTTTCTCTACCTGGAATTTGGCAGTATCCCAGTCTGTCAGTATATTTGTTCAGGGGCGCTAATCAGGAGTCATCAACCCATATTAAGTTTGAAAAGCAATTAAGCAACTTTGTACAATAAAGAACCTACCCTCGTTAGGAGGTAGAACTACACGATTGGTAATCCTCCAATTTTATTTGTACTGAATTATTACGAAATACTAGACTGTAAGTTAATAGTAGTCTCGATCATCCTGTGAAATGATGGCACCAGATGTGCTGTCGTTGTAAAGTAAAGGGGAAATTTATATCGTTTTCCAACGATTTCCAGCTGGAAATAGTTGGAAAACTGCTCTGTAGCCTTTAGTCAAGGCTAAAGGCTATAGGCCGCCCTACGGTTGAAAACGAGCGCCGTTTATATCTCGTTTTTTTGTTTGCCATCCAACAACACAAAACTTTGGACAGGTCAGTGGAACGATATTTCCTATAAAATACTAACCCCCAAATGACCAATCATGTACACTACCTTTAATCGTATGTGAAGCGTCAGCTGGTTCTTCTGATCCGTTCGCGAACACGCGGAACCACCTTAACTCCACAGCAGGTTTGACGGAATCCACTTCACACGTCAGATTAGTGTTGTATCCTAGCTGTGCCTCACATACATCTGCACCCCCAGAGCGATGATCGCACCCTTTGACGAGGGTCAGTGGCTGGCTTGGAGAGACTACCAAAAAGGGGTGGAACAGGAATAGGTGGTGATCGATACTAAAGCAAATTCCTTTAGGTTCAGCAATTCAAGAGAGATCATTCATGCAATCATGCATGGTTAATGGTTTATTTTCTACATCAGAATCCTTCAAAATAAATAACATAAAATTACATAATTTACTGTTTAATATGAAATGGGTCTTTATAGTGGGCCCGTTCTTGAAAATGTGGTGTAAAATTATTACATTACTTGTGCAAGCGTACGAATCAAAAGCGCACGAATCAAATCCCTGGGTCGGTCTGGGCTGGGCTGGCGAGTAGCGATCCTGTCTAAGGCCGGTTCATACTTCACGCGAATGCGAAAGCGAAGCGAATTTTGTGGCGTCAACAATATTTGTTTCATTATGACATTTGCCGTTACCCAGACGAATTCGCTTCGCCCTCAAATTTGCTTAAGTATGAACCGGCCTTTAGTCTTGTGCATTACTCACCCATGTCACAAACATCCACATGTCCTTCTTCCACCATTTTCATCTTGGGCTTGACCAAAAAGAAATAGATGTCTTCGTCTGAGGCAGTGACGTTCTTGATAACCAGAGAGAACTCTCCGCTGATATCATAGACGCCCTCTGGGATCCCGTTTTGAGGCGCAATATTCCCTCTGAAGTACGAGATCAACAGTGAGTGTCTGTTTTTCTGACCTTTATACCAGTACACGGCGTCGGTTTCTTCCAGCGTAAATTGGCCCGATACGATAGGAGGACAGGGCACGATCCCAGGGCGGCTTCGTTCTAAGAACACGGTGCCCTCGCTGTTTGCTCGGACGACTGGAACAAATGGAAAAAGTACATGTCGAACAAGTAACTACCCCACACTTTCTTTTTACATTGTAATTGGCTGTGAAAGGTTGAACAACTTTTCCCAAGAGATTCTCAATAACAATTGGCTATATACACATACATGTACAAAATTCCTGTACTAGCGAGTTCTGTCATATTTCTTCCTCCATTGATCTCACACAATATTATTATTGCCCCATCATCTTGACTTGATTTTTATTGCCAAATGATCTCTCTACCTCTTAAATGCATGGATTTATGCATCGCTTCCCGTTTGACGTGCTTTCTGCCTGTAAATCAAGGGCAATCAATGTGATTTTGGACTTTGCACGGAGGCAAGTGAACTATCGACAAATGCTGCGGACATAAAGTATGATGAACTGCAAAAAGAGAACTATGATTATTGTAAGAAACGCTTTTCTTTTAGATTTAAATTTCCAAAGTGAACAAAGAAACTGGCAGGAGCGGGATTCGGTTCGAATCCCGCTCCTGCCAGTTTCTTTGTTCACTTTGAAAATGTATTCAAAATTTACCTAGTCAGTTCCCCTTGTGGATTGTTTGACGAATTAAGATTAAAATTTCCTCAAAATTTCTAAAACGACAATAGTGTCGCGGGGTTGCAGATTATCTGAGGTTCGATAAAGTGAGAAATTATTGAGAGGAGTTTGTATTCGTATTCAATCGTGGACCTTTGCCAATTGAGCCAAGGACCATAGTTGAAAATTTTGAGGGATTTACCCAAAACGTGTAAGTATAAACAATACGACAATGGGAAGCCAACGTTGAAAGCTTTTACAAGATATGTGTGTGCCAAAACGTCATAAGTACAAACAAATGAAGGACAATGGAAAGTCGGAATTCCTTGATTTACACACTACACAGTGTGTAAAACGCCTGCGATCGGGGTCCTTCTCTCTTAATGTAAAAGAGTGAAAAACTCACTCTCCAAAAGAGTGAAATCCCTTATCAAACCACTCCAAAAGAGTGAATCTCTTATAAAAACCAGTGAAAGAGTGAAAACCGCTCCAAAAGAGTGAAATTTTAACTCTTTTGAGGAGTCATATGAGGGACCACTCTTTTTAGACTTATCCCTTATATGGCTCCTTGAAAGAGTGGACATTTCACTCTTTTGGAGTGATTTTCACTCTTTTGGAGTGCTCTTTATAAGAGATTTACTCTTTTGGAGTGGTTTGATATATTGCCATCCTTTTGTTCATAACTTTTTGGCATGGGTCCTTATTGGTTTTGTACACGATTTTCAAACTTGGACCTTTCTCAATCGAAGACCCTATTGTCCTCTATTGTTAAAGGTCCCCTATTGAATGCAAAAACAAACTCACGAGTGTTACTCGTGGGTTGTATGTCAATCTTTCTGAAGTCATTTCATAGTTGCCTTTCTGTGTCCCTCTAACAGGCGCAGGTAAAGGGGGAGGGGGCAGAAATATTTTTGACGCCACCCTCAATAGAGGCAAATCTATTAAATTCCTCTGGTAATTCCGCCCTCTCAAGCAATTATACAACCTTGTTTTGATGTGAATTGTAACATGATATTGTGAATACTCACTGCATAAGGCCAGGACGAACAACAATGATGTACATGTAGGCCTACGTTTCATTATGACTCGTGGTATTTCTGTACGTACTGTAAAATAACGGGATTCCCTCTGTAGGAAAAAAAAATATAGGAAAATTACGGCACCTAGTATCACGCGTCCGTAGTTTTCGTATTTTAACGTTTTCAGTCATCAATATCGATCTTTCGAAATTACTCACAACTTGCTGCTTATAACTGCTGCTTACTTCTATTTATTGTATTGTATTTATTGTAATCTTTACCGAGGGTAGTCCATTTCAGTTTAGTAAACTGCTTTCCAAAGGAGCCCTCACATTGAAATTTCATCAAAATAGAATTAGATTAAAAGATCACTAATACAAATAGACAAAAATAGCTTGCAAAATTTACACACATTTATAGACAAAATTGTGAGACAGAATAGATAAAAATACCCAAATCAAATAGAAATGCTACAAATGGCACAATAATACAAAAAAATTGAAATTGCTACAATTTCGTATGATGTCATCGTGACGTCACGTCAATGTTCATCAACAACAAATGCTTGCCTACCAACATACTACGTTTGAGCGTAATCGGACCTACGGTTCTCTAGATACGGGCCATTGAAAAATGCACATTTAAGATAACATCACGTGACACGTGATGACGTCATCACCCCGTCACTCTTTGGCATACAATTTCAGCTCAGGGTCTATGTTTCTGTTAAGTCTGAGTAAGATCTGAGGTTGTTTAGTGACCAAAGTGCCACTTACACAATTCGAGTACAAAGTCTATGAGATTTTGGATAGAACTAAAAATTCATAGAAAATCAGCCGATGACGTCATCATGATGTCACTTCGGATTTTACATGCTAGTGGCACTATCTACCTACCTACCTACTAATTTTTATGACGATCGGACCTACCCTTATATGTGTTCCAAAAAGCACATTTTTTGATGACGTCATAATGACGTCACACATTGTGTACATTTATGTGAAAGAATATAGAAGCTAACAAAGCTATTCATGCTATTACAAAAAGAATTTTGAATTTAGCAAGTTCTGTTGATGAGATATGGCTTTAAGAAACTTTGAAGTTCAAAACTTTAATATTACTGTAAAATCGTATGATGACGTCATCATGACGTCATCTCAATTTTCATCTATAACACGAGCTACACTAGATCTGAGGTATTTTAAGACCTAAAGTGCCGCCGACAAAATTCGTGTACAAAATCTATGGGATTTTGGTCAGAACTAAAAGAAGAAGGAAGAAGAATAAAATATCAGAACAAAAACAAGGCCTTTTCCGACTGGCAGTGTCGGAAAAGCCAATAATAACAGCAAAATATAACAATATTGCACTTATACGATAAAATTCAGTTTACATATAATATAAAAACAACAACATCATATGTTTCCAATACCCGTCCCAGCCCCTCATTGGGACACCCCCCGACCGCCAATCAGCATACTCCCCCGAAACCGTATGTGAACCCACTACCAGGTCTATCCCAAGATCCCATGCAATACCGAGCAGCCACGTAACAGTATAATTGTTATACTGTCCCGTCGCTACCGAACACCACATGAAGCCACAAAACAAACCCGGCAACAAATCCCCATGGAGCTCCAGAGAAGCCCGTCAGGCGTCCGACAAAACACACAGGCCAGCAACCGGGCACAGTCCCAACAAAAAAGCAAAGACTAATGCTACCATAAGATCTACAAAACATAGCCTACTAACTTACAGTTCTATTCGGACAGCCTTTGGAGCAACTGCCGTTTCTGAAGCAACTCCACAATTCAAATGCCCGGTCTGTATACGATGGTAACCATAGAGATATTCCCACCATGCCTTGCGCGATCCACAGCGTTTTCGATCGATTACTAACTCGCGCCAACCTCGTTACCATGGGTACGATCTTGCGGCGCCATGTTTTCCCACCATGGAGTCGAGGATGAACTCGCGCCTCCAAATCGGGGAAAGTTGCACATGCGCAGTATGTTAGAGTAAACGAACGATCTCGGGTCACTCGAGTGACGTCAACGCGGCTAGTGACAACATCTCTGGGAGCTGTAGGCCTGGTGGCGCTATTTGCGATGCCCAATTTTCTGTCAGCGCTGTGACCAGCTTATAATTTTTGTATTTTTTTGATCATTTATCATTGACAAATAATTGGCGTTTGTTAATTGTTACTATTTTAAATGACTCATAGAATTATTTTTATTTTGATAACAAATTGATAAGAAATGATTGAGGCTCAAATTTTCAATTTAGCAATATGGTCACAACATTTTAACTAAAATTGTCCTCCAAAATGACCAAAAGTTTTATCAAAAATCCATAGCTTTGCATAGGGCTAACCTATCATGACCATTGACCCCTCAATTTATTTCAATATTTTTACTCTTTCCAGTGATATATTTAAATGAATTGAAGCAACTTAACATTTTCATGAATCTGCCTTGTTAGGGCGGAGTGTCCATGACGGACGGACAGACAGAATCGGAGCCCCATTTTAAAGTGGATTGGTTTTAAATAAGGTGACACTCACATAAAAAAATACACAGGTTGTGTAAAATTTTACATAATTGCAATGTGCCATACGAACCTGCTAATAGTTGGATAAAACTTTACACAACAGGTGTTGGGTAAGGTTTTTCATAAAAGTTTGGAAAATGTTTACTTTAAAAATTGGTACAAACATTTCCCTATCTCGGTAAAAACAATTTGGTAAAATTTTACCAAATTCGGAAGTTCAAAAATACATCGTTTCTATGTAGAATGAACTTTATTTTAGGTTTTTTTTCTTACCGTTTTACCCATGTCAAAAGTTTACTAAATCTTCAGGTAATTTGGTATTTATTAATAAAAGGTTAAATAAGTTTATCATAAGTGAAATAAATCAACACATAAACAAGAACATTTAATGCAAAACATAACTGTACATTTATTCTCAATCACTTATTACAATTTCCAAGTAATCATTGTCCAATTTTATTCAATATTTTTTGTTACAATATACTTCAGAAGTATGGTTTGTCCATAATTCAGTGTTGATTTGCAACAATAACAGCAAAACACAAAGTTCAACGGTTACATATATGTGTGACACAAAAATAAGTCAGTCTTTTAGGATAAAGCTCTAGACTTGTCATCAAAACTTGCATGTATCTCTTAATTAGATTAAAAGAGTTAAAGCTGAAAACTACAGAAAATGTAATCTTTTTAAGCTAGTTTTTCTTTCTCAAAAGATACATTATCAGGTTTGTTTTTTAGTTTATGGATAAAATACTTAGCAAACAAATGCAACCACACAGTTACTTATTATGAGTGAGGTTCTTTAATACAACTCTGTCTCTTGAATAGTTTAATTAGCATCAAAGATTTTGACTCTTTTTGGGGTTGTAAGAAAAGTCAGTGGTCATTTGAAGTATGGTCTTTGTAGTTTTGTTCAAGGAAACATTTTTTTTACTTTGATGTGAACTTTTGTCTGGCTTTAACAAACTACCATTCGAAGATTCTTAAAAACTTCTTGAAAATGTTAAATCCACAATATTGCAGTCTGCTTAAAATTCAGTATTACACTGAAATGTTTTAGAACTTGGCAATCATAAAGATTGCCTTGTACTGTATTGTTCTGATCACTGTTGAATTTTCATTTTTCAGTTCGGAAAAAAATGAAAAGACTAACAAACTTCATGTTTATTATTATTTTTTTTTACATATTTGTACTGTTTTTATTACAACATTTTATGGTCATTGATAAAATTTAGATTACCTGAAACAATTATGATAGGCGTACATTTTGCTGGAGCTGAAGTTTCTAAAATCTCTGATAGTGCTACTTTTAACAATGCCCTTGATGCCCTACACTACTGATTCTAAGAACTCCCATGCCCCATCGCAATATCCTGATACTGTGGACTACACACAAAGTAGGACTTGAAACATACATCAAGTGCTTTAAGAAGTGGGATGGTTGCATAGCCCTCCTCTCCATGATCACGAAGACTTGTGGTGATGGTTGAGGCGGCCGATTTACTTACGGTCAAGTACCGTGTTCCAAGTCCATATTTTCCTAAAGAAGTACACAAAAGCAATATACATTCTGTGTACATAAACCAAATCCCCAATTATTTACAACAAAGAAAAAGTCAACTTGAAAAAACATTTCTTTGCTAAACGTGTTATAGCCATGTAGGCATGAACTTATATGCATTTTAATGATTTAGACTTCAACATAGAAACAAACTGAGTAAATTCAGTGAAGCTAGCACAGCAACCTCTATAAACAGTATTTCAACTGAATGACAGATCTACAGTAAAGACTAGCACTAACATTTGAAAAATATTGGGGAGTGTGTAGATCTTAAATGTGCTTCACAATGCTGCTCAGGGCAGGACATGGAAAAAGTAAATTTTCCTGAACTGGAGCCGAGTACATGGGCAGGCTAAGAAAGGAACAAGTTGTTGGCATAACCAGCAACAATTTCACTACCTTCAAAGAGCATTGTAGTTGTCATATTTTTAGTGCATATGGCTGAAACTGTACTTGCATATTTAATTGTACATGTATATAGTTGATGGCAGTGCATCATTCACAGTATTATGTGACGGGCGACTTGCATTAAAAATAGTATTTTGACCGGGGTCAAAAGGTTTGATAATGAAGGTCTTAAAGTTGATGCTTTGTTCCAGGCCTTAATTTTAGAGTGTGAACCGTTCGTTTAATTAAATAAAAGATGTAAGATTTAGCTACAGTACTTACTCTCTGGAAGTCCATTAAATGCTCCTGAAGACTCACTGAAACCGATACGGCCTCCTCTCCCCTTCCTTCTTCCAGTAAACAGAAGTGGAAAAACATGTATGGCCAAGTTCTTCCTATAAAAGATAAACCCTGTTAATTATTTTGTGTGTCCAATGAGTAATAGCTCACACCAGTTTACACAATTTCTGAAACGGTACATTATAGGGACAACTCATGCACCTTCATGGCTAATAAAATCAAAAGTTTCCTTTAGAAACAACTGCAATAATTCCATATTTTTTAGATATTCAAATTTCTTTTTCAAATGAAATATGTGATTTGGTTGTATCCAAAGTTTATAAAATCCTTCCTCTATGGCGCCACTGATTTATAAACCGTGTATGCCATTTGTGTACCATATCGCAGCCTGCCTAGCATAGCAAGCCTGCATGTTTTGTACATTGACTTTCTCAAACAATTTCACCGGAGTTCCTGCACTGCCCATACAAAATCAGTAGGCCTAGGTCTATACTAAAACATTACTGTACCAAATTGTGACATGTTGGCCTACGTTATGTTTACCTTCAAATGTCCGTATTTGTCGCTGTTTTAAATTAATTTCCCACCGCTGGCGCATCGTCGGACGTGGCAGCCATGTTTTTAGCATGGCCTTATGAGATACTTACCCTACTAACCCGCTCGGCGAGTCGGTTAGTAGAGCCAGGCTCGAGTAAGCGCGACAGGTCACGTGAGAGCTAAATCGAACGGGCTCGCGCTTGCACGAGTCGAGTAAGCGCGGGGTAAGTAATCGAACGCGGTGTATAGTGTATGGAATTCCATTGCTTATGGAATTCCATTGCTGCCATTTACGCGGCGCATTTGTGGCAGTGTTGCTTGGGTCCGCAGCCGTTTCCGCCGTCAACGGCGCATAGTCGCGTCGTGCCGTCGCATAGTCGCGTCGTGCCGTCGCATAGTCGCGTCGTGCCGTCGCATAGTCGCGTCATGCCGTCGCATAGTCGCGTCGTGCCGTCGCATAGTCGCGTCGTGCCGTCGCGTCGTACCGTCGCATAGTTTTGTACTGTTTGTATAGGGCCGTCGGATAGTCGCGTCGTGCCGTCGCATAGTCGCGTCGTGCCGTCGCATTGTCGCGTCGTGCCGTCGCATTGTCGCGTCGTGCCGTCGCGTTGTCGCGTCGTGCCGTCGCGTTGTCGCGTCTTGCCGTTTGATAATGAAGGTCTTAAAGTTGATGCTTTGTTCCAGGCCTTAATTTTAGAGTGTGAACCGTTCGTTTAATTAAATAAAAGATGTAAGATTTAGCTACAGTACTTACTCTCTGGAAGTCCATTAAATGCTCCTGAAGACTCACTGAAACCGATACGGCCTCCTCTCCCCTTCCTTCTTCCAGTAAACAGAAGTGGAAAAACATGTATGGCCAAGTTCTTCCTATAAAAGATAAACCCTGTTAATTATTTTGTGTGTCCAATGAGTAATAGCTCACACCAGTTTACACAATTTCTGAAACGGTACATTATAGGGACAACTCATGCACCTTCATGGCTAATAAAATCAAAAGTTTCCTTTAGAAACAACTGCAATAATTCCATATTTTTTAGATATTCAAATTTCTTTTTCAAATGAAATATGTGATTTGGTTGTATCCAAAGTTTATAAAATCCTTCCTCCATGGCGCCACTGATTTATAAACCGTGTATGCCATTTGTGTACCATATCGCAGCCTGCCTAGCATAGCAAGCCTGCATGTTTTGTACATTGACTTTCTCAAACAATTTCACCGGAGTTCCTGCACTGCCCATACAAAATCAGTAGGCCTAGGTCTATACTAAAACATTACTGTACCAAATTGTGACATGTTGGCCTACGTTATGTTTACCTTCAAATGTCCGTATTTGTCGCTGTTTTAAATTAATTTCCCACCGCTGGCGCATCGTCGGACGTGGCAGCCATGTTTTTAGCATGGCCTTATGAGATACTTACCCTACTAACCCGCTCGGCGAGTCGGTTAGTAGAGCCAGGCTCGAGTAAGCGCGACAGGTCACGTGAGAGCTAAATCGAACGGGCTCGCGCTTGCACGAGTCGAGTAAGCGCGGGGTAAGTAATCGAACGCGGTGTATAGTGTATGGAATTCCATTGCTTATGGAATTCCATTGCTGCCATTTACGCGGCGCATTTGTGGCAGTGTTGCTTGGGTCCGCAGCCGTTTCCGCCGTCAACGGCGCATAGTCGCGTCGTGCCGTCGCATAGTCGCGTCGTGCCGTCGCATAGTCGCGCCGTGCCGTCGCATAGTCGCGTCGTGCCGTCGCATAGTCGCGTCATGCCGTCGCATAGTCGCGTCGTGCCGTCGCATAGTCGCGTCGTGCCGTCGCGTCGTACCGTCGCATAGTTTTGTACTGTTTGTATAGGGCCGTCGGATAGTCGCGTCGTGCCGTCGCATAGTCGCGTCGTGCCGTCGCATTGTCGCGTCGTGCCGTCGCATTGTCGCGTCGTGCCGTCGCGTTGTCGCGTCTTGCCGTCGCATAGTCGCGTCGTGCCGTCGCATTGTCGCATTGTTGATTTCGGGGTCCTTAGCCGTTTACGCCGTAAACGGCGCATAGTCGCGTCGTGCCGTCGCATTGTCGCATCGTCGTGTTTTGACTGAACTAACCAGTGTTTTGCCAGTAAGTGGCGCTGTCTGGATGGCGTTGCAGCTTGGTACCCAACCCTCCCTTTTGGGAAAAGATGGCACAAATTCTCATTTTCATATAAAATGTACCGGGTACCAGACTTATTTTCTTTCCAGCGTCAGTGAAGATGGATACAACTTTAGATTATACATTACTGAATCCTTTTTTGCGTTGCCAAGTGGACAGTATCCTTTTAACAGTGCTAGTACAGTCGTTTTCTTAGTTCCGGATTTTTATTTCTGCATGGCTCCATTTATCAGCATTACTTTAGACAGAACGCTGAAAGTTTGCCAACAACTATCAAAATAGGCCTATGTTCATTAAGTTCTATGTTCAGATTTTAATTTCATGTTAGCGTGTTGGACTATATTTCAAGTTCACAACCGTTTTTCCCCCGGACCTCACGTTATTGCACTGTTGCAATTGCATATAACTGCTTGAATTATTCACTTACATGTAATTGTCAAGAGATGAACTGATCTGCCATTATTTTGCGGCAGGTTACACCTATCGTGAAATTTGTGGCATTTTGGAGATTCAACATGGTACCCGTTGCAGGTAATTTTTTAATTTTCTTTTAAAGAATTTTTGAAAAAAACGGAAAGATTTTACTTTACTACCGCCCTAGCAAAATCAGTCAGGAATAGCAAAATCTTACAAAATAACCAACCAACCCTTCTTGATAACAACTGTCTAAACATATTTCTACCATCTAACGTTGGGTGAGTGAATACTTTATCTGACAGCTCAGTGGCATTTAATTATCCTACAGCTACCAGAAAATAAAGTTCACCTAATCCCATCCCCTTCACCCAATTGCAGAGAATCATTCATGCTTAACCCCAGTGGCACCAATCGGCTTTTCCTAAGATAATTCATCATTGCATGGTAAACCAGTAAGTTTGTAAACATTGTTTTCAATGTACCTTTCGTTTTTAGCCTAAGAACCTTGCATCGCATTCTGCGAAAGTTAAATCTACGCAGAAACATGCCTGATGACAGGACACTTACTCAGTTTCTCCTTAAGAGGTAAGATTTTGCTTTGCAAATTGATTAAATTGAACAGTGGTGAGAACTGGTATCACTGCATTGTGTCTGATTGTCTGCGAGTTAGGGTCAAATTATATTATGACCTTTTATCGGTCCAAGAACCAGGGCAGGAATCTGTGAAACATGTCTGTTAAAGAATATATTTCGATGAATAACTTTTGTTACCAATGGCCACAGCTGGAAACTCCCAAATTTGACTTGTGCTCCATTACTCTCCTTGAACACGGTACCAAATATGCAGATTGTCATCAATGAGATAATACTTTGATATATATATTGTTTAGTCTGAATTACAAGACAGTGGTACAAACCTTGGATGTAGAGCTATGGGTAAAAGACTGTCCTCAAGATATGGAGTACACATTCCACGGTAAGATTGCAATTATGAAGTAGAAGTACATGAGATACCAATATTTCCACCGCAAAAATCGTAAAAATATTTACAGGATCAAAATAAGGACAGTGCGTTAAAAAAATATGGTGACTGCATTAAATAGTTTTATTCAACCATGATTGTGTGTAGAGGAGGGGGTTCCTGTTATCAACTTGGATGATAAATGTGCAGTATGATGGTGATGCTGTAACAGATATTTTAAGACAAACTTTGTATTCTAGAAATAAATATGATCAATGAAAGGGATTTCAGTACTGATTTCATGAAAAATTGTGTGTAGTTATACTTGACTTTCAAAGATAGTCATTTAAATTGACTTATTTGAAACAAATGTTTTATGCCAATGGTACGATGGTAAAACAAAATTATAAAAAAATGATTTAAATCCAAAAAATCCGATTTAATAAAAAAAAAATCAGATTTTTTTGATTTTTTTAAACAAATCATGATTTTTATCAACCCTGGTGTGAAAGCACTATTTTCCCATTGCTTTTTGAAAGCGAATTAAAAATTGAGAGAATTGTAAACCCAAACACAGTAAGCTTAGTTATTATTTGTGTTATTAGTTGTGCATATTGACATGTATTTTTAAAGAATAATTTATTTAAAAAAAAGAAATTGTCTTTACAAAATGGTTATTTTCATATAACAATTTTTTTTTTACTTGGCTAGCGCCTTTGTTCTCGAGGGACAACGGATGTTAGATCCAGATGGAGTAGAAATGAGGAGGAGGCATCAACTGAGAAGACAGATGTACTTGAGCAAAGGTCCTTTTTCAATACATGTTGACCAGTACGACAAGCTGCGAGCCTATGGATTTTGTGTCCATGGAGGAATAGATGGGTAAGAATTCCAAAATTGCAATGAAATGGGTTGATAAATGCAAGTTATGATAATCAGAGCTCCACAACTTCCTTTGCACAGTAAACTTTTAACTTTGAAATGTTTTGCTGACTAGAAAAACTAAAGCGTGAATGTTGTGATATTTTTAGATTAAAAACTTGTTTTCAACATTAACACTGAGCGTGCCACTTGAAAGCATACATAATTACAATGGCAACATGAATATATCCTATGAAGTGATTGTAATTTTTTCAGACAGTGCCTTCATGCAGTCAAAAATACCGGTAGTTGTGCTGCAAGTGAAATACTATTTTTGTGTTTTGATGAATTGCATTACCATTATTTTCAAGAGAAAAATACAGTTTCATTTTGTTTCATCCACTTTATCTTGCTCTTCAGCTTCTTCCGTAGAATTCTGTGGCTTAGAGTAGCATCTACAAACAGGGACCCACAAGTTGTGGCTTCATACTTCTAGATTATGATAGAAGGTATGATTTTTGACGAGTAGAAATGTGTCTGAACAGCCACTTACCCCTACCCCCTATGGACATTCATTATGATATTGATGGAATCAGCAGTGTTAGGGTTAAAATGCATTTCATATTATGATCCCATTTCTCAACCAGGAGTGCCGCTCTGTATCCAAATGGATAGGGGTACAGAAAACGTAATGATTGAGGATATTCAAACAGCATTTCATTCGGAGTATGCCCAGCAGAACGAAAAGCCTTGTGTGATTAAGAGCGCTTCCCCTCATAATCAGGTTTGGTTTTTGTTTTCGTTTAATAGTGTATTGGGCCCATTGTGAGACAAAGAGCAAGCAAGCAAACAAACCAAAGTGCTGCACCTTATTGTAGCTGAACTGTAGTTGCACCTGAATTTGTTTCATACAAAAAGAAATTGGAGTCTATGTGGTTTAGAAGACTTCCACTGTTGACCAGTATAAACGGTAATGCATTTATGGGTGGAAACACATAAAAATGCAATGTTTAATTGAAATTGAGCAAACCCTTGAATGTGAAGGTAAATTGTCAACTTTTAGTCAATTTGCATTGTAGTATTACCAATTCCATCTAAAATTCCATCTCTGCATAATAACATGCAGTGATTTATGTCAAAGGGACAAATCAAAGTGATGCAAAAGCCAATGTAACTGATAAGAGATTTTTCTTGCTCATTTGACATCTTTTGAAAAGGAATTTACAGCGAATAGAACGCTTCTGGAGAACTCTTGTTACAACTGATAATGTAGTAACCGACGGATAATGTATCACCAACCGATAATGTATCACAAATTGACTGATAGTGTAGTAGAATTTCTATCCGATAATGTATCACGTGTCGACGGATAATGTAGTAGGAAAAAAACTCTAACCGATAATGTATCATCACAGAACGGATACTGTATCAACCGATAACGTATCAAGAAATCAACCAATAGTGTATCAGTGTGGGGAAAAAGGTATACAAACTTGTTTATCCAGTGATCGTACAATACTCTCCGCGGCTTTTCTTCAAAACGGTTTATGGTATAAAGTTGTAACCTTGATTTAGCATTAACCCATTCAAAGGTGTACATATATCTATGGCGCCATGATGACGTCATCGGGTATCAAATACACTCGATTTCTGCTCAAAATCAAAATAATTAAAAACTGTTCAAATGAATGGTGTGTTTTCAATCTTCATAATTAGTAAGACATTGCCTTGTTCAATATTTTTGCTCCCCGGGCACGATGCTGTTTGACCTTTTTTCCGGTGTTACCGGAAGTGTAATGAATTTAATATAACTTGAAAACAGAAGCATTTCACTACACACTTTTTTAAATCAATTTTCAAAATAGTATATTAACTGCACCTAGTCAGGTTTTCCTTGTGGTTCATTTGAAATGTTATGTTATAAAAATGTACAATGACGTCATTCCCCAAAAGGACGCCCTCTATCGAGAAAACAAAAACGGTTTTTTTTAAAGCGTGAAGAATTTGCTAAAGTGCTCCTATATGTTCGCTGGACAGTTACCGCAAATAACTTGGCAAGGTTTCATAATCATGACGTTATCAGACCGGAAATTATAGTGGGCAGAATTTTAAAATGCTTGTTTTTAATGAGTTGATCGTGTGTTTTATGAAAATATGTTGTTTAAACCTTGCCCCATGACTATGTTCGTAGCCAAAAGAGTGATAGCCGGTGCAATGTTAAGTGTTTGCTTCCAAGTGCTGTGACGTCATCAAACCGGAAGTTACGCGTTATTCATACTTACGCGTACAATTTCCATATTTTTACAATGTTTTTGTACTAAATGAATCTGGATGAACATGTATCCTCTGAATAGTCGGCATTTACCTTCCCTTGACCGATGACGTCATAAAACCGGAAGTTACTTGTTCATGTACGTGTTCATAAAATGCGTACTGAATTTATTGTACCCAGACGATGCATTTCGATTGTCCATGAAAACATAAATTCCGTGATTGTTTTTTGGACATTACGCTTTGGACAAAATATATCTCGTGAAAACGAACTTGGAAAAATATATTTCGTAAAAACAAACTTGAAAAAAAATATCTCGTAAAAACGATTTTATTTTTTTAATAAATAATATCTGGTAAAAACAATTTAGAAAAAGTATACTTTAAGTATACTTCACGTTTTGAAAATGTATACTTCATGGCGCTATTGGACTTTCGTAAAGTACAAAAACCTTGTAAAAATATGGAAATTGTACGCGTAAGTATGAATAACGCGTAACTTCCGGTTTGATGACGTCACAGCACTTGGAAGCAAACACTTAACATTGCACCGGCTATCACTCTTTTGGCTACGAACATAGTCATGGGGCAAGGTTTAAACAACATATTTTCATAAAACACGCGATCAACTCATTAAAAACGAGCATTTAAAAATTCTGCCCACTATAATTTTCGGTCTGATGACGTCATGATTATGAAACCTGGCCAAGTCATTTGCGGTAACTGTCCAGTGAATATAGGAGCACTTTAGCAAATTCTTCACGCTTTAAAAATGAAAAACCTGTTTTGTTGTCTCGATAGAGGGCGCCCTTTTGGGGAATGACGTCATTGTACATTTTTATAACATAACATTTCAAATGAACTGACTAGGTGCAGTTAATATACTATTTTAAAAATTGATAATTTTTTTTTACTGGAACGGGGCTTGAACCTGCGACCTCCGGACTGCCGTTCCGGTGCTCTACCAGCCCTATGTTGGCGCTTACCCAAAATTAGTCAATATTTTTGTTCGTTGGGCGCTATGGTCAGAAGCCATAAACCCGTAATTGCCATGTGGCCAGGGATCACGCCCAAAGTCACGTTACATTAGGGACCATTAGATTTGATACGCGTGCGGGATGCGTATGCAGCTCGGAAAAAGTCGCCTATCAAATCACCATTTTGCATTGTTATTTCATCTGGTACACTATCGGAAATTTACTTCTCAAATCAAAATGTTGAAATGCATAATGCAAGACTGATGAAATTGTCACTCAATGTGGGGGTTTAAAAGGCAAATTTGTCCGAGCTGCATACGCATCCCGCACGCGTATCAAATCTAATGGTCCCTCTAGCAATGTTGCATAAACGTAATTAATACTTTAACAATTTGCTTGTGTGTAGTGAAATGCTTCCGTTTTTAAGTTATATTCAATTCATTACACTTCCGGTAACACCGGAAAAAAGGTCAAACAGCATCGTCCCCGGGGAGCAAAAATATTGCCCAAGGCAATGTCTTACTAATCATGAAGATTGAAAACACACCATTCATTTGAACAGTTTTTGTTAAAAGTAATTATTTGGAATTTGAGCAGAAATCGGTTGTATTTGATAACCGATGACGTCATCATGGCGCCATAGATATATGTACACCTTTGAATGGGTTGATTGCTAAATCAAGGTTACAACTTTATACCATAAACCGTTTTGAAGAAAAGCCGCGGAGAGTATTGTACGATCACTGGATGAACAAGGTATTTATACCTTTCCCCCCACACTGATACACTATTGGTTGATTTCTTGATACGTTATCGGTTGATACAGTATCCGTTCTGTGATGATACATTATCGGTTAGAGTTTTTTTCCTACTACATTATCCGTCGACACGTGATACATTATCGGATAGAAATTCTACTACACTATCAGTCAATTTGTGATACATTATCGGTTGGTGATACATTATCCGTCGGTTACTACATTATCAGTTGTAACAACTCTCTTCAACATGATGTCTAACTTCTGGGTCGACAGATTACATCAGTTGGTGAGTGAGGGTGTGCCGGATTGTACATCGCCTTTGCAAATGTAAGTGGTCAAGAAAGACTCCAAACATTATAAAATCATGAACCTCATAAACGTTTTATTTATTTCTTATTAGAAACATTAACAAGCTAAATACTACACAGAGTTTACCCAAATCAAATAGCGCCCTCCTATTGTGTCCACCATACTTCTAACAGGCTAATTGAAATATCTGACTTGCAGAGAATGCCTACAGTTTTGCTTCACATCAATGATTCAGGCTGAACTTGACGATGTCAAAATTGAATGGAACCAACACAGAACAAGAACATCTCGTCATGTCTCGGCATTACCTGGCAAACCAGATATCATGTATTTCCTTCCACAGCTGTACGGTATGTATTTTTGATAGGGTTTTCCTCGTTTCTTTGTCAAATAGACTACTGCGGTATTGATAAGGTCATTGTATATGTTTGTGTTGCATATACGGAATCAATTTTGAGAATTTGTCGTTAATACATAAGTCGTCTTCATTCAATGACTTACAACTGAGTGACACAGCCAGCTATATAGTGTAGTTCGAGTAAAATAATAACATTGGGGAATTTCTTCCCCTTCATTTTGCAGAGTCTGTATGAAATGAATGTGTAGTCTGGAAAGACCCCTCCACCCAAAATTTGTCCATGCAACTTGATAAACATACTGTACCGTCATATCATTACTGAGGTCTATAACGATTTCTATAGGGTGTGTAAATAAATTTTGATCTATAATTATTGATGACTGTGGCTAATCTTTTTCTTAAAACAGTTAGTTTTGACATAAATAAGAAACATGTTTTCAGAACAGATCAAGAACATGAATTTAATGGGGTTGTGACATACATGGTTAAAATGAATTGCCGCTCTCTATAAATATAACTGTTTTGACCTTTCTTAGAGAACAAGCAGCCATGTAACGAGCACTTACTAATAGTATTTTTCTAACCAAAAACTTGTTTCGCTTGCAGATACCCACAATTATTGTACTCAAGTACCACTGACAGACATCGATGACGTCAAGCGAGAGTTTACTACTCGTCCAAGAGCGACAGGGTGTTTAGCTGAAATGGAGGAGGTGTGTCGTAACCTAATGGCTGGACATAATAAAGAAATGCCTTCATCTGTGGAGGATGGTATAGAACTGTTCCGATGGTTTTGTTCTGAATTAGAATAAGCAGGCAGAAACAAATTAATGTCCAAAAACCTTGGGAATTGAAACTATGCAGTTGTGTTGACCTTAATTAGCACTTGGCCACGATCCGAAAATCTGTACAAGTCGTGTAGGATTTTTGCATGGTTTGATAGTGAGCCCAAAAAGATGCTTTCATTACAGTTTCGTTTAAGAGTTGTAATAAAACTTACTAAATTGTTTCCACCCCTTGAAACATGAACCGTTAATTCTACTGATCTAAACTTTTTTTTTAAACCATGACTTCACTTAATCGCACATGTCATTAGATCATGAAACTCATCAGGATCTTCAATGCCTCGTGGCAACCACATGGTCGGCACACATGTACAGCTTGAGGGAAACCGACGAATCCCAGACACTTTGGGATAAAATTCAATGCTCGGCTTGTTCTCAAAACCACATGGGGGAACTTTCCTGGCTGCTGTCCAGAACTCCAATATATCCTCCAGAGATACGTCTGTGTTGATATCTGTAGTAGAAAGGAAAAATATCACTTAAGGGTCATTCACTGTTAAATCAAACAATTTGGGAATAGGTTCTAAGGTGATCTAATATTTTGATGAAGCTTCATCATGATAATCTATTGTGGCCAAAGTGAACAAAGAAAATGTATTTCAAATTTACCTAGTCAGTTTCCCTCGTGGATTGTTAAAAAGTCGTATCCTCATTGAGTGATCCCCACAATGTCGCTTCCCAGGTTGTATCGTAAAATTGGGTGTGATCCCTGGCTACACGCCATTCTGGGTTGATGATTTCTGACTAGCGCCCACCCGAACAAAGATACTGACAATTTGGGAGACCGCCCAACATCATAAGGCAAGATAGCTCAGTTGGTAGAGCGCCGGTACGGTATTCCTAAGGTTGCAGGTTCGAATCCCGCTCCTGTCATTTTCTTTGTTCACTTTGAAAATGTATTAAAAATGTACCTAGTCAGTTTCCCTTGTGGATTGTATGACGACAAAAGAATTGTGATTAAAAATTAAAATTTTACTTTCATGATCTGGCGACTACCAATATTTCTAGAGGTTTTACCGTATAACTAGATCGGCAAAGCCGCCATGGCTCGCTGCTAAAGGCGGGAGGGGAGGCCCCACACCACCTCCACCCTCACTACAACCAATATTAATCCCATCCCGTCTCCACCCGAATCTCATTCTATCCATTGTAATATAACAAAATAACAAATCTGAAATATTTGGCGTCAGATTGGGTAAGGTAAAAGGGTATCATGGTGGAGTGTCCGCTTTTTATATGCCAATACCAATAGGTCACCCAATTACCTTGCACCATACATAAATACACCTCACCCCACCCCACATCACCCAACATGCACCCCAACCCACATCACCCCACCCCCACCTCACCCCACCCCCACCTCACCCCACACACCCCCACATACTATGGAGGACGAAAAGTGGCCATCTGCTTTTCTGCTATCAGAAAAGCATAAAAGCAGATTTAAAAATGACTTTTTCTACTTTTCTACTTTTCTGCTACCTGAAAAGCAGATTGAACGTTTTTTGAAAATGCATTTTTCGACTTTTCTGCTTTTCTGCTTCCAGAAAAGTAGATTTTACTTTTCCTCCTTTTAAAGGCAGACGAAAAGTGGCCATCTGCTTTTCTCCTTTCAGAAAAGCAGAAAAAGTGGATCGAACGTTTTGACAACGTACTGTGCATTCTACTTTTCGGTTTTTTGATACCGAAAAAGCAGATTTTACTGAGGCGGCCGAAAAATGGCCATTTGCTTTTCTGCTTTCAGCAGACCGTGAATGTTTTGGTTACGAGTTACGACCATTAATTTTGTGCTTTCTAGTGGTTAAAAATAAAAGAAGACCGAACACAATAAGGTCTACCCTATAGATTGTAATGAAAGATTCCGATGTTTCCCTGAAATGAAAGATTCCGATGTTTCCCCGAAAGTCTATTTGTGGGTTTCCTTTGAGATGCCGTCCAGCTGCAAATCCTATATGCAAAGCCTAAATAAACCAGCGGGGTTTCATGGCTACCATCCAATAGACTTCTGGGGAAACATCGGAATCGTCCATTATAAAAATAACAGAGTGGACATGCATAAGTAATTATGTTTCGACGTCTTGTATCCACTATGTTCGCAACCAAAACGTTCATGGTCCTTTGAAAGCAGAAAAGCAAATGGCCACTTTTCGGCCACCTGAGCAAAATCTGCAGAAAAGGAGAAACTGCATGGAAAAGTCGAAAACGTTCAATTTGATTTTCTGCTACTCGAGCACAAGAAAAACAGATTGCCACTTGTCGTCCGTTAGCAAAAAAGGAAAAGTAAAATCTGCTTTTCTGGTAGAAGAAAAGTAGAAAAATCGAAAAATTCATTTTACAAAAACTTTAATCTGCTTTTCTGCTATTCAGATAGTAGACAAGCAGATGGCCACTTTTCGTCCTCCATACACATCCCCAAACCCCACATCCCGCCACCCAACATCCCGCCAACCCACATCCCCCGCCCCCCAAAAAGTTTCAAACCAAACGCATTAAAATTGTATGTACAGTGTATTTTGTACATTAAATAGTGAGATGTAACAATTCAATTGTTTTGTTTAATGAAACATTCCTCAATTTAAATTATAACATTTACTACAATGCAATGAGTAATAGCTGTAGATCTGATTCCGAATAATAGAGGTGGCAATCGGACACTCCACAACACAAAGGTTGCACACCAGTAAATCAATCTCCATAAATACAACTGATAAATACGCCAACTTCCAAAATTCAGGAAAAATACTTCGGATTAACCAATGTGTTTGAGAAACACACCAAATTAAAGCTTATTTCATAATTTTTCAGTTTCTGTTCAATTTTGTTGCGATTAACCAATGACTTTTGGGAGAAATTTTCATCCAAAGATGATCCCCCCTAAAAGTAGTCCTGTAGCCCATCGGCAGCTGTTGCCTACGCTCCATTGCAAAATGGAGCACATGTAGGGCCCGATTTCATCCGAATTTCACAGTAATACAAGCTGGCAGTGCTGTACTGTGCACGGCTTCATTCTCTTTTACAAACCCTAAATTTCAGGGCCCACAAAATGCTCTAAAAGCAAATAATTTGATGGGGTCTGAAATCGTGATTTGGCCGGCGAAGGCAATTTGGGGCCGAATTACTGGTCTGCAACCTTAAAGTCAGGCAAGATGGCGTCGAGTGACTTCCCAACTTTCCCTTTCTTTCCGTTGCGGGGGTACTTGTGCACGGAGCCAATACTGTTTGGGAGTACCTTTTATTATTACCATTTTACAACAGCTTCACGTGTCTATAGCCAGTGTTGTAGTCGAGCTCTTTTTGAGGTGGTGATTGGAATCAATTCCAAGTAGGCCTACATGTACTAATTAAGAAATGAACAGCTTTTTCTGAATTTGTTTGCTAAAAATACACAAATATTTGGCAAAGGTCTCATCTTATTTTTGTCTCATTTTAGCATAGGCCTAGTATAGGCCTACCTGTTTTCACAAGCACCCCGACCGTACTGCTGTTCATTTCTTAAAATCATAAGATCGGAGCTTACAGTAATGTTACTCAGATTTGATTTAAATCATATAACGTTACATTTTACTAAGGGCATAAAAGTGTGATGACCCGGTCTTTACCACGTCAATAATAACCGAGGAGGGGCGGTGACTGTTGTTAATGGACCGAGCCGAAGGCGAGGTCCATTAACAGCGGTCACGACCATTCGAGGTTATTATTGACAGGTAAAGACCGGGTCATCACATTTGTATCCGCATTCTAAATGCCTTCTTACGAAAAATGAAAAAACCTCACGTAACTTTTTCAACCAACTTTTTTCTCCCATTTGCTCAATACAAAACACATGCGTACGTATCGGCCTTGTGAGCACGTAAAGGCGCTCCGCGCATGTCTGTCGCGTGGGCGTACGCACACGCACGAGATGCAGCGTTTTATACGCGTGCATTACCGTTGTCTTACATTATGAAGTTCAGTACATCTTGTGCGCGCACCTACTATGCTCTCCCTGTTGCGTATCGGCTGAGAACATAATGACGCGCCCTGTTTAAACAACTTCCAGTCGTGTTTCAACAACCGTTTAAACACACCCACGTGACAGGCTCACGACCAATAGATCTTTATCATGTTGTCACCATCTTTGTCTTGTCCCCTGTATATGCATTAGCAATTATGAATAGTGATTCCAACTATGTAATGAAGGTCCTAGACTATTTTTCCTTCCAGCCTCGGTTTGGTTGCATTGATTTTAATAGGAGAAAAACAAGATGGCTGTACCATGATAAAGGTCTAGGGATAGTGAAACTCGCTGAGGCATTTATGAATGTGTATTCTTAACTACAACACTATCTAGACCATCGATTAATACACAGTTGACAGGGTTCCAACCAGTTAGATATAAACAAAATATGAATTGGAAATAAATGCAGATAAGCTCTTTATTCAAACGCAGACCATTTATTTTCTGCTATGTTAGCCATCACTTAACCAAGGCACATTCAAGCTTGGATGTGCATGCTGTCTATATTTAAAATGCACAATAAACATTTTTAGGCATCTTGAAAATGCCATTCTAATGCCAAGTTGAAATAATTAAAATGGGATTACTTGCAGTTTTCGGCATGACTTTTGGTCGAATGAATCCTGGGTTTTTTTTGGCCAAAGTAATAATCTCCTGGGATTAATGCGTCATCAGATTTGATTGTGATCTTCACACAAAGTAACTATTTGATAATACTGATGATGATAATTGTGAGCATTTAGTGCTGGAAGCAAGCAACCTAATAATTTACGTTAATGAAAACACTTGATATACATGTACACTGCAAATACCTGCACACTTTTGGAGAAAAAGTTCCCAAGAATAGACAGTGTTTTCCTCAAGCACTCGGTTGTTTGATCCTTCGGGTGAATGGAGAATGTCATACAGCTTGCGGAAATCACTGACTGCCAGTGGCTGGGGATCATAGATGAAGAGGGCTTTCATCTCGGCTGGGTTTTGTGTAACCTGCTCCCATAAGGGCCCCGGACCTTCTGTGAATTGTCTCACTGCACTATGAACCCTTGTGTAAATAAAGTAATTAAAGGAAAGACAAGTAAAATACATGAAACTTTTGAACAGTAGGATGTCAAAATGTTCTTTAAAATAGCATGTCGTTTTGAAGTATCAATTATTATTGACGAACAAATACCATAACTGTAACAATAAATGCTTGGCAAATTATCTAAACATAATCATGGTGCAGATGTGTGCACATGTATCACAAAAGCTGTTTATTTTCTGGATATTACTCTTTCCAAGTATTAATGTTCATATTTCCTTTTTCTTAGCATTCAGTGGTGGAAGCAAGCAACAAAAGGAAACTATTTGATTAAAATGGTAACACTGAATAATTCAGAGTGATTGGCTTTTTCAATGTAAGTGACAGTTATACTGAAATGTGTTCTTACCGATGGTAGATGCAGTGGGTGAAAAGCCTATTCACAAGTGAGTCCCTCTGCGCAAAAGTCACATTGTGAATTTTAGTGACGCCTTGCTCCAAGATCCAATCAGCCAGATCAACCACTGTTTCTGAGATTTCTGCTTCATCAGTACAGCTCATCAACTGAAAATTAGTCATAACAAGAAGAAAGGACTGTAACACTACACTGTTATCGGCAACTACCTTGCCTGAAAAAAATGACAGCTAAAACAATTCCTTAGTATTTGTTATTTCTTTTAAACAAGTTTTTATCCAGTGAAGGACCGTTCTGTAACTGATCAATATCGGAGTGTCACATCTGTTGTGAAAATGTATTCTCATGAGGGTGTACAGAAATTGCCATATGACACAATTTGCTGTAACATGAAAATGTCAGAACTACACCTGTCCGGTACAAACCACAATACAGTAAAATGACTGGTACACAGGAGTAATTTTGGGCATTTATCTCAAGCATTACAATGTACATGTATTCTAGAACAACACCATTGGTAAGCTCTAATTCAATTTCTAGCATCACATATTTGGCAAGTAATTCGTGCTTATGCATCCCCAAAAAGTAAAAGACCAAGAAAAGGAAAACATCATGTCTACTCTTTCCACAAACTAATTAAAGGGACCCAACCCAACTAAATAACCGGCATACAGGCCCGAGAAAACATTCAAATAAGCACCCAGAATGTGAATTTTCTGTAAAAATAAATCCTACCTTTTCTAGGTTGACACGGGTGGTTTGCTCTGCTAAGCAGTCAATATCTGTCATGTCCACGTCTTTTCCCACCATTGCTGCAAACAAGGAGGGGCAAAGTGCAGCAATGCCTAGGCCACCATGAGTAAGACTACACAACATCAGCTGCCCCGCAAGCTTGTATCCTCTTTGTTCGAGATGATTGATGTCATATGTGAAGGTGGCCTTATTTTCACGAACCTGGAACATTCCTGAACTGTTTACAACCTCCTTTAAAAGAAGGCTGTCAAAAGTGAAATGGGATTTTTATTTTTATGAATAATAATAATAATCCGTGTAACAACAGTAAAAATACGGTTCCTTTTTTAGCTATAATTTATGATATGCATATTTTATAAATTAAGTGAATTACCGAAAAAATTCACGTCGAGGTCCTCCTCCATCTTCTGCATCTTCACCAGCAAAGACAACTTGCAATGGAGAGGAAAAACTGAAGCTGCTGGAATTTACCGCCCGCATTGTCGAGTTCAGGATCCGACGTCTCTGTACAACAATGGTGGTAGGATCTCCTTCAGCTGTTTCTGACATTAATGATGCAATTATGTCAGCACATGACCTTTCAGATGCTCTGGAAAAAATCAGGAGACACATTTGTTAAAAGGACACTGGGCATGGCTGATGGGCTTGAGGATGTAACTGCAGGAATTGTTGGGGGGATCCTGCTTCAACGTACTCCAGTAGAGTTTGCACAAAGGGGTGAAATCTGATCTACCTCTAAATAAAGATCTACATCCAGAGTGTGTATGTACTATATGTGCCTGGTTCCCACCAGACACACACTCTGGAGACATATAGCTTCCAAAGTCCAAACCAAATGTCATTATACCCTTTTGTGTACACTTTGCCAATAACCAAAATTCAGGCAGTTCCCTTATATGTATCATACAAAATAAATTTCTAATTCAATGATTGGTCATAGCTGAATACAGTCTTTATATTACTTTTCTAAAGTGAACAAAGAAACTGGCAGGAGCGGGATTCGAACCTGCGACCTCCGGGTTACCGTACCGGCGCTCTACCAACTGGGCTATCTTGCCCTATGTTGGCGGTCTCCCAAATTGTCAGTATCTTTGTTCGGGTGGGCGCTAGTCAGAAGTCATAAACCCAGAATGCCGTATAGCCAGAGATCACACCCACTTTTACGATACAACCTGGGAAGCGACATTGTGGGGATCACTCAATGAGTGATACGACTTTTTAACTTATAATTCGTCAAACAATCCACAAGGGAAACTGACTAGGTAAATTTGAATACATTTCCAAAGTGAACAAAGAAACTGGCAGGAGCGGGATTCGAACCTGCGACCTCCGGGTTACCGTACCGGCGCTCTATCAACTGAGCCGAGTTGTGTGTAACTTGATTAACTTGATTACTGTTTCCAAGTGTTGATTTCTAGCTTCAACAGCAGCCATAGTAATGCCCTCCAGATCCAGGTCCTCATCAGTATCATCAAGGAGATCTATAGTTTCATGCACATTACTGCAAGCTGCATGATCCAAGTCCTGAAAAGCACAGATGTAAGGGATGACTATAAATACTGTGTATTGAATTATATGTGGTTGTCATGAGTAATTTTACTGTCCCTTTTTCTGTGAATTTACTTTTATTTTCTGTTAGTACAGAAACTTTTCTTTTAAACTTTTGCACAATTAGTCTGTTCACTCACCCACAGCCTAGTTATTATGTAACCCTCTGGTGAAATTACACAATAGACTATATAAATAGCATTCCATTCTTCCATCTGGCGCAAAGTTTCCAGTAGGAGATCTTTTGTCATAGGCACATTGGACTGAAGTTAACGTAGAGGGAGTGTTTGGTATTTTATTTGTTCCTTAGTTGGTATATGTAGCCTATAGGGTGTGGCCCCTAAGGCCAGATCACTTTCAGACGTCTGAGGTGTAGGACCTGTTGCCTGAGTTCCTAGTATTGGTTGCTATTTTGACTTGGTTATTTGCTTCGTGATTTCGGCTTTGGGAAGCTAGTGCTAGTCTGTATGCACACCCAGTTCCTGTGTGGAACCATTTGTGCCAGTTTTGCCACCTTTTTTATGCCAGTTATGGGCCTCCTGTGTGGAGAAGTTTGGAGCAGGCAACGGGCGGAGACGGATCGGAAAGAAACTAACTAAGCATAATTACATTTATTACTGCCATACGTATTCACAGACATTGATTGCTAGTGAATTACTTATTTGATTTACGGTTTTGAAAATTTATGGTTGTATCCTCATGGAATTGCATTAATTGAAATTGCCGAGTAATAACTTGAATTTTGACCGATCAAAGCTTGAATCTTTACGACTCATTGAGCAAGAAATTATATTTTTGAGACTGGATGATTCCTTTTTAGCAGTTTGGCGTGGCGTAAATTTGCATATTTGACAACTGTTAATTGAGAATGTCCAGTTGAGACATATCATTTTAGGAAGATGGAATAATTAGATTGCGGATTTAGATGGCAAACTGCTTGGGTGATGTCAACTGCTTGGGTGATGCTAACTGCTTTGGAGATTTATGTTAGACGGCCACATAGAGTATCGGCCACTGGACTAAGGCAGGGCGTGCTTCAAAGGCCTCGTTCGTCAAGTTTGAAGTTCCTGCTAGAGGTTTTGCTAGATTTTACAAACTGTTAATCTTCTAGTTTAACATTTATCGCATTCATTTGATCCTCACATGATGAGATAATACAAGTACATTGAAGTGATTGCATGAGAAACATTTATTAATTGGATTTGATTTATATTTTATGCGATATATATACATGTACATTGAAGTGATTGGGTGAATACATTTCTGCGCCCACCCGGTTTAAAAAATGTGTGCAGATACAATGTAATGTTAGTGCTCTAGTACATAGTTCTATAGGCTCTCAATTCACTTTACTTTATTAGAGACCCTGAAACTTGAGCTCGAGTACTAGACATATATACATAACTTATTTTATACACATGCTGAAATAGTCATTCTATTTTTTTTTTAAATAACTCGTCATACTATATATTTCCGTGTCGCATTATTTCAGTGAACTAATAGTAACTGAAGAGTATCGGGACCTAATTTTATTAATTTTTGTTCATAAGTTCATGCTAATTGCAACATGTTGTTGTTATGCTGATTCTATGCCGCTGCCAAACCAGTCTCTACAACCAACATTGCTTAATATTTTTTTGCCCACGGTTATAGTGTGGTTCTATACTTTCCTACTTTCACAGTCATTCTGCACCCAACTAAAAGTTACAGCTTGCTTTTTTTTCTTCTGCTTTTGTTTGTAATGTTTTACAATCGATATTAGTGAGAAGACTAGAGCAAATTTATCAGTGAATTCATGGTTTGGTTGACTCATTTCAAAGAACATTATTTTAAAAATGCAAACAACGAAACAAAAAACAAGGAGCTATTATTCAAGACGGCATTATTCATCAATAGCTGCACAACCTTACCAGAGTGTTTCTTGGGAAAGTTATGGGTGGGGTGTCTGGCTGCATAATACATTCTCTTGGGGCTGTCTGTGAGATTGACAAGAAAAAAGTTGTAGAAACAATTTGAAAGGTGAAAGGGTCTCCTGAGTTTAGACTGGGCTGCAACAAATGTCCACTGAATGTCGAGAGGTACGACTGTAAGTCTGCAATGTTGAGGTTTTGAACTTCATTTCTCCCTTGAGGGAAAAAGAGGTTGATGACTGCCTTCTTCAAATCAGTGATTCCTGCATCTCGCGGCAAGCCAATATCATACCCTCCACCGCCTTTACCAGCGATGACTTGCTTGTGGTTTTTTTTTAATTTAGCCTTGTGCTTCCATCCAATGTGTACTCTTAATGTTGTTGATGTCTTCCTGCTGGGACCTGGTTGGGCACCGCGTCTCCCCTTGACCATTTCCCCGAGTTTCTTCACGACAGGAGAGGCAGCTGCTTCGCCTAATCAGAAAATAGTGCAAAATAAGGTAAAATCTTATTATCTTTTTGTACATTTAATGTAGTATATTTTATATTATTTAATTTATTTGCACGAAGTAACACAGCAGTCTGCATGGTTGGGGGAGGGTGTCAAACCCCATCATAGTTTTGTTCCTTTCACACTGTCTATTTGGTTTAATACTCGAGTTCCTTATCACAGAACCACTATAAGCATAACAATTTGTCGTATATAACATCAAAAACATACCAGATATGTAAAACTACACTTTTCTCTAATTCTTGCTCGATCACCGATTCTTGTCACACCCAATGTGTTAAATTCTGCATCTGTCAAGGTAACAGCTTCCCTAGGTCCAACCTTAAAAAGAAATGAAATGAAAAGAAAATATTTCTTGACTTTATGCAATCATTGAATATGAAACAATGATCTTTAATTCTTTTAACCTTTGGACTTTTCTTTTTACATGCAAAGATGACCTTAACTCACCCCCTCAAAAAGAAAATAAATATTTTTCTTGAAAAAATGGGGGGAAATGTTAATGATTAAAGCCCTTTACTACAATATTCTGAGCCAGTAAATAACATTTATCTGAAGTCACAGAGAATTTGGCCATTCAGTCATGAGTGAATAAACCTTTTCGACATTCTACATGCATTGTGGGTATGGAGGCAAAACCAACCTTGTAATTTATACACAAACCTATGGCACTGTCAACCAGTCCAAATATTAATTGATTTTATATTAAATATTTCTCATGAGTTAAGAGATACTCTTCACATATCTTTGCATGGAATATCAGGAAAATAATAACAAGAAAAATACATTTTTAATTACAATAACAATAAGGAAATAATTAGGGAGTCCCTGTCAGGGTATCAGTTACTGATGAATGCAACTGATCTGGAATTAGAACTGCTAACAATGTCACATTATTAGCTATAAGAATAGGATTTTACAACCATAATAACCAATATCACATATGCAAGTGTGCATACTTTTCTAATGTCGTAAGTTTGTCATCGAATGGTGCATTAAGAATGTCTAAAGGGTTTATTGTTTCTTGATATGGCAATGATTGATATATGTTGTGGTTACTTAAAGTGAAAAAGAATGAAACTGCTGCAAACTGCTGACTGACTGAATGGACCTGAAATATACAAATCAAAAAATTAGCTGGCCTGACGTTTCGAACTTAAGCAAGTTCTTTCTCAAAGGTGAATGACAGAGTACAAGAAACAAACATGTAGGGAACACACATGCATGACGGGGTGGGTGGAGAAACACAAAAGAGGGATGCAAAGGAGCATGGCAGATAGGCAGTGGGTAAACATCAAAGGGAGAGGAAAGGACAGCCAGGATGACAGGAACAAAGAGGTGTGATTAGGGTAAGGATGAAGGGGGGGGGAGGGATTAAGATGAAGGTAGAAGCTGGGGAATTGGACAAAGGAGTGTGGTTCGGGGAAGGGGGGGGGTTTGAATTGAAGGTGGTAATAGGGCAAGAAAAGGAACAAAGAGAAGTGGCAAGGATAAACAGGAAATGGAAAGACAACACCATTTGGCCAAGAGACCCCAAGAGGGTTTTGCCAGGAGGATAATCTGTAAACAAATGACAATGGGGGAAAAATGTATAGTTAATCATTCCCTTCCTGGATGTTGAGACCATGTGGTTGAATAGTCCGAAGACGTTTCATCCAAACTTTCTCTCGGCTGAGGCGAACTGAGTCCTTGCGGTGGCAAAGTGATTCTATGCCCTGTAGAATCATATCAGAAATGGAATGGTTAGGCAAGTTGAAGTGATGACCAACAGGGGTGTCCATTTTCTTGGTGTTCACAGTCGACCGATGGCCATAGAAACGCTTTTTGAGCGTGTTACTTAAAGTGGTTATAGATGAAAGTGAATGACTGAGCTCACTTGCACTCCCAATATTTGACACAATTTCCATTCAGAATATTCTGTTTTCTTGCTAGAAAACAGCTCAAACTATCACTGTCGTCATTCATAACAATTTTCTTCCAGTTCTAGTACATCTGTCCCATATATTTCTTATCTAAAAAAAAATTAAGAACCGGCAACCAAACAACTACAAACACCCAAACAATATTATGATTGACCCATTTGTTAATGTTTAGGTAGCCCAGGGAGGTAGCCTATGTCTAAATGAAATAAGGTTTTTGTTTAGCTAGGTTTACATCATGTACATGTACCAAAATGAGGCCCTATTTTAGGCCTACTTAATTTTACCAGGCCTTGTCTACGGCGCTAGGCTGCAGATTTAAGCAGACTTAACTTAGTCTTAACATGTTTGACAGTTACTCATTCTGACTGATGTTCTTTAAACAAAGACAGCCTAGGTACACCTCAACGACACGAAAACAGTAAATTAGTAACATACCCCGTTCTCTTCAAATGCCTCTATGAGATGCTCCAGATCAAGCTAGTGTAAAATACTCTCCATTTTTCATTAAGTTGGCACCGCCGTGGCACACGTTAGCTGCGTCCGTTGCGGTAAAATATGAGCCCACATTCGCCTCCAGCTGTGAGGTCTTGTGCGCCACCTACTGGCGAAACACTGGTTAGTTCAGTCAAAACGCGACAATGCGACGGCACGACGGGACTATGCGCCGTTTACGGCGTAAACGGCTAAGGACCCCGAAATCAACAATGCGACAATGCGACTATGCGACGGCACGACGCGACTATGCGACGGCACGATGCGGCAATGCGACGGCACGACGCGACAATGCGACGCGACAATGCGACGGCACGACGCGACAATGCGACGGCACGACGCGACTATGCGACGGCACGACGCGACTATCCGACGGCCCTATACAAACAGTACAAAACTATGCGACGGTACGACGCGACGGCACGATGCGACGGCACGACGCGACTATGCGACGGCACGACGCGACTATGCGACGGCACGACGCGACTATGCGACGGCACGACGCGACTATGCGCCGTTGACGGCGGAAACGGCTGCGGACCCAAGCAACACTGCCACAAATGCGCCGCGTAAAAATGGCAGCAATGGAATTCCATAGTTTTTTGTATGTTTACAAATGATGTATACTACCTTTAACTTGAGGTTACACCAATATTTGAGAATAATTTGTAAGAAATCCTTTCAGACTTGTCACCGACTAAATTAGTGATCAGCTGAATCCCCGTCAGCGAGAAACTTGACTGCGTTTCCCGAAGTGGTCTAAACTTAGACGCCGAACATAATACTCGTAGCTTGGCAGACAGAACACACACGCTACACCTCCACCGTGTCATGCCCATCCTTCCGTAACGCTGAACATGTCTGGGCTTTGAAGGTATGGACCGAGGCAGATAAGACTACGTATCCCTCGAAAAAGCCGCGTAAAACTAGGTTGTCAAAAACAATCGTTTTACCAGGTTCTTTCCGCCTGCGTTCCCGGTTGTGTCCGGCCACATCATACATGGTGAGAACCAGATTTTAACGGGGTTTGAAATCAAGATGGCGGCTGTGGCAAATTGTATGTGATGCGCAAAATTCACTGCAAAAGTTATGTTGTGAAACTTGAACGGTGTTGTTACAGCAGCGTGTCAGGTTATACAATTTTGTTCAATGTTTTATGGACGAAATAGGGCCTACATGCATTTTAATCAGGTATATTAAAAGGGACACACTGCAATGCTATGCGCTTCTGTGTGTTCTTTCGGTCTTTTCTATTGTAACGTCTCTTTGGGAGTCGTTATCAAGAAGTGAAACATGAAGGCGGATGTAGACTTACACACAGCTGTTTTGCCGTTTTATTTACACAATTATGTACATCTCATAGTTATTTACATCTCAAGAGAGGGCGTACTTCAATGACCACGGACGTGGACGAACGGGACGTGACTGATGTTGGTAGCGAATAACTTTGACACTGTGTGGTCATATTAGTATAGTGTGTGAGTTTGTATATATGCCGGCAATCGTGGACCTAGGACAAAAGAATTCGGGCGTAGACAAAGGGGTCCACGTTTGACCTAACGTCCACGATTGAAAATCGTGTACAAAACCAATGGGAGGCCTTCCGAAAAAGTTAGAGTATAAACAAAAGAGGAACAATGGGAGGTCCACGATTGCACCCGTTTACATGACTGTAAGGACATACTGTGCTGTTGACGTGACCTAGCATGTCTATACAGTCTGTATGCATGGCTACATATACATCGTAATACCAGGCTCGTGACAGAGCATGTGAGAGAACTTTCCTATATGCCTCGCTAGGGCGAGAATGATTATCCGAGGCCTCGATCTTCACCCCTTATATTAAGAATTGAGAGGGGTGTGAGCGGGGGTGTGTCAGGGTCTTATCCAATGGGAGCATCGGATCTACTGGGTTATCAACACGTGACAATGATCATGAATAAGTGATGTGTGCACAAAGTGAATAGGGAAAATCTCAATGGGAGTTTACGCACACTTCTGGTCTCGGCTGACTTAGACGTTTTGGTGGAGGAATGTCCGAGAGTGAAAGTAAGCGGGTCAGTGTGGGTCACTGATGGGTGCGTTACGGGGGACTGTTTCAGTAGGAAAGGGTAGGAGGGAAACTTCCTCGTTACATAGGGTTGTGTACAACACTTAGTCTCTGGGCGGATAGGAAATATCCACGCAATGTCTATGGGGTAAAACTCGCAGAGGGGGGAACTAATCTGACCTCTGTGTGCCGTCGCAGGACACGGTGTATAAGGTAGTGGGTTGGCAGGGTACACTCGCTGAGTCTCATGCACGGGCTAAGGTATGTGAGGGGAAACTACATCGACTCCGGGACGAGTGTAGGGAAACTAGGGCAAAGGGTATGCACTTGCTACGTGGCAATGAGAGCTGTCTGCATAGCAGGCAGTGCATTAACTTCGCGCTGTGTGGGGACTAAGTGTAGATCGCTGCATGCGTTCAGTATGCTTGCATTGATCCATTATTGAACTATAGGTAGGAAAAAGATACTGGGGAAAGGGTAACTCAAAAAGGGTTGAATGCGGGGACGCAACACTATTTCTATTTTATTTTATTTCCTCTTCGTTACACTCAAGCACGTTGAATCCATCTAGGAAATCAGGCGCAGATCCGGGGGGGGGGGGGGGGGGGGGGGGTCGAAACCCCCCTGCTCGTTGGCAATTTGTTGTGTTGTTTTGGTTCTTTTTGCTTTTGCTTGTAGGGGCCTACGCCTTGCAAATACAGGTCTTATTTTGCCTATGGGTGAGAACAAAACAGAGGTTAAATGGCGCCACCAACGGTGAGAAAGTATATCAAAACTATCAACGACTGTCCTATTCATGAATACTCCTATAAAAGTGCTGTGAAACGCGGGAAACGCTTTTGGTTATAAGACATTTCGATTACTATTTGCAGATTAGAGTTGACTGTAAAGTGTCAATCAAAACTTGATGGAAAGGGAAAAAATATGTTGGCGCATGTAAGCCTGTAGGCATACGGTTCTTACACAAGCATTAACTGTTATCACTCCAGACAAGTCTTGCGCTGTCAGTCGACCACGCCTTTTAATAAAAAAAAACAGGGGATTGGTGAGGTTTCACATCGGGTTATTATTACAGAATGTTTACTACCCAAGATAAAAAACAACACTTACCTTTACAAGCTTATCCATCGGATCGCAGGGTTTGGTTTCAGGGTGGAAAACCGGGTCGTGCTGGCGAAGCTTAGGGGAGAGACTCCGTGCAATTTCGACAGGGACTTACAAAACTGCGGCTTTTGTACTTCCTCCCTTAGTCCCTCCGAGCTCTGACTAACAGGACACGGCAAAGCCAGCCGGGCATATGGCGTGCGAGTTAGCCATTGGCTAAACAGCAAATAGAAAGTCCCGTTTGATAATTCGCCCGCGAAAGGAGTCTATCCAAGAAAAAAAGTTTGCAGAGAGTAAAAAAAATGGGTTCCGGAGCGTTTCTTCACAAGCTTGCTTGCTTGATGTGAAGTAATTCAATAATATAACCCAATGATGAGAGGTGGGTTTTACATCAACACTTGATCGGAGTGATCTCTAAAGTAAGAGAGCTTGCGCATCAACCAGTGAAGTTGATGAGCAGACCATATGAGTTCAAACCGACACACCAGCCTCTTCAATCAAATGAAATTAACATTGAGACACCGACACACAGGGGAGGCACACCTCGTGCAATAAGTAATGTGACACTTTATGAAGGTAGCTTGTAAACATTATTTTCCAACCTGCTTGACACTCGGAGGCAATCAAAATAGCCAACTGGGACTTCATCAATATGCATATTCACCTCATTTAATCAAGCTATCATATAAATGGATTATGCTCGCAAAAGTTGCAAAAGTTCAAATATAACCCGATATCAGATATCAGCAAATCAAGTAAGACAAACGTCATCATTAATATTGACAAATGAACGTTTTTTTATCAAGCGAGAACCCAAGGGTGCGTGTCATATTAATGGATTGAGAATGTACGAAGGGGGCGTGCATGACACAATCACCCGAAGAAATTATTTCGATCATGATAGAGGCAGACTGCTATCAAAGTCTTCGGACTGAAAGTAGAATGAGTTGAAAAGAATGGTGTATAGGAGTGAACGGCCCCCTGAGCCCGGATCGGTCTATTTTCGGCGCTGTGTTATTATTCTGCCCTACAGGAACTTTCAAATTTGGGAGAATAAGCAGCTAGGTTGAACCAGGTTAGACCGAGGCCCATAAACAGACCGGTCAGAGAGTCTCCACCAGTGTAGGTCAGGGACGGATCTAGGTTTTAACTAAGGGGGGGGGGGGGGGGGGGGGGGGGGGGTTACCTGAGGTGATTGGCCTACACACCGCAGCGTGCCGAAGGCACGCCTTGCTAGGGGGTCCGGGGCATTAAACCCGTAAAGCATTCCCCCCGGAAAAATTTCACTAGGCAGCCCAAGGGGGGTTGGGGGGGGGGGGGTTAAACCCCCAAACCCTCCCCCCGGAGAGTCCGCCACTGTAGGTAACCAGCTGCTAGCAGTGCGGTGAAATCTTCAACCTAGTTCTAGATTGGTCAGTACAGGAAGATTTTCCTCCATTTTTACAGATTTTATGGAGATTTTGCATAAAAAAGCTGATGACATAATGGTGCAGCATCGTTTGCATGCCCTTTCAGAGAGATTCACAAAAATACCTTCCTTCAAATGCCTGAGGTAAACTAGAAAAGTGTCTCCCATCATGTGCAGGTATCCATGCAACAGAACAGAAGAATACTGGTGTTTTTCCTGGCAATATTGTAAACGTAATTTTTGTCAACTACATTTTCTTAGGAGTATTTATGGAAACTGTTTTGAAAACAACCGTGGTGTAGGCCTGCACTAATCCCAACAACAAAATAGGAAAATCGCACCTTATTTTAAGTACACATTTCTAACATTCAGGATAAGGTTATTTCAATTGTTCTAATTGTCATCCTCTCAAAAAGTTGTCGTATAAAATCCACCATGCCCCACCCCTTTCTATCCAATGAATCAGTCATTAAAATATTTTTCCAAACACAAGGGAAACTGACTAGGTAAATTTGAATGCATTTCACAGTGAACAAAGAAACTGGCAGGAGCGGGATTCGAACCTGCGACTTCCGGGTTACCGTACCGGCGCTCTACCAACTGAGCTATCTTGCCCTACGTTGGCGGTCTCCCAAATTGTCAATATCTTTGTTCGGGTGGGCGCTAGTCAGAAGTCATAAACCCAGAATGCCGTATAGCCAGGGATCACACCCAATTTTACGATACAACCTGGGAAGCGACATTGTGGGGATCACTCAATGAGGATCCCCCACACTTTTCCCCAAAGCACACTTCAGTTTAGGCCCAATACAACAAATGTTCACTGGGTATTGTTTCCTGAAAAAAAAAATAGGCCTAAATAAATACACACCCAACAAAAAAAATAAAATAAATATTAAACATATATTTCTTCTTCCCTACCATAAAGTTATTATCAACAAGTTATTAAAAAAGTTTAAGGAACAAAATATTTCATTTCAACAGCCTTTTACATAAAAAACGCTAGCAACAAGTTTTGCCGTCCGTATTATTTTGTTCGTTTGCCTTCTTCATTCGCTATTTTCAGAAGAAACAAATATTTCCTCTCGATATCCGATCATCCCCTTCGCCGTTCCCGCCGCGCGCCAAGGGTTACGATGTTTAATAGTTTGGTTCTCGCCGCGCGGCAAGGACTATTATTTATGACGAAAGAACCGGAACCAGTCTATGAATATACAGAAATGTATAGCGTAACAAGTCGAATTTGCATCGTAAAAATGCCAAACATCGGTGGAAAAAGAATTGTTTTGCTAATATTTCACAGAATTTAGCATCTCTTTTCTAGTTGGGTGTGTGTATTTTCCTTTTTAATCTGTTGATTTAGAGTTTGTAACTCGTCCTCACCTACCTGAAGTGATACACGACGTTTAAAGGGACACATTGCTTTGGATTTTGCGATTTGGGCTATAAAACTGAAATGGATATGGTTGAGAAGCTTTTTTAAAAGTAGAATATAAAGATTCACATAACTATCCCTTCAAATTGCGTGGTTTTTGTTTAATTTCGTGACAAATAACGGTCCGCCATTTTGTAGAACCAAATTTTTGACTCCACAAAATGGCGGACCGTGTTCACCAGTCGTATTTCCAGTCGCAGCTGGTTAAAGTACGTTATGTTGATCCATTTTGATGTACTGTGGCTCGGCGCGCAGCACTGGCGATATGTGTCGCGAGGTAGAGAATGGTACCTGGCGATCATCTGATCTTACAGCACAATTTTCCGCATTATTTAGACAGTGGTATTTACTACTGGAAATAAGTTTATGTTCGCGGGTCAGAAGTCAGGGGTCTGAGGCAAATTTTTTGTTTTGTAATCACTACTCACTAATTACAACATATTATACGTGTTTCTTTGCATGAACAACTCTTATAACAGATAAGGAACATTTCCAAACAGCAAAATTTCATGACATTTGAAGGCAATGTGTCCTTTAATATGCAGCAGCACGTGGTTCACAAGCCTACACAATGCTAGGCTTGAAATCAAGTCGGTAATTGGTCGGCTTTAGTCAGCCTGCGCCGCCGCGCATTATAATACTTGCACCACATTTTTCAGGCGTTATACGTATAGTCCTGCAAATACATCAAGCGTAAACAACAAAGCATGGGTTTTCCCAGGACGTGCATGTATTTCGCAACGGCGGGATTTCCCTTACAGCCCAACAAGGCCGACATTTATTGATCACATGGGCAAAAATCCCATCATGTGTGGAAACACGGAGGCGCAGGCAGTATTTCCATGGAATTGACCCCAGGCCAAAAACGCAAGGTCGGATTCGTCTACATAGCAGAAAATTCTGCGCTAACGGTTAGTGTATGTCCCGTGTTAGGAATGAATTTGAGCTTTCTGCTAACTGGGTTAGCTCAGAATTAATTTGCCTTGCTCGGTTAGCATGGAATTGCAGGCCGTTCCGGTGTTAGGGTTTCTATAAAATTGGGCTCTATTCTGAAAATTATGGGGTGCTTTAATTCCGAGAGGGCCAGAAGAGAGGTACTCGAACAGGGTAAGGGAAGTGGGGCGGGGGCTTGAATTTCGAGACGCTATATATAGAAATAGTCGGAAATCACGGTTGCCAGATTCAGTGGAGTTGTGCATTTAATACACCGTTTTCAAAAGTTCTTTTAAAAGCCAAACACTAAAATGAGAATGTGGTAACAATAAAACAGTTGCATGTCAAGGATTGAGTGATGCTGATTAGTTAGCATATTATATACAAATAAGGTTTGAACACCTACACCTCCTGGAACATAGCCAGCATGGTTTACACGTGATTTTAACATTTATATTCTGTGATATAGCCTTTGCATTATCAATGGAGTCAGGTTGGAGAATTAAAAATCGCACAAAGAATTGCTATTTAAAAACTATAGACCGATTACAAATGATGTTATATATTTACAAACATTACATGACACCGATAATATAGAAAAGGATAAAAAGCAACTTGCAGGCTTGAATTTCGAGACACTATATATAAATTAGTTTGTAAATGATATCATGAAAAAATATTAACTCATGGAGCAATGGAGCATCAAAGTTATTCACTATTGTAAGGTTAAACATTAATATACAATTCCAAATTAGATCTAAATCGATATCCACCTTATATAGTATTCCGCTACAAATTAATTATCCTTGTTACACCTCATGTTTAGATTTTTTTTGTTTTGATTTTCATAGCTACTGTACTTATTGCACGTGTTAACCTGCAGTAATTTGTAATTCTTTTTTTTCTTCAGTTCAGCAGCCACAAAAGTTGTTGAAAAAAACCTGAAAGATTTTCCCACTTGTGTAAAAGTGTAGTGTTTATAAAATACGTCGGTGAAGGGCAAAAAAAGACATATATTGAATGTACATCACCCCGACGCAAATTCCATCTTGTGAATAGTTTGGTTGCGGTACCTGCTGTTCTATCTGATTCAAACAAACCAGCCAGCCGACTCCGGCAAGCTCGATTGTAGAATGGTAAGATGTCGATCTGCACTAGAAAGTAGGAGGTCGTCGGTCCGAGTCCAACCCGGTTGACTTTTTCTAAATAATATCTCAGGGCAACACTGAGTATACAGTGTTTATGAAATACGCCGGTGAAGGGCAAAAACAACATATTTTGTTTGGAAAATCAAGCTCCGAAGCGTTGCGCTTTTTCAAGTATTAAGTGTCCGTGCTGTTTTAGAGTTTCACTCACAAAATAATGTTGTTTTAGTTGCTATTTTTCTTGCAATACAAACAATTTTATAAATCGTTCAGAAGAAACAACCAAACAAATTAGTTGAGGAGCATGGAAAGTATATAAAAATACATCGCATGATGTTTGTGAAGCTGAAAAGGGCGTTGCAGGTTCATTTCCACAACGTCATGTGCAAATTTCTATTATTTTACGAATTTAAATAAACTGGTAACTTGGCGGTAGTTGGTACTGGTTTGAAAGTTGTCGACTCCCATACACGTCGTTTGTCTCCACGACGTTTAATCCGTCGAAATACCTGCAGTAAAAATTAAACAGATTTTAAGATGCATAACGAAAAATGACTAATATGTTGTACTCTATCCTGCAATACCCTACACTGTAAAAACAATTGTCCGTAAAATTAACGATCGAAAGGCGTGCAGCAAGGTGCTACCCGTCTACCGTATTTTTACGGTCGAACCGTATTCAAATTGACTGATAAACCGTTTTCTTTACGGTGAAAGTCTGTAAATGCTGCCACTGGTTTTATTTGTTAGAAAAAAAATGAAAAGGTAGTACTGGAAGTTAAGTTGCCATTAATTAACTGCAAATTAACAAATAAATGAAGTGGGAGCAAATGAAACAGAATTTGTTACTTTTCATTATACTTTACTATGGTAGAGTGTACAAACTGAATGATGTCATGCTTTAGCTTTTAGCCTATCTCACCATAATAAAGTCATGGTTTCCCATCAACAATTTCAATATTTGAATACAAAAGGAGATGTAATGAGACTTTACATATGCTTGTAAAAAATCTAAATTCTATTGTGGAATTGTTTGAATAAAACATATTATGGTCAAGAAAGTGCAATTTAGCCTGAAGTTCTGTGAGACAATTTCCTCATTTATGAATGGTTGTGCAATTGCTACGTAATGTGCGGCCTTTATACGGGTTTGCCCGTAAAATGTATATCAGGCGTAGTCCATTTACGGTTTCTCACAGTGAAAATTTACAAGCTTTTCATCGTAAAAAAATACGGGAATTTGTACAGTGTTATACGAATAGGGTATACCCCAGACGTATAGCCATTATTTGTGACAATTCAGAGAGTAGAGAGCAATATACAGAGGAGTAAACGTGAACAGGGGAGGATAATTACTGGCCTACTTACGATTAGACCTATAAGAATCGCATTGACAGTGAGCGACACGGCAGTAACAGAAAGCACAATCAGATTGGCGGGAGGCTCGGCTGGTTTGTCTTTGCAAGTCTTCGGTGGTTTTTCGACAGTCAAAGCAGGCGTTCTTCCTGTACGTGGGAACGCGAAAAGAGCCACCCTGATGTCGTTATATTGACACTGTCATCAGTCTATCAAATTAAATCTTTTCAAACTTTTCGCTTCAATTCACATCAGTTTCATCCATTTTATCCGTGTCAATTTCCAGTGTTAAACAGGTCTATAACATGAAGTTTTCTACCCACCTGTATTTCCATGAGTCTGCGTTTCACTGTAGGTTACCGTTGTGGAGACAGCTTTAGTAAGCCTTACTATTATGTGACTTCCGTTCCCCACAGCAACACCGTGGGCCTCACACCTATACTTGACATCATCGTTTACTGATGTCAGTTGGAGTGAAGCTGAAGTTGAGTAGGTGTGGTTCCTCAAAGCAGAGCCTAAGAAAAAGCAAACTCAGAAATCTCAGGTATGTAGGCCTACATCTACTGCAGCAAATGTCACAGACAGTTATATATATTTACTTAGAAATTGTCAATCTTTATTAACCTAAATTTATCACGTGTCAAGTGATGGGGTATGGGTAACCAATGATTCGACTCTTGGAGGCAATATGGTCTAGAATACATAGGCACAACTCTGATTGTTTCCAATAATGCTTTTCCATAGTCAAATATGGCTGATTTTGTGTCAACTATTTTGTTTCTCTACGTTTCTCTACCTACTACTCATCATTATCATTAATTGTTCAAATTCAACCTGTCGGGAGCCGGATTTCAACCTGTGGAATTTGGCAGTATCCCAGTCTGTCAGTATATTTGTTCAGGGGCGCTAATCAGGAGTCATCAACCCATATTAAGTTTGAAAAGCAATTAAGCAACTTTGTACAATAAAGTACCTACCCTCGTTAGGAGGTAGAACAACACGCTTAATCGTATATGAAGCATCAGCTGGTTCTTCTGATCCGTTCGCGAACACGCGGAACCACCTTAACTCCACAGCGGGTTTGACGGAATCCACTTCACACGTCAGATTCGTGTTGTATCCTAGCTGTGTCTCACATACATCTGCATCCCCAGAGCGATGATCGCACCCTTTGACGAGGGTCAGTGGCTGGCTTGGAGAGACTACCAAAAAGGGGTGGAACAGGAATGGGTGGTGATACTAAAGCAAATTCCTTTAGGTTCAGCAATTCAAGAGAGATCATTCATGCAATCATGCACGGTTAATGGTTTATTTTCTACATCAGAATCCCCTAAAATAAATAACATAAAATTACAGAATTTACTGTTTAATATGAAATGGGTCTTTATAGGGGGCCCGTTCTTGAAAATGTGGTGTAAAATTATTACATTACTTGTGCAAGCGCACGAATCAAATCCCTGGGTCGGTCTGGGCTGGGCTGGCGAGTAGCGATCCTGTCTTAAAGGGACACATTGCCCTCAAATGTCATGAAATTTTGCTGTTTGGAAATGTTCCTTATCTTTTATAAGAGTTGTTCAAGCAAAAAAAAAAAGTATGTTTTGTAATTAGTGAGTAGTGATTACAAAACAACAAATTGGCCTCAGATCCCTGACATCTGACCCGCGAAACATAGACTTATTTCCAGTAGTAAATATCACCGTCTAAATAATGCGCAAAACGCGTCTTTAGGCTGGCGCCGCAGCCAGTGGCCTTGTAAACTCATCAGATGATCACCAGGTACTATTCTCTACCTCGCAACACATATCGCCAGTGCTGCGCGCCGCGCGTGCCACAGTACATCAAAATGGATTAACAGAACGTACTTGAACCAGCTGCGACTGGAAATACGACTGGTGAACACGGTCCGCCATTTTGTGGAGTCAAAAAATTGGTTCTACAAAATGGCGGACCGTTATTTGTCACGAAATTAAACAAAAACCACGCAATTTGAAGGGATAGTCATGTGAATCTTTATATTCTACTTTTAAAAAAGCTTCCCAACATCTATTTCAGTTTTATAGCCCAAATCGCAAAATTCATAGCAATGTGTCCGTTTATAAAGGCCGGTTCATACTTCATGCGAATGCGAAAGCGAAGCGAATTTTGTGGCGTCAACAATATTTGTTTCATTATGACATTTGCCGTTACCCAGACGAACTCGCTTCGCCCTAACCGGCCTGTAGCCTTGTGCATTACTCACCCATGTCACAAACATCCACATATCCTTCTACCTCCATTTTCATCTTGGGCTTGACTAAAAAGAAATAGATGTCTTTGTCTGAGGCAGTGACGTTCTTGATAACCAGAGAGAACTCTCCGTTGATATCATAGACGCCCTGTGGGATCCCGTTTTGAGGCGCAATATTCCCTCTGAAGTACGAGATCAACAGCGAGTGTCTGTTCTTCTGACCTTTATACCAGTACACGGCGTCGGTTTCTTCCAGCGTAAATTGGCCCGAAACGATAGGAGGGCAGGGCACGATCCCAGGGCGGCTTCGTTCTAAGAACACGGTGCCCTCGCTGTTTGCTCGGACGACTGGAACAAATGGAAAAAGTACGTCGAACTAGTAACTACCCTACACTTTCTTTTTACATTGTAATTGGCTGTGAAAGGTTGAACAACTTTTCCAAGAGATTCTCAATAACAATAAATACACATAGGCCTACATGTACACAGTTCCTGTACTAGCGAGTTCTGTCATATTTCTTCCTCCATTGATCTCACACAATATTATTATTGCCCCATCATCTTGACTTGATTTTTTTTGGCAAATGATCTCTCTACCTCTTAAATGCATGATGTATGCATCGCTTACCGTTTGACGTGCTTTCTGCCTGTAAATCAAGGACAATCAATGTGATTTTGGACTTTGCACGGAGGCAAGTGAACTATCGACAAATGCTGCGGACATAAAGTATAATGAACTGCAAAAAGAGAACTATGATTATTGTAAGAAACGCTTTTCTTTTAGATTTAAATTTCCAAAGTGAACAAAGAAACTGGCAGGAGCGGGATTCGGTACAAAGAAACTGACAGGAGCGGGATTTGGTTTGAATCCCGCTCCTGCCAGTTTCCTTGTTCACTTTGAAAATGTATTCAAAATGTACCTAGTCAGTTTCCCTTGTGGATTGTTTGACGAATTAAGATTTAAATTTCCTTACAATTTATAAAACGGCAACAGTGTCGCGGGGTTGCAGATTATCTGAGGTTCGATAAAGTAGGCTATGTGAGAAATTAATGAGAGGAGTTTGTATTCGTATTCAATCGTGGACCTTTGTCAATTGAGCCAAGGACCATAGTTGAAAATTGTAAGGGAATTCCCAAAAACGTGTAAGTATAAACAATACGACAATGGGAGGCCAACATTGAAAGCTTTTACAAGATATGTGTCTGCCAAAACGTCATAAGTACAAACAAATGAAGGACAACAGAAAGTCGGAATTCCTTGATTTACACACTACACACAGTGTGTAAAACGCCTGCAATGGGGGTCCTCCTCTCTTAATGTAAAAGAGTGTAAAACTCACTCTCCAAAAGAGTGAATCTCTTATAAAAACCACTCAAAAAGAGTGAAAACCGCTCCAAAAGAGTGAAATTTCAACTCTTTCGAGGAGTGGTTTTCACTCTTTTTGAGTGCTTTTTATAAGAGATTCACTCTTTTGGAGTGGTTTGATATATTGCCATCCTATTGTTCATATTCCAACTTTTTGGCATGGGTCCTCATTGGTTTTGTACACGATTTTCAAACATGACCTTTTTCAATCGGAGACCCTATTGCCCTCTATTGTTAAAGGTCTCCTATTGAATGCAAAAACAAACTCACGAGTGTTACTCGTGGGGTGTACGTCAATCTTTCCGAAGTCATTTCATAGTTGCCTTTCTGTGTCCCTCTAACAGAAATATTTTTGACGCCACCAAACTTTTACCCTCAATAACATGTTTTTGTTTTGTTTACCCTCAATAAAGGCAAATCTATTAAATTCCTTTGGTAATTTCGCCCTCTCAAGCAATTATACAACCTTGTTTTGATGTGAATTGTAACATGACATTGTGAATACTCACTGCATAAGGCCAGGACGAACAACAATGATGTACATGTAGGCCTACGTTTCATTATGACTCGTGGTATTTCTGTAGGTACTGTAAAATAACGGGATTCCCTCTGTAGGAAAAATAAAATTTAGGAAAATTACGGCACCTAGTATCACGCGTCCGTAGTTTTCGTGTTTTAACGTTTTCTGTCATCAATATCGATCTTTCGATACTTCGTAATTACTCACAACTTGCTGCTTATAACTGCTGCATACTTTTATTTTATTTTATTTATTGTAATCTTTACCGAGGGTAGTTCATATAAGTTTAGTAAACTGCTTTCCAAAGGAGCCCTCACATTGAAATTACATCAAAATACAATTAGATTAAAAGATCACTCATACAAGTACAAATAGACAAAAATAACATGCACAATTTGCACAAAATAATAGACAAAATTGTGAGACAGAATAGATAAAAATACCCAAATCAAATCAAATAAAAATGCTACAAATGGCACAATAATAAACAAAAATAATAACAGCAAAATATAACAATATTGCACTTATACGTAGATATACTGACGTTTTCGAGCATAGGGAGACCGGTCACCGTTTTTTTTGGGGTATGGGGCGACCGACCGCCTTAGGGCGACCGATTACCGGTCGCCTTAAAGGAAAAGCAATAGGAAAAGATTGGGTTAGGTTACATTTTTTAGAATGCACAAACCCCATAGACCGGTCGCCCTAATGCGGGAAAGGGCGTTATATATAAAATTCAGTTTACATATAATTTAAAAACAACATCATACATGTATGTTTCCAATACTCGCCCCAGCCCCTCATCGGGACACCCCCGACCGCCAATCAGCATGCAGCCATACGCCCCATCAGACACCCAACAGACTCCCCCGAAACCGCATGTGAACCCACTACCAGGTCTATCCCAAGACCCCATGCAATGCCGAGCAGCCACGAAACAGTATAATTTTTGTACTGTCCCGTCGCTGCCGAACACTAGCTAGTGCACATCTCTTTCAGAACTATGTCCTTTGCAATATTTTCCTCGACACAGCGAGAACTGTCTTAAAACCTGGATAATAATAGTTGCTGAACTGTTTCCATCACTTGAATGATAAATAAAACCAGAAATATTAACTACTTACGTATATTTTGGCTAAAATTGAGAAGTCCTTTGTTACCAAAACATCAACAAATCCGACTGTCTTTTCATTGCCTCATGCATACACAACATCGCCACCATGCGGTCATTTGAAGACATGTTGACCTGTCCCCAACCCACATGTCACATTACCATCGATATTGTATACGACTGTTTTATGTAATATTGAAGTATATAATACTTTCATTGTTGATGCTTATCTCAACTAATAATATCAACACCAAACTATGGCATGTCAAACGTTGCAATATTCGATAATCTACGTATTTTTGTGCGATGTTCAAATATATATGTGCGATGTTTGTCATTATGTGCGATGTTCAAATATATATGTTCGATGTTTGTCATTATATGTGCGATGTTCCAATTTATATGTGCGATGTTCCAATTTATATGTGCGATGTTCCAATTTATATGTGCGATGTTCAAATATATATGCGATGTTTTGTCATATATGTGCGATGTTTGTCATTATATATGCGATGTTCAAATGTATGTGTGCGATGTTTGTTATTATATGTACGATGTTCAAATATATATGCGATGTTTGTCATATATGTGCAATGTTCAAATTTATATGTCCGATGTTCAAATTTATATGTCCGATGTTTGTCATATATGTTCGATGTTCAAATAGTATGTGCGATGTTTTTCAATTTATATTCGAAAACGGAATTGTGGGATATAGTATGGTTTCCAGACCGAAATAGTATGAATATTCCTAATAAGTTACATCAGGGACCAGACTACTTAGGACGGTCTATCTGTTGCACTGACCTGGCTGAAGCTAGCCCGCGATTCAGCCCGCGATTCGCAATAGGGCCCGCGATTCGCCCGATCAGAGCAGCCGCATATTGAAAACTAGAATCCATTCGACAAAAGGAGTTTTTTCTTAATGAAATCGCTGGATTCAGGCAACGATTTTTTTAGAAAATGTCAAGAAAATACATACCAATTTGTGCATGAAATTTCAGAATAGGTATGAGCAAAGCTGTACATATTATACTTAACATTGTTTTATGGGTCTTTTTTAATGAATTAATTAGTCGTTTCGCGAAGGCCCATTTCAAAGGGTTCTCTACATCAATTCCTTTCGGCTCAGCACAATAGCTTCTGTTTGAAAGAAAGTGTACCACACATGTTTTTAAAAATTCATATTTTTCTTTCATATTCATAATTGCTACCTTCCTGGGCACACTTAATTTCAGCAAGGGCCTATTCCAAGAATGGCTTCTGTTCCAATTAGCCGCTTAACAAAAGTGTACACGATTGGTAATTCTCAAAAAGGAATTTTTAATGAATTATTACAAAATACCTTTGTATACTGTAAGTTAATAATAGTCTCAATCATCCTGTGAAATTATGGCACCAGATGTGCTGTCGTTGTCAAGAAAATTGGAAATTGATATCGTCTTCCAACGATTTCCAGCTGGAAATCGTTGGAGAACTGCCCTGTAGCCGTTAGTCAAGACGCGAGTGGCTACATGGACAAGTGGCGCGCCCCGGACATGATGGCGCCTTGGCATATCCGGGCCCAGATAGCCACGCGCGCCTTGACTAAAGGCTATTATCCGCCCGACGGTTAAAAACGAGCGCCGTTTTCCACTCGTTTTTCGCCATCTAACAACGCAAAACTTTGAACAGGTCAGTGGAATGATATTTCCTATAACATACTAACCCCCAAATCCGCCCATTTCTGAAAATTGCAACAATGACCAATCATGTACACTGCCTTTAAAGCTAAGACGGATCATTTTCATGAATATCTGGAAATGCGGTATTCAGAGTTTCGTGTGAAATGTGCCGTCTTTGAATGAAAGTGTACCACACATATTTTGAAAAATTCTTATTTTTCTTTCATATTCATAATTCCCACCTTCCCGGGTACTTTCTCTCAAAGACGGCATTTCACACGAAACTCCGAATACCGCATTTCCAAATATTCTTTAAAATGGTCCGTCTTTAAGCGGCTAATTGGAACAGAAGCCATTCTTGGAATAGGCCCTTGCTGAAATTAAGTGTGCCCGGGAAGGTGGTAATTATGAATATTAAAGAAAAATATGAAGTTTTCAAAATATGTGTGGTACACTTTCTTTCAAAGACGGCATTTCACACGAAACTCCGAATACCACATTTCCAGATATTTATGAAAATGGTCTGTCTTTAAGCGGCTAATTGGAACAGAAGCCATTCTTGGAATAGGCCCTTGTTGAAATTAAGTGTGCCCGGGAAGGTAGTAATTATGAATATGAAAGAAAAATATGAAGTTTTCAAAATATGTGTGGTACACTTTCTTTCAAAGACGGCATTTCACACGAAACTCCGAATACCGCATTTCCAGATATTCATGAAAATGATCCGTCTTTAAGCGGCTAATTGGAACAGAAGCCATTCTTGCAATAAGCTCTTGCTGAAATTAAGTGTGCCCAGGAAGGTGGCAATTATGAATATGAAAGAAAAATATGAATGTTTAAAAACATGTGTGGTACACTTTCTTTCAAACAGAAGCTATTGTGCTGAGCCGAAAGGAATTGATGTAGAGAACCCTTTGAAATGGGCCCTCGCGTAACGACTAATTATTTCATAAAAAATACCCATAAAACAATGTTAAGTATAATATGTTCAGCTTTGCTCGTACCTATTCTGAAATTTCATGCACAAATTGGTATGTAATTTCTTGACATTTCTCAAAAATTCGTTGCCTGAATCCAGCGTTTCTATTAAGAAAAACTCCTTTTGTCGAATGGATTCTAGTTTTTAATATGGGGCTGCTCTGATCAGGCGAATCGCGGGCCCTATTGCGAATCGCGGGCTAAATCGTGGGCTAGCTTCAGCCAGGTCAGTGCAACAGATAGACCGTCCAAAGTAGTCTGGTCCCTGATGTAACTTATTAGGAATATTCATACTATTTCGGTCTGGAAACCATACTATATCCCACAATTCCGTTTTCGAATATAAATTGAAAAACATCGCACATATTATTTGAACATCGAACATATATGACAAACATCGCACATATAAATTTGAACATCGGACATATAAATTTGAACATTGCACATATATGAAAAAACATCGCATATATATTTGAACATCGTACATATAATAACAAACATCGCACACATACATTTGAACATCGCATATATAATGACAAACATCGCACATATATGACAAAACATCGCATATATATTTGAACATCGCACATATAAATTGGAACATCGCACATATAATGACAAACATCGAACATATATATTTGAACATCGTACATAATGACAAACATCGCACATATATATTTGAACATCGCACACAAATACGTAGATTATCGAATATTGCAACGTTTGACATGCCATACCAAACAGTCGTCTGGTAGTATATATTGAACTTGGAAAATAAAGGTGGTGGAAGCGTACCCGACACTAGTCTTGGTTCAAGACGACAGTGATCGATAATGGATCGTGTAGCGTCGCATTTATTCGTTCCGTGCAGTGCGCCCTCTGACGGTACGATTACACTAACTCATGGGCTCGCACTATCGTCTTGGGAATCCTGCATCAGCGGTTTAACTTTTTCTTTATTTCTCCCTAGGCTTTCCTAGGGAGCCAATCAGCGATTCCAAAACGAGCATGCATATGAATTATGTGATGACCTGAATATATTAACGGGTCGGGATGTAGGGCTAAAATGTAAACATGCATGGCCCAGCGAGCCGTACTGTCAAGTCACCGAGCACGCGATATGCGATTATCGCACAACAACTAGTGACTGGGAACGACCGTTTAATTGGTGTGTTCATCTATGCAGGAAGGGTTTGTGTTTTTCATGGTTTGTTTACCGACTGGGTTCGGTAAACACTAAATTTGTGAACCTGTGCCTCTCTGTTTTGATTTCAATAACAACTTCTATCGCCTCCAATTTCCAAATCACTCGTCGCAGCCCAGAAGTATCATACATGACAAAACCTCTCAAGTTGGCTTTGGATAAAGCCTGACCGACGAGGTACTGAAGAAGGACGCTCAGGGCCAGTATCAATTCGTTTGTTTTTAGCAAGCCCCATAGGCTCTTTTTAGCAGCCGATCGAGGACGGGAATTCTGGGAGCCCTATGTCTCAGTACAATCGGGGTACGAGCTAGGCTACTCATGGCGAATCTTACATCCAGTTAGAGAGGTTGGGGCAAATAGGTAGGAAAGAGTGGTTGGGGCAAATATGAATGGAAATAGGGATATTTAAAACCATCATAAACCATATATTGAACTTAATTTCAGAGTACGAATTTCACTTTTGAAAAATGCGTCCGTACGTGATTCTCGACAGTGCTTTTGAGTATTACTTTTGACATGAATCACACATGTGATGCAGAAGTATAATCCCCAACAATATCCCCAATAAAACCATCAGTGTCACGTTTATTTAACAGAGAAATATGTTTTGCATTTTTATGTTCCTTCCAAAGATCTTAGTATAAAACTACTCGGCTGTACATACGATCTTCGGTTTCTTCCCACAAACCTATCGCCGCGTATGATGTCATGGGGTCGCCGACTGATTGACGCGCCATGTTGTTCGAAGGTTATGAATATTAACACAAACAAACTTATTTGCATATTACAGCCGCGCCCACATTTTGCAGGATTCCCAAGACGATAGTGCGAGCCCATAAGTTATTCTAATCGTACCGTCAGAGGGCGCACTGCATAGAACGAATGGCGACGCTACACGATCCATTATCGATCACTGTCGTCTTGAACCAAGACTAACCCGACACCTGCTAGGCGCTAGTAACAATGCGTGCTACTTAATGCAAAGTACCTGCATGACCTGTGACATGTGTTTACACTCTGACAGTCATTTTGTGTGTGCTTCAGTGTGTGCTTCAGTGTCTGTATTATAACCAAAAAGATCAGAAAGGAAACTGTAAACACGTACACGGACACTTTTGTTTTTGGCCGCAAAACTTGCGTGTATGACGTGTTCTGCGCGTACACAGACTAGACCACTGCGCGCGGGGGTGCCTAGATATAATTATACGCGGCAAAAATATGCATGCGCCTCGGTGGTGGCTGGGCTACGTTATGAAAAATATGGACTTCGACTATGTACATCTAACAAAAGAAAACCCACGCAGTCCTTTGTTACATTTAACAAAAGAAAACCCACGCAGTCCTTTGTTACAAACAAAGGACTGCGTGGTTTTCTTTTGTTAGATGTTCATAGTGTTGGCAGCGCGCGCTATTGGCTGGGCGTGCAGCTGCATTGCCGTGTACAACATTAGGTATGCGGGGGGGGGGGGTATGGAAAGCCAAAGCGGAATTAATTCAAAACACCGTTTTTCTTGCAAGTAAAAAAAAACTCATTCAGGATAAACGCAAAATTATCATGCAAGACCAAAATTATCATGCAAGATCAAAATTTTCATGCAAGATCAACATTTTCTTGCAAGATCAAAATTATCATGCAAGATCAAAATTATTATGCAAGATAAACATTTTCATGCAAGATCAAAATTTCAATGCAAGACCAAAATTATCATGCAAGACCAAAATGTCTATGCAAGACCTAAATTTCAATGCAAAACCAAATTTATCATGCAAGACCTATAAATCTTCGTGCAAGACCAAAAAAAAAACCGGGCAGACCAACAAAAAATAAAAAATCGGGCAAGAACCTCGTCCCCAGGGGCTTACTTTATTTTATAGATCGTTTCCAAAACTCGCTACCCGGCCCCGGACTCGTATCGATATCTTGATTTAATCATGTTGCACAATCTGCTAAAGGAAAAGTGTTTCCTTGTACTGAAGCGTCATGGAACAAGGTGACACAAACTGGACAGCAATTTGGCCGAAATCGATCGTGCAGTAGCAGCGGCTGGATGTCACGAAATGTCACGGGACTGTCGATGTCCCGTCCGTATTGACAGGCGCTGGGTTTCATCTGGAATGATAAGCTCGATCTGTTTTCCTTCCTCCATGGCTCCGTACTACTCACTGCAGGAAACGGAAAGATTTTACTTTAATACCACCCCTCCCCCCACCAAAATCGGTCAGGAATAGCAAAATCTTGGAAAATAACCAACCCTCCTTGATCATTACTATCTACATATGGCACAACCTGCAGTGTTATTTCAAGATTTAGGCCCATGTCAGTAGAATCTGTAAAAATGAGGCAGAATGTACATGGTTACGTAAACAATTCCTTCATGCGTTGAGTGTGCCAAGAACATTTAACACAGAAAACACAACCTTTCTTCTCCTATATTGCACGAAAATGTTAACTAAATTCTCTAAATTAAAGGTTGTGCGAATACAATTCTGAACAGAAGTGGTTCATTTTAGATTTGCTGTTTCAGACTGATTTTGGTGGTTTCAATCAAAAAGCAATGCGAAATGGTATTTAGTAACAATAGTAAATAAGGTTTTCAAAATAGAAAATTTAAAAAAGACAACTTAAGTTTGAAGTATTCTCATGAAACTGATCATTTGCTATAGCAGCATGCATTATGAACAAGTCCACTAACCTTTAAAGTAGTTCAAATTGTTCTTAAATTTACATTTTTAAACCATTGCATCAGTAATATTTGTTCAGTCCACTTAACAAAAACTTTTGTTTTGGGGGGTGGGGGGGGGGGGGGGAGAGTTGCCAGACAGACTAATCGCCCCTTGTAAAACCACGCCTGTATTGCAAGGGTGTTAGATTGAGTATAAAATTACTCTTGTGACTTCACTCTATTCAGAAAAGTGTCGATACTTTTTTAAGAATGTACAGTTAAGTTAATTGACTTAATTCATCTCATACCTCAAAGCATTAGTAACAATGGATACGTTTTGTTCCCTTGAAATCTTGACAATAGGTGAAAGGGACGTAGTTTAAGTCGAAGAAACGACTCAAAAGGTGGACATTCTTTGATTGAAATGGGCTCGGATGCTTTGCGTCCTCGCCCATTCCAATCAAAGAATGTCCACTTTATCGTCGTTTCTCCTTAACATATTTATCATTTTCATCGTTTCAACAATGTCTACAAAAATATAACCCATCCATTTATTGAATATATCTTAAAAGTGGTATTTCTCAAATTTCACATGCTGCTCATGGGATGGACAATAATAAATTTGTTATTACATAAATTTGTAAACAGTAGTATAGTAATCACCGATCCCATGTCATTTCAAAAACCTCCCCAATTTTGCTGTAGGTACATACACCAAATTTCTAAAAAATTTGAATTTCCAAAATTTTGCTGTATATCTATACAGCAAAATTAGCAAAAAATCAAAAAAATCAAAAACGAAAAAACACTTTTTTCGTTGTTCACGCAGATACTTTTCCTCCCCAAAATAACATAGACCAAACAAATTTGAAATAGAAAAAAAAAAAACATATTATAGTTGTTACTATAAAGATGGAAAATCAACCTTTGATTCACGGATACAATAGATGGAACAAAATAGCATTAAAAAAATATACCGATAAGTATAACTTATCTTTAGGAACACCAACAGGACGCGGTAATACGTATATCAGGCGAGATTATATTTACGCTATAAAGAAAGAGGAAAACAAATTTAAAAATTTGAGAGTTAAAACTAAAGAAAGTCTAGCGCGAGTCATACGTGAAAAAAATATTCAAGTCACTTCTACGGGCAGAAATGGTCAAGCGCTAAAAAAAGATTACATCGAGGCTATACAAAGATTTAAATCTCCAAATATTTTTAGAGAATCAGACTTTCGAGAGACGAGTAGATTTTCGAACAGTTATAGAAATTGGGAAATTGTACCAAATCTGTTTATCGACGATCCGGAACAATTTTACAACACCCACGTGTCGATGACCAAAAGCAAAATAACCGCCGAATTAAGAGAAATAAAAGCGATGAAAGTTCAGATCGCTATGAAAATAATGTATAAAAAAAGTACCTCGGATGGTGAGACTATAACATCGACTGCAACTCATTTTAGTCATCAAAATCGTGTCTTAAATGAGAGCGATATACAAACAACGCTCAGACGACAACATGAAACGATATTATCTCAGATAGATAAATACACTAATAAAGGAAGCGGTTGTATCGTAGATAAGATAATTGCGTTTTTCATCAACATAAACAGAGCTAACTCACTCGCGGGTGCTTCTTACGTAGAACTACCCGAATATATAACTAACAAACGCGCAATATTTAACATCAAAAACAAAGATCGAGCGTGTATAAGATGGTGTATAAGAGACGCCTTGGGTATATATACCGAAAGAGTTAAAAACCAAATAGCAACAAACCCAAAGTACCAATTTCGTGGAAATAATCCATCTACTTATAAAACGGATGACGGATTAAATTTCAAAGGTGTAGACTTCCTCACACCCACACATCAGATATCTAAAATAGAAAGACAAAACGATGTAAGTATAAACGTTAATTTCAAAGTGAACAAAGAAACTGGCACGAGCGGGATTCGAACCTGCGACCTCCGGGTTACCGTACCGGCGCTCTACCAACTGAGCTATCTTGCCCTATGTTGGCGGTCTCCCAAATTGTCAGTATCTTTGTTCGGGTGGGCGCTAGTCAGAAGTCATAAACCCAGAATGCCGTATAGCCAGGGATCACACCCAATTTTACGATACAACCTGGGAAGCGACATTGTGGGGATCCACTCAATGAGGATACGACTTTTTACTTATATTCGTCAAACAATCCACAAGGGAAACTGACTAGGTAAATTTTGAATATAATTTCAAAGTGAACAAAGAAACTGGCACGAGCGGGATTCGAACCTGCGACCTCCGGGTTACCGTACCGGCGCTCTACCAACTGAGCTATCTTGCCCTATGTTGGCGGTCTCCCAAATTGTCAGTATCTTTGTTCGGGTGGGCGCTAGTCAGAAGTCTAAACGTGTTAGGATACGAAGAACCCGATAATAAAACCCGTAAACTCGACCCCAATGGTTTGATATATCCGCTCTATTTATCTAAAAGACCATACGATGCAAAAACTATCAGTTTGTTATTATTTGAAGATCATTATTGTTGGATAAATAACTTGTCTAGATTCTTATCCGGCGTTACCAATAGTCAACATCATAAAATGTTTTGTTTGAGATGTTTAGCGCATTTTAATTCAAAAGAAAAATTAGACATACACATAAAAGATTGCGAAGGAATAGACTCTGCTTTATCTACCGTCAAAATGCCGCGTGAAAACAAAAACAAATTAAAGTTTTTAAACTTTAAAAATGTACAAGACGCACCCTATGTCATATACGCGGATTTTGAATCTATATTAGAAAAAACAACCGACTCTGCTAGTAAAACTCATTCACAAAGCGTGCGGTTATTCGTACGTTGTAGTTAGATGCGATGGTCGTAAAATGAAACGAAAGACTTATAGAGGCAGACACGCTGTAGACAATTTTATAGACTCGTTACAAAAACTCGAACCTAAGATTAATGACTTACTAGCTCGCGTTAAGCCGATGATATACACCCTACAAGACGAAAAAATTCACCTAAACTCTAACGAGTGCTGGATTTGCGAAAAACCAATTTATCCAAATTACTCATGTAATTGCCAGTGCTACAAGTCTGTAGAACCTAAAAGTAGAGAAGAACTGGAAGAATACGCGTACTTAAACGACAAGGGATATCTCGAGAAAACATGTATGTTCTGTCAAAAGAAAATTAACAAATTTCGAAAAGTCAGAGATCATTGTCACACTACCGGTAAATATCGTGGCGCTGCGCACGCTAACTGTAATCTTAAATTACGAGTAATACCCGGCAAAACTACAATACCGGTCGTCTTTCACAACTTAGAAAATTATGACGCGCACTTGATAATGCAGGGTATTTTTAAGTATAAAAAGGATATCTGGTGTATACCCAAAAATTCAGAAAAATACATTTCATTTTCGATCGGTCAATATAGATTTATCGACTCGTTTCATTTTATGTCTAGCGCTCTCAGAAATTTGGTAAAGTCTTGCCCGAGAGAATCTTTTAGATTACTCCTGAAGCGTTTTGGCGAAGAGAACGCGGACATCTTATTACAAAAGGGTGTATATCCGTACGAGTATATGGATAGTTTTGAAAGATTTAGCGAAACTACTCTACCGCCAAAGAATCTTTTTACAGCGCGCTAAAAGATGAACATATAAGCGACGAAGATTACTCACGCGCCCAACGAGTATGGCGAACCTTTGATCTCAAAAACATGGGCGAATACCACAACTTATACGTAACCACGGATACTCTATTACTAGCTGGCGTATTTGAGAATTTTAGGCGAATGTGTAGAACAAACTACAAGTTGGATCCAGCCAACTACTTCACAGCACCGGGTTTAAGTTGGGACGCTTTATTAAGACATACGAAAATAGAGTTAGAACTTTTAACCGAAATAGATCAACATCTATTTTTTGAAAAAGCAAAAAGAGGAGGAATATCGAGCGTCGGTAGTACGCGCTATACCAAGGCTAATAATAAGTATCTGAAAGATTACGATTCCGATAAACCCGATTCGTATATTCTCTATCTAGACGCCAACAACCTCTACGGATGGGCCATGAGTCGATATTTACCTTACGGAGGATTTAATTGGGTCGTCGCTAGTCAATTTACTCACGATCGTATCATGGCGTTAAAAGATGAGACTAAAACGGGATACATTTGTTATGTTGATTTGGAATATCCAACCGAACTACACGATCTACACAACGATTATCCTTTAGCCGCTGAAAATATAATCATACCTAAAGAATGGTTATCGGAGTATCAACTAAATTTATCGAAGGAGTTAGGAGATAGCGCTAAGGTAAAAAAATTAACCGGTACGTTATATCGTAAAGAAAAATATGTATTGCACTACGTCAATTTGAAACAGTGTCTAAAAATGGGCCTAAAACTAACTAAAGTACATCGGGCGTTACAATTTAAACAAAAACCTTGGATGAAATCGTACATCGATAAAAACACCCAACTAAGAACGAAAGCAAAGTCAGATTTTGAAAAGGATTTTTTCAAATTAATGAATAACTCGGTATTTGGCAAAACGATGGAAAATGTCATAAATAGAATAGATGGAGTGTTATTGCGAGACGATCAAGTCAGTAAATACCAAGAAATAGTTTCTAAACCTTGTTACAAGTCTACTACCGCTTTTGAAGAATGCGGCCTCTCATTCGTGGAATCGTACAAAAAGAAAACGTATTTAAATAAACCGATTTACTGCGGTGTTAGTATCTTGGATTTATCAAAAACTCGTAATGTACGACTTTTATTACAATCAATTAAAAAAGACGTATGGCGATAAAGTAAGATTGGTGTATACAGACACGGACTCGCTGCTTTTGATTATCTATACGAAAGACGTTTATCTAGATATGGAAAAACAGTCCGACTCGTAAATCGGTAAATTTAAAGACGAATGCGGAGGAAAAGTTATAAGCGAAGCTACATGCATCAGATCAAAAATGTACTCGATTTTATGCGGGGAACACGACGTTACTCCCTACGGTCGTACGCCCTACGAGCGTAGCTACGCGAGTAGCTACGACTGTATAAAGAAGGCCAAAGGCGTAAACAAAACGGTTATAAACAACGATCTATCTTACGAAAATTATAAAAATTGTGTTTTAGCGATTGAGTGCTATTCAAACAATATGATAAAAATTGGATCCAAACATCACATGATATACACGGAGGCTCAAGTCAAGCAATCGTTAAATCCTTTAGATACGAAGAGATATATTTTACCTAATGGTACAGACACTCTGGCTTATGGTCACCTACGCATCTTGAGCGCAGCTAAAGATTAGAACAAGAATTTTTATAAATATCTACTCGAAAAATAAATTTCTTATGGTTATTATCGACTAACTCGCCGTCGCAGTCTCTAAAAGAAAAACTCAGTTCGGGTATTTTACTCCTAATTAGAGGTATGACAGTTTCTTTTATTCTGTAACGTTGAGATTACATCCGAATGAGAGTTAATATACGCAATCGGTATAACGTCTAACAAGTGCGTGCTCCTTCCATTATAGAAATTATTAGACGTAGATAATTCGCCGCAATGTAAAAGAATTGCATTCACGTAATTAATATTATAATGTCCTACAAGTTCACCAGCATAAGGGAACTAAGCAATGGGTAAATCCAACACTTTTTGAGTATATTGATCGAAAGTAATTATAACAATTGTGTTATCTGACGTTGTTTCGACACTACATAAATTAAAAATACTTGTTTTATTAATCTTATCCGCGGAAACTCTGATCACAGTTAATTTATTAAATTCAGCTATTAACTCATCGATATCATAATTTCCAGCTGGAATTACCATTTCACCGCTAGTTTGACTAGAATCTCTACCAAAAGTGGCGATAGATACTTCCCATCCTATAGTCATACGTTGAGTTATATTATAAAAACCTATGGTAAATATCGCGTTGTTTAAACTCATACAGTAATTTCCATTATAGTTATCTATAGGTTTTGATAGTCTAAACGTTTGCTCGTTACCGATCATTTAAAAAACGTGCGATTCCATTTAAATAAAGCGTAAAAAATCTTTAAAAATCGCTTAAAATTTGCCGATCGTCAAGTTAAAACTAATTTTTTTCCTCGATTATTGATTAAAGCGCCGTCTCGGTCTCTGATACTAAAGCTAAGTTGGTTTATCCTATCGCCCGCGAGTCTACGAGCGGTTAATCTTATACGCTCGATAATCGTATTCTCTCTTTTCGTTATCGGTATAACGTGTAACAAGTGCGTGCCCCTTCCGTTATAAAAATTATTAGACGTAGATAACTGATCGCAATGTAAAAAAACTGTATCGATAGGCGTTGTATTATACTGCCCTACGTAATCTACGCCATAAACAAATTTCTTTTCCGATATCCCCAACAATTGTTTAATGTTTTTATCGAAGCGTAGAACGTTATTTTCTTCAGTTATATAAAAAGATATCTTTTTATTAAGTTTATCTACGGAAACTTCTAACCAAACTAATTTACTGAGTCTATCTCCGATCCAATCTATATCGTAATATCCGGCCGGAATATCAATTTTTCCATCCGTACTACTTGTTTTTTGCCCCGTGTTCGGATCTATTTGATTTATAAAATAGAGAATTTCGCTATTACTAGGTATATTATAAAACCCCGCGGTAAATATCGCGCTGTTTAAACTCATACAGTAATCTCCCTTAGAGTTATCTATAGGTTTTGATAAATTAAACTTTGTTTGTTACCATCCATTTCAAAAACGTGCGATTCCATTTTAAATCTTATTTAATTTATTATAAATAAGATTTAAAAATGAAATTCGCTCAATTTGTGAAAATTTTAGACGGTAATAAACAAACGGTAACGAATGCTGTAGATATCGCGAATCTAGCTAGAGGTCACGACGACAAGTACGAAGCAATTACCCCGGAGAGTACCCCGTTGAACATGAACTTGAGTCAACTTAACATCATCGTAAACGCTAACACGAACGCGAGTTTTATCGCTAATTTAGCGGATATAATGTCCGACATAAAACACGACGAGCAAGTACTACGCTATGCATCAGACCCCATGACGTTTTATCAAAATCAACTCAACTTTGCATTTTGGTGCGCAACTTCGGGTTGCGGCGTAGGACTAGACTTATTTCTACATGAAAACCCCGTAATATCGGCTTTATTCAAGTTTCACGTATATTTCACGATCAGAAAGATACTATACTTTCTAAAATGCCCACTTCCGGGAGATAATATATTCGACGATCTAAACAATAACATCGACGGCAGCGCTTATAACGATATTTGTCGACATTTTAAAGTTGATCCAAACGTGAGTTTTAAACAGACCGTAGACTTAACTTCTGTAGGATTAGGTACCGCTTATTTTGACCCGTGTAACGTACCCGGTACACCAAGACTCGAAAAAAAACATGTACACCTTTACCCGTAGCAGGCAAAAATTAAAACCCTATTAAGCTTTACAAGGTTTCGGCTGAATATGTACCGAGTACGGGTAAATATGTGACGCATAATAAATTGTGGGAATACGATTATGAAGCTATGAACCCCGGCGCCACATACATGGGATTTGTAGAGTCGGGCGATGCGAAACATTATAGTAAAATTACGCTCGCGTGGATCAGGCAATCCGCGGACGTTGTACGACTTGGCTTTAGAAAGTTTATACGTCAGGCGAGCTCTTTTACCGACGTTGGTATAGAAAAAATAAACGAAAGCGTGAGAACGTACGTGTACGCCATACTTGGTGCGCAAGCCCAAACAAAAACGAGTATACTAACTGCAGGTACCGGATTAGATGCCCAAAGACAATTTGAAAATATAGTAGAAGGCGTTATAAATAGCCCTACGGACTTAGAATCTTCTATAGCCAGATTTCAAGATTCTTTACAGTACGCTAGAAGCTCGTTAAACTTTGTGATTAGCCCCGGATTATACTTGATTCCATCAAATATGGAGCTTTTAGTCGGTATTCATCGAGGTTATAATAATAATATACAGATAGCTACGCCAGATTCATCGATAGGATTAAATATCAATTTGAACTCAGACGTACACCCTCCAACACCTCTACCACCTACACCTGCACTACCCCAGCCCACTTTAGACCCTCAACCGTCAACCCCTGCACCTACACCACAAACCCCAACACTCCCACCAACACCTATGTCGCCAACCCCTACACCACCACCCAATAACACAAGCACCTTATAGTGGAGTATCTATGGGGGACCCCCCGTGCACCCCCCCCCCCCCAGAACTAATCCACACCAACTTTTTCTGGTGCGTTTTAAGGTCCTAAAACACATTTGGGATGTTAACAGTGAAAAAAACCCGATGCTCTGGCGATATCCAAGATGGCGGCCAATATGGCCGCCAAAAATTGTCAAAATTGGGGAAAGTCATATATCAGCAAAAAAATATAACAACATTTTTTTTAATGTTAGATATATGTTTTTGACCCTTACAAATTCATTTCTGGTATTCTTGTTTTGCTATCATGCTTCAAATTCAAGATGGCGGCCAATATGGCCATCAAAAGTGGTCAAATTTAAGAAAAATCGTATATATCAGCAAAACATTATGATAAAGGCATAAATTAAATGATTTGATATGTGTTTACCCTTACAAAATACTTTCAAGTATTCTTTTATTTTGCTACTATGCACCAAATTCAAAATGGCGGCCAATATGGATGCCAACAAATGTCAAATTTGAGAAAAGTCATATATTGGCCAAAAAGGTAAGTGATGAGTGTAAGTAAAAGTTGACATTATGTAGGCCTATTTGAAAGTCATTTTAAACTCATATCTGGCTTTTTCTGATTTGTAAACATGTTTAAAATTCAAGATTGTGGTAAAAATTACCGTAATAAATTAAAAGAATTACAAAATACATGTATCAGCAATATATTAAAATAACAATGAACAGTCACTTGCTGTTTTGAAAGAGAAAATAATACATAATATCTGGAGGTATCTCATAAAAAGGCTTAAGTAAAACCTATAGACATTTTATATTGCGATTGTCCACCGCTTTAACACACACTTGGTAACACTACTGTTAAAGACAAAATAATATACCCATTATGTAATTTACAATTGGAGGTACCTCAAATAAAAGCAAAAGTTAAACCTATAGACATTTTATAATTATAGTGATTGTCCAACGCTTTAACACACACTGGGTATTGTGAAAGACAAAATAATAAACCCATTCTGTAATACATCTGGAGTTATCTCAAATAAAGGCGAAACTTAAACCTATACACATTTTATATAGCGACTGTCCACCGCTTTCACACTTGATATTTTGAAAGAGGAAAAGCATTGCAATATCTACATTTCATATAGAGATTGTCTACTGCTTTGAATATGACATAGCATTAGTCACTGTCATAGTCGTCAAGACCTGAACAGTCAGATTTATTTACATCATCTCCATCGATATCGACATCTTCGTCATCTGACGTTTCCTCCTCTGTGACTTCAGCCAGGATGTCTTCAAGACGGGATTTGCAAGACGGGATGGCAAGACAGGTCCCTCTGACCACACTGGCTCAATGAAGTCTCCACATCAGGTCCAGCCATGCTCTGTAGGGGGTGGAATTTCCGCATCAGTCCCACCAGATCCACCCTTGCATCCTTGGACAGGCAGATTTCCACCACCTGTGACCAGCTAGGTTCTAGTGTCTCCTGAGCTGATTTCGGGAAGATTCAGCAGCTCACCCTTTCCTCCAGCAACCACGCCAAATCAAAAAACTCCGGAGTATCACAAAGCCCAAGACCAGTCCCAGCCCTGCTTCCACCCAGGTAATGGGATCACCTATATCCCCACTCCCACAGCCCCGACCCTGGCCATGGGATTTTCTATATCCCTCTACGCCCCCAACCCTCCAGCCGAATGAGATGCTCTGTACCCTCCAACCTGCACCACACCAAACCCCACCTTCGCTCTCAAGAATCCTTCATCACCCGGCACATAGTCAACCTGAGCCAGCGTACCCTGTCCGCGGAAGAGACCTTGTCCCTTGTCCCTCGATCATCCCCTGTAGAAGAGATCATCCAACACACCGAACCCACCCTCTGCCATCTTGACAAGCATGCTGCCGATGAGATCCGTCTGCAGATCAATCAAGCCCTCCGGAAACACAAACCAACCAAGCCTAACATCTCCAGACAAGACCGGTCAGCCATCACATCACTGCACCAAGACAAGTCCATCCACATTCTTCGAGAGGACAAGGGTAATGCCACTGTCGACAGGGCCGAGTATGACCGCAAGGTGGCGGACATCTTCAACTCGGACTGCCGTGAAATCCGGAAAGACCCTACACCATCCATCGAGAGGAGGCTGCAAGGCAAGCGTCTTTCTCTCCAGCGTTCCGGCAACATCTCTCAGTTTGAGCAGACCGCCATCGCCACAGCAGATCGCCACCGCCACAGCAGATCACAGACCTAGGGTTTGGCTCCTGTACATTGACACCTTTATCATCTGGCAGCACGGAAAGTATAACCTTTGGCTTTTCTTGGAACACCTCAACGGGCTTCACAGCAGCATCCAGTTCACCATGGAACAAGAAAGGGATGGCAACATCTCATTTCTTGATGTTGAGGTGTCCAGAAAGCAGGACGGCAGTCTTACCCGCAGTGTCTACCGCAAACCCACCCAAACCGACAGATACCTCCACAGCAGTTCCTTCCATCACCCCAAGATCAAGACTTCCATCAACTGGGCCCTCGTCCGCAGGGCATACAACGTCTGCGACAAGGAACATCAAACCCAGAAACTCCATCACATCACCACAGCACTGCAACGCAACGGATACAAGCCCAGCCAAGTCAAGACACAAGACCCCAGATCCACCCCGGCCAAAGGGTCGCCTGTACCCAAAGCCAACTAGTTAGGGTCCCTAGTCCTGTTACTCTCCCTACTTAGGCAGTACTTCACATCAAATCCAGCGCATCCTCCACAAGCATGGGATTCGAGTCTACCACACAGCCCCGATAAAGATCTAGAATCTGCTGACTTCGCACAAGGACCGGTCAGACCCAGAGCGCAGGCCAGGAGTGTACAAGATCCCCTGCCAATGTGGCAAAGTGTACATCGGCGAGACTGGCAGGGACCTCCCCACCAGACTCAATGAACACAAGCCCATGGCAGAAAAGGAGACTATGAGAAATCATCCATAGTCAAACACTCCCACACCGAAGACCATCAGATCAACTGGAGCCAGGCTGAACTCATCATCAGCATCGAACGCTGGTACCCCTGCCGCATCAGAGAAGCCATTGAAATCTTCAAGCACAACACGGTTCCCCAAGACATCGGTTTCTCCATCAGCGACATCTGGGGCCCCATCCTTACCTCCCAGTCCAATGGGTCTCCTATACCCTAGGATAACTTACATGTAGTTCTCCAGCATATGGGTCCCATATACCCTTGGCAACCTCCCCCTTCGCACCCTTCCTTCAGAATGACACGCCTCAATGATCATCCAGCATCCCCAAGCCCTGCAGGAGTTTGCATCCTTCTCACGCTTAATCGCTTCTAGACACCATATAAGCCCGCTTCACCGTTGGAATCCCCCAGTCTCCTGACGACGGGCAGAGCATACTGTCCGTAACGTTGATGAGTTCCCTCCGGTTCTTTTCAGAACACAAACTCACAAAAGAGATTTCATACATGGTTCTACCGCAAACCAGTTACCTTAGGTTTAAGTTTGCCTCTATTTGAGATAGCTCCAGATGTATTACAGAATGGGTTTATTATTTTGTCTTTCACAATGCCAAGAGTGTGTTAAAGCAGTGGACAATCGCTATATAAAATGTCAAATACTTTTGCCCTTATTTGAGATACCTCCAGATATTAAAGAATTGGTATTATTTTCTCTTTCACAATTGCAAGTGAGTGCTCATGGTTATTTTAATATATTGCGGATACATGTATTTTGTATTTCTTTGGTAATTTTGACCGCAATCTTGAATTTGAAACATGTTTACAAATCATTTTACTTATACTCATCACTTACCTTTTTGGCCAATATATGACTTTTCTCAAATTTGAAAATTTTTGGCATCCATATTGGCTGCCATCTTGAATTTGGTACATAATAGCAAAATATAAGAATACTTGAAAGTATTTTGTAAGGGTAAAAACATATCAAATCATTTCATTCATGCCATTATCATAATTTGTGGCTGATAAATATGATTTTTCTCAAATTTGACCACTTTTGCTGGCCATATTGGCCGCCATCTTGAATTTGAAGCATGATAGCAAAACGAGAATACCAGAAATGAATTTGTAAGGGTCAAAAACATATATCTAACAATTATATTTGTGCTTTTATCATGTTTTTTGGCTGATATATGACTTTTCCCAATTTTGACCATTTTTGGCGGCCATATTGGCCGCCATCTTGGATCGTCGGCCAGAGCATCGGTTTTTTTTCACTGTTAACATCCCAAATGTGTTTAAGGACCTTAAAACACACCAGAAAAAGTTGGTGTGGATTAGTTCTGGGGGGGGGGGGGGTGCACGGGGGGTCCCCCATAGATACTCAACTATTATCACCTGACTTAAATACACGATCTTTGGATTTCTTATCATACCACGTTTTCATATCTTGCTGAGCCTCTTTCATACTAGTTTGAGCTAGTTCACATGCATCTTTCAAACGGTCCTTTAACTTAGTTACGTAACTGAGGACACTTTCGTCCGTCTTTTCAGATAACCATTTCTCCTTTACCAGTTTCAATGGTCCCCTAACAGTACGGCCAAAAACTAGCTCAAAGGGGCTGAAGCCTAACGACTCTTGTACTACTTCTCTCACTGCAAAAAGTAACACAGGAATTCCCTTGTCCCAGTCTCGCTGGTGATCCATACAGTAAGTTCGAATCATTGACTTAAGTGTCTGATGAAAGCGTTCAAGCGCACCCTGGCTCTGTGGGTGATATGCACTTGACATAATCTGTGTAATGCCTAAAGCATATAATTGCTCCTGAAATAACTTGGAAGTAAAATTACTACCTTGGTCACTTTGTACCTCTTTGGGTAAGCCAAAACGAGTGAAAAATGCCCTTAATGCTTCACCGACTGGTTTTAGCCTTAATGGATCGAAGCGGAATAGCTTCAGCGTACCGCGTTGAGGCACACATAATTGTCAACAGATACTCATGGCCAGATTTTGTTTTAGGCAAAGGCCCAACACAATCAATTATAACCTTACTGAATGGCTCATCGAAAGCCGGTATAGGTTGCAAGGGAACACGAGTAGGCTTCTGGTTAGGTTTCCCTACCATCTGACATGTGTGACATGTGCGGCAGTATTCTGCAACCGTTTGTCGGATACCAGGCCAGAAAAAATGCTGTAATATTCGGTCACATGTTTTAGTAACACCAAGGTGCCCGGCCATTGGGACGTCACGAGCCAGATTCAATGTGTGAGCGGTACGTTGTAGGAACTACAATCTGATACAACACTTTCCATTCTAGGTCAGCAGGCACATCTGGCGGTCGCCATTTACGCATAAGTACACCCGACTTCATAAAGAAGCATACTGGTACTTTACGTGCCTGTTCCTCAGTAAGTGCTTTTAGGATTAAGCTGGATAAAGCCTTGTCCTTATTTTGTTAAGATATTAGCTGTTCCCTACTCAAAAAGATTTCAGAGTATACACCGAGTTCGCTTAGCAAAGCCGAGTCTTCGCTATGAAACGGTTTGGTGTTAGTCTCGTCATCCATAGAATTCACATATTCTTTAGCATCAGAAACCCTAAAGGTCTCATCAAGTAGACTAGCCATAAAGCTGTCAGCAATATCCAAGTCTACGTCATCAGTATGAACAGGTTCTTTTTTAGCCTTACTCATGGCCCTAGTTGTAACACAAGCGGGGAAAATCCCAGGAATTTTTTCCTCTAATAACTTTGTGTTGTTTTCAGAGCTAGGTGAACTAGTCATACATGGTTCAACAACTACCCTAGAACCAGCAACTTCGTTGCCCAAAAGTAGTGTTATACCTTTAAGCCCTTGAGGCAAAGTGGGGGCAACGCCCACTGTTATGGGTCCTGAAATCAAATCCGACTTCAAATATATATGATGGAGAGGTACATCAAAAGATTCATTACCTATACCCGTAATACACACACTGGTGTCTAATGAAGAACCCTCGGTCAAAGGGATTTCTCTTTGTAACAACAAGGACTGATTGGATGCTGTATCCCTCAGAATAGTTACTGGGTAAGTAGGCGAATCAGAATGCTCATCGAGCGACACGAATCCCTTAGTTACAAAGGGTAAAAATTCCTCTCTAATGTCAGAGGGAGACCCTATTTCTCGAAACTCGTTACTCGAACTTGTGCGTGTTTTACTGGTAAATGCGACAGGTTTAGAGCTTGTTTTCTCTGCATTTTGTCGCTGCAAAAGAAAGCAGTTAGATTTAGTGTGGCCTTTCTTTTTACAGTATGCACACACAATGGTCTGGCTGGAGTCAAAAGTAGCTTTAGTGTTTCCAAAATCCTTAGAGGACCTCGAATCTGTAAAACTCTGATAAGTTGGCTTTGGTCTGGTACTGAAATAAGACTTACGACTCGGAGAATTTCGTGCATTGCTCTTATGAAAACTCGCACCATTCCCCTTCAGGAAATCCGTTTTGTGAGTCAAAACATAATCATCAGCAAAAACAGCTGCCTTATCTAACTCTGTAACACGCTGCTCCTCTAAATGGACCTTAACAGCATAAGGCATACAGTTCTTGAAATCTTCAAGAAGTACAAGTTGTCTCAACTTTTTGTAATCCTGCTGAATTTCCCGAGATCTACACCAACGGTCAAACTTGATCGTTTTGTCATTTGCAAACTCAACATAAGTTTCCTGATCCAGTTTCTTCCTTTCACGGAATTGTTGCCTGTAGGCCTCTGGAGCAAGCTCATATGCCTTTAATATAGCAGCTGTAACTACATCATAATCAGCACATTTATCTAATGACAAAGTTGAATAAACCTCTTGGGCTTTTCCAACCAACACGTTCTGCAAAAGCAAAGTGCGCATGTCTTTAGGCCATTCTAACCTGTCGGCAACCTTCTCAAAATGAAGAAAGTATTTGTCCACTTCTTTTTCCTGAAATGGAGGCACCATTTTGATATATTTGGTTGGGTCAAACTTTTTAGTGGGCTCGTGGTCACCCGACTGCCCCTGAGGCTGCAACTGTTTAAGTTCAGCTAACTGAATTTCAAGATGACGTTTTTCAACCTCCAACTGTTTCAACCCAATAGCAGCTTCAGTGTTATTACCGTTATCATCAGCATGATTAATTGCGGATTCATCTAGAATTTCTTCATCAACAAGGTGTTCAATAATAACAGCCCTAAGGTCTGCCTTTTTCATACTGGCTGCTACCGAAATTTTGTAATGTTTGGCTATTTCAAACAACTCGGGACGTTTCAGACTAAACACCATGTCCTCTGATGGACTTTCTTCAAATTCACTAATGAACCCGTGAATGTCAAACTTGGTTGCCATGATTATTATCTAATTGCTGGATATTTTGTTTATAAAATTAACGTTTTCGTTGCTATTTTACGGCTTCGGGCTGATTTGTTAATTTCACGGACCAGCCCCCAATTCTGTTACGTGCGCCAAATTCCATTATATTAAACAGAACCAGGGCACGGCAGAAACAAAGTATTAAACGACAAAAGTGAAATCAAACCAGCAATTAGATTTGAACAATTATTTAATATTTACATTAGACATTATACTCGGGTGATTACAATCAAATGAACTAATACAATTATCAAGTGCTACAACAAAATACCAATTTAACGATTAGCCGGGGTTCGTGTGGGCGCAGCCAGAAATCCACGGACGTCTATAGACGCGGAGGTCCGGTCTCCTTCGGAGAGCACTGGGCTAGTCTGGCCCAAGCCATCTACGGAGAGCACTGGGCTAGTCTGGCCCAAGCCATCTACGGAGAGCACTGGGCTAGTCTGGCCCAAGCCATCTACGGAGAGCACTGGGCTAGTCTGGCCCAAGCCATCCACGGAGAGCACTGGGTCGGGACAACCCAGGCCATCGAAGGAGACCACCAGTCAGCGACTAGATGCGGCAACACTGTCTCGGCATCGTTTTAAATTGACTGGTGATACGTTTTGGAAATGGAAATGAAAACCAAAACGTATAACGGCGGAGCGACACACCCAACAGCAACGAAGGAAAGTGGACGAAGCCTTCGGCTGACCCCGTGATGGTAGTTTAGCGAGTGTGTGTCGAGGGGAGCCGAATCCGGCCTTATATGCTTGTTCAACACAAACAAATACAATACATTCTGCAGCCATTAAGGCCGCTAAGCACATCAACAATATGTTAAGCCAATTACATACTACTTACTCAAGGTCTATTAAGCCTAATCCCCAGGTGGACTGCAGGCTCAAGGTGTTATATTCCGTTAAGCCAATTACGTACTACTTATTTAGGTACGCCTAATCTCCAGGTGGACTGCAGGCTCAATGTGTGTATAATCTTAAGCTATGTAAATTACTGCCCGCAACACTCTGCGTATTTTGAGTAAATCTTCGCCTAAAAGAAGAAAAGACATTTTAAAGTACGCCGATAAAGAACTTGTGACCTGTATTTGTGAATGTGCTCTGAACGTTTTAAAAGGCCGTGTGCCGCTCACGCAGAGTCAGAAGAAAAAAACTGACACGACACAAGAAACATCTTAGGGCTCTAGCTGATAAGAAGGCTTCTCACTCCAAACGTAAACGACTAATGGTTCAGAAAGGTGGATTTCTGGGACCGCTGTTAGCCCCTATTTTAAGCTCGATCGGAGGGCTTCTGTTTTCCAAGTAATGCGCTACGCCCGAAAAACCATGATTAGTGCTCCTACCGATAGGGTGACCAGTGCCATACAAAATGTTCTTCTCAAGCGTACCCCCACTCGGACTAAACTGCAGAGACTGGAGGAAGACATGAACACAATTCTGGTTAGGACGGAACTTTCGGATGACGACAAGGTGGCTCTGTATCAGCAGGCATTACAGCAGTATCTTCAGTACGATCATGCCCGCAAAACCGAACCTATGTCCGTTACTATGTCCACGCCTAGATCCAGCGGAACGAGCAGTCAAGGAACTTTGGGAGTCGATGCACCACGTGATGGTCCAGGACAGACGGGGGAGCCAGCCACAGAGGAGGATCTAACACCTCAAATTCTCACTAGCGTACCAAAAACACTACAGCGAAAAGCTAAAATATTGATAGATCAGTTGAAAAATAATGACGTCATGACATGGAACAAAAATGGTGAACTTGTGTATGAGGGAAATGTTGTGAAAGGTTCAAATATTATCGATCTTGTGAATGAGACCATAAGAAGTAAGAAAGGCTTCACTCCCTTAGGATTTCAGTATTTTATACGAGGGTTGGCAAAATCCAATGCTCCCGAAAGTAATATCGGTAATGAAGCACGACGTAGTGTCGTCCGAAAATATATACAAATTGGCTCTGTTGATAAATGGTTGTTACCAGTCCCTCCACACCAGTTGGAGCTCGAAGGCGAACTAGGGTTGTTTCTACTCCAATGAGACCCAGAAAACGTATACGCTGGAAAAGCATATCACATGTAAACTGTTTGATAGTTGCGTAACTTAACTTTTGTTTTGTTTTTTGATCAACCTATGTATAAACAGTTGAATGATTGATGTGTATGTATTTTTTTTGTTCGTTCTTTCCTTTTTAGTGGTGGGTTTTTGTACAATTTATATTTCAACGATGGATAATGTTTGATATTGAATTGGTTCGCTTTTGTCATTTTACCCACATTGTAAGAGTAACAAGACGGCATAAAATAATGTAAAAACAGGGGAAACAAATATTTGTAATTCATGATATGGTATTTTATTGAAGTTACTAAGCAATAAATCATTTAAATACAATGAAGAGAAATAGAAAAAAAAAGTCTTCTTGTTTGGTTTTTATCACGCGTTCACAATGTCTACTTCTACCCTACATGTATTTAACAAAGTCTTAAGAGTAAACCATTTTGTTTTTTTGTTTTTTTGTTTAACCACAATTAACTATAGTACTACTTTTTTAAAAACTTATTATTTATTTCTGTTTAACACAAATCTGCCTACAAATCAAATCCAAATCCGAAACTGGTACATCAACGTCATATTTCTCCTCTATAAAATCCTGCACTAGAATATCGTTGATTAAATAGTTCTCCGTAAACACGGATACAATAGCATTCATTGAGATATCTCTACACCTATGCAATAAGTAAAAGAGGCAGTGTTGTCCGCACACTGCAGTATTCAAAGACTGCAAACGAACTGTATTATGAACAGATTGTACACTGTTCTTTTCTAAAAAATGTACAAAATAATGTCCGTAGGCGTCAGGAGGTAGCCCGTAAGAATCAAAGAATTCGGCTCGTCTGTCTTGAGTGAAGTACACAGCCAGCGATAGTGAGTACCCGGTTCATTATTCCTGTCGCTGTTAACGATATACACGCTGGGGTATTTAGTAACCCTGGGTAACCTATCCGCTGGAAATACACCGCCCGAGTAGCGTTGAGTAAAGTTATCCTTCTTGAGTACTTTTAAAAGTTGTAAGCTGTCCATCGCGTCATTCAGTTGGAGTAATCGATCAGAATATTTCGGCTCCCGTCCACTTCCAGGATACTCTCAAATTCACTGTATACCAGCACGTTGACGGCTGTCGGTATTGCTGTGGCGAACTGTAGCTCCAAGCGCAAGTTACTGCGCTTTACCAGGTTAAAATGAGATCCGCATGACATATCGGGAGACAGATCAAATGCAAAGAGGGAGTACCCCGACTCGTATTCCTCTCTGCTAATGTGATTGCCTGTGTCTTGGTAGAGTGTATTTATACCGGAGTACAAAGTTTGATACGCCATCATGTACGCGTCATCTTTTCCAGAAAATGTAGGTTGTAGAGGCCGCCACGGTGTCTGCTCGTTGTCCACGTACAGTCCAAGGAAATTTAATCCGTAATGCTTGAAATTGAAAGGGTTCTTGTTGAAATCGCCGTTGTAAGCCGCATTGTCCACCATTCCTATCACCACGCGTTTCGGTATCTGACCTAAGAATAGGTTTTCGCGGGTAAATGATTGATTTCCCTGTGGAATTGAAAATGTCTTGACTTCCACTCTGCGCAGAGGGTATTTGGCAGTCGCACTTTGCAGCGTTTTAGCGTGGGCCAAAGCGACCGTTGGGCTGACAGCAACTTTTCTTACGTAGAGAGAAACATCTAAGATTTTCACTCTGTAATTCTGATCGGCCAGGGGTGTCTGCTGACAAAAGGAGTTCTTGCTGCGGTGGAGCTTTAGTTTTAGGTTGACACCGTTCAGTAAAAATCTGTCCTGAAAAAATATATCCCCGTGAATCGGCCCCAGCAAATCGATGATCCTACTCTCTTTGGTATATTTATTCCGTCTCTTCAGCCCCTCGTTGAAATTATCATCCAATGTAGGATCGTTAACATCCATTTCCCCAGCCGTGTCTTTGTAATACAAAGCAGCGGTCAGCTGAGACTGCTTCGCTGCCGGTCCGTAGGTCAAAAGGGTTTCTATCATGGCGCGGTACGCGTACGTGTTTGAAGATGACGAGACGACTTTGTCGTTCAGCGTGACGTCTACCTCGGAGAACATAGAGTGGAGGAACAGATTGGCGGGACCGACGGGTGCATCTGCGTCGAGGTCAGTACCAGTTTTGCTTACAATTTTTGCCTTTACATTTAATAGAGTGTGCGCCAAATCCAGGTAGTGTTCGGTCGATCCGGTCACGTTGAATTTCTATAGAGTCTGAGTCTATGATATTGGTCAGAGGGTTATACTGTACCCACTGGCCTTTTGTAATGGACGTCTGGGTGGGTGGGACGGAGAATAGATCCAATTCCGACTTTGTGCATTCGCACGAGTGTTTGCTGATGAATGCCATTTTGCGTTGTTGTTCTCGATGTTGCTAATCAAAGATGTCGGTGGTCCTCTTAGGTCGCTTACTCGAAGCCTTTCTGCGCGATACACCAACTGCACTCCTTTTTAAACGTCCCGTCTGTCGGGTAGTTTTTTAGAAAGTCGATGCGTAGCTCGTGACGTCATTTCCCTTCCAGCCTGTAGTAATCGTTTTTTTGCAGCAGTTTTCATATTTTGACCGCTGAGGGCGTCTGAGGCAATTTCGACTCCCGTCTTTAAAGCCTGCTTACCAAGCATTTTTGCTCCTTGTTTAATAACCGGTAAAGCCGATCTAAAAGGACCCCCTAAAATATTTCCAAGTCCGTATCCTCTTTGCATCGGGGCACCCCTGAAAAAATCACCCGTGCCCCCGACTTGATTTCTGTAATATCTCTCGTAATCCATCTTTTTTTTTAACAGTACAGGGCGACTTCTCCGGAAATGAAGTGTCGTCGTGAGTTTCCCACGCTGAAATGGCACTTTCTCACCCGTGTCCTTTCTTATATCCATGTGTATAACCTCAAAGTTTTTCCTTTTTACAGGGACATAATGAGGTGTATTAAACGTATGAGCAATAGCATCTCCCTGCGTGGCCCCCGCTGCCTGCACGGGGACAATCCTCAATAATGGAGCGCTCACGTCTCCGACTAACTGGTTCTCGGCAATGTCGCAGTATACGTAAATACCGTAAAATCCTCCGTTCACATCCACGGGTAGGTGTCCATGTACAGTTACATTAGCCGATTTGAATTTCAATCCCAGCGTGCGATACAGCTGATCGTTAAAATGAATGTATGCCCCCTCTCTGAGTCTTATTTTTACTCTTCCGGTGTACCTATCCAGGGTGATGGTGATATTATTCTTACCAGTTTCGCTCATTTCTCTGTTAATAGCGTCGATAATTTCCTGAACAGAATGGTAAAATCCCGGCGCTATCCTGCGATAGGTCTGCAGAATGCCATGTTCGCTGAAGGAGAATGAGTTATTGTCATCGGTGACATTATACCACGAAAAACGATAATGGATTTCTGTCAGTGCAACTTCCCAGCTACCGGTCAGATTAATTTGTTTTACCAGACGCGTTGTGTAACAAGACAATGTATTGTCCAGATAAAAAGATAGGGAAGAATTGCTGGGCAGCGTGACGTAAAATTGCGTAGACGATGCCATATTGCGTGCTTACTTTTGTAGATCCGTCACCCAACTGTTGAATGTTGAAGGATAACCCAGCCATTTAACGAAATATTCTGTCTTGCCTTTCCTCTTGCGCTTGCGAATCACCCTCTCCACTCGGTAAAGATCGTCCGTTTTGCGAATCTTTTGTATTTCCTGCTCATAAAATATACCCTGAATTTCTTCACCCAGATAATCCTTCAGTTTATACACAGGTCTTTTTTGATGACCGCTGCGTTTGGACACGGTAAATATTTCTTCGGACCACCCAGGAAGGTATGACTTTTCAAACGTCAATCGCTGTTTACTAACTCTCACTTGATCACCGACTTCAAATTTAAACTTTGAGGAAAGTGTTTGCCGCGAGAACAGATTTTTCCAAACCATACTTTCATTTTTTCCATCCACTTCCACGGGTTTCATTTTGATTGAACGGTGATACGAGTTATTGTATGCCGCCACTAGCTGTGGTAATACGGCGATGTACTTTAGGGTATTTGCGTAGGTAAAATACCTCCACATCCGGGACTTTAAGGTACGATTAAACCTCTCCACGATAGAAGCCTTCACTTCGCTGTTTGTTGTATAGAAATGTACGTCTTCGGTTTTAAGAAAATCCTAAAACTGTCGATTGGTAAACTCACCGCCTTTATCGGTATGAATCATTATGGGTTTTCTCCGACTAGACTTAATATTCTGTTTAAAGGCTTCAGTCAGAACCTTTCCAGTTTTATTTTTCAAAGGAATCACCCACGCGTATTTAGAAAATACATCGATCCATGTCAATAGGTATTTGTTTCCATTGTTGTACTTTGCTAAGTTCGATAGGTCTGCCAAGTCAAATGTTTTCGCGCGTTTGCAAACAATATATTCATCCCTTTTCAGTGGCACTATCCGTCTTCCGTAGTTGTATATTTACACAAACGATTAAATAATAAATATTCAAACAACAAAATGCATCAACTGAACGTGTGTATGAACAGGGGAAGCCAAGATGGCGTCTTTAATACACGCTCACCATTCGAATTGCAAACTGGGTGTAAACGTCTTGTTTGATTGTATGTGCAGTGTGACATCGAAACTTCGTGAGGTTTTTTGGTCGAATGTTGAGCCACTGCTCAAATACAGCTGAAACACACAAAGGTCGCGTCCACTAAAAAGTGGTCCATAGAGTGACATTGAGCCCCAGGAGACAGTGTCAGCACTGGCAGCCTAAAGCGGCTATAGGGTATGTGTTGTTCGGATCATGGAGAATGTGTTTTATTTCTCCATGTTCGGATGGAGTGAAGGACCCGGCACCCAACATCTGTGTGTTTGTTTTACTTTGTGTATGGTTTGAAGTTCGACTTCCGGGGAGTGTAAACAAAACCCAAAAAACGGTGTTCTATTTGACCTCAAGGTGCCCTTATCAGGTCACGCCGGGGGATTTGTTCACGGCGATTTCACCGATAATCTGCCGTGTAATCGCCGTGAAAAAGGAATTCACGGTAAAACTGCATCTTCACCGCAATTTCACGGTGTTGAAATTCATAACGCCGTATTACAGCGTTATAACGCCGAAATGAAAACGCCGTAATGTTCTTGGCGGAGATCAGCCACCGTACTTTTCTTATGATTTCTGCAGAGATTATGGCAAAAAATCATAACTATGCAAAAAAATGGCCAAACTAAAGCCCGCCGCACACGAGAGCTATAGGCCTATATCTGCTGAGCAAAAAATCATTCGAGGCCGTTTGCTCAGCACGTAGCTCACCGTGTGCGGTCAGTTTTTGGTGCGTTTTCTGCCTCGCGAGGCCGTGAGGCAAATATCTGTCATGTTTGATTTTGTTCGCCTCGCGAGGCGAAAAACTCACCGTGTGCGGGCAACCTGAGCTACCGGTACGTGCTGAGCAAACAAAATGAACTAGCCAATGAAAGCGCATACTCTGTTCACGTGGGGCGTAATCATACATGCAGCCTGTATAATGTATTACGTGTTTGAGTTGAACTTTTGGTTCAGGGACTTTGCCAACGGATTTCTATTTTTTGTTGAACTTTGTGTTCTTTTTCTAAAGAAAAGGATGAAGTGCTTTTTAATTGAGAAAATAGCAAGGAAGAACCGGTATGTGCAGGCAAAGTTCAGGGAATGATCAGTTGATTTTAGTTTTTTTTTTATCATTTCAAGAAATAGCCGCAGTGAGTCAGAACTCGTTTGAGGGGAAGGGGGAAGTGTGAGTTGTTAACGGCATCAACAGAGTCATTCCTCTATATTTCCATAATTTTTTGATTTGCGGGAAAGGTTGGAAGACGAAGGTCTGGACTCACATTATAAGAAGTTGCCACACTCATGCTACCCAAACTACAGATTCCACGTACGCTCTCTGGCAGATATCACAGAGCAAAATACGAACTGCGTATAATGCATTGAGTCTGCCTGAACATAGGGAATCAATGAAGGCCAAAACACGACAAACGAAGGAAGGCAAAGAATGATATGTCCGGTCTGACTCGCAAAATCTACAGAAAGTGAAAAATGCGACAATGACGATCTCTCTTTTGAGCCAACCTATCTTGTCATACAAACGGCATAAAACATAAAAAGATGACCTGGTTCGGTCCGGGATTCAAACACCTCCACTATCCAACCGAGAAAAATCTGGACGAGGAGAATGTGCAAATCCTATTGGGACTACTGGAAGAATAAAATAATGATCAGTAAGGATTGGATTTTAAGACCAAAATAAAATAAAATAAATAACTCGAAAACCCCTTACTTCAAGCATTAAAAGAAGTACCGGCAATATCTAAAAAAATTTTCTGCCACAGCAAGTAAACATAATACACAAAACCCCGGAAAAGATGGTGACTGATGAATTGCGGAAAAAAACACAGAAAATATGTTCTGCTTCCCCTTAAAAAAAAAAAAAAGCATGGGGGCAGCATATTATCACCGGTTAAAATCAATCATTGAGTAAATGAAAACAAAGAGCCACTGTTTTTACACAGAGACCAGTCCTTGCGTTAGCCAAGACCAGAGACGAGTTTTGAAACTCTCGCTCTGGGAATGACGTACACAATTGGCCCCCGGACGTTTGATGTATTGACGAGGCCACGAACTATAACCCACTGACTCTCATCTTCCAGAAACAGTGGCCAGAACTGATTCCCTAGAGGCGTATTTCACAGAAAAAGGAAAGAAATTTCGCTCCGGGTAGGTCAGTCACACACAAGTGTGTAAATACCTGCAATCGTGGACGTCCCATTGTTCCTCTTCTGTTTATACTCTAACTTTTTCGGAAGGCCTCCCATATGTTTTGTACACGATTTTCAATCGTGGACGTTCGGTCAAACGTGGACCTTTTGTCTGAGCCCGAATTCTTTTGTCCTAGGTCCACGATTGCCGGTATATACATACTCACACCCACACGGCTGGCATACCCACCAGCTTATTCGTAGATTGCAGACCAGTCACTAACATAAACTTATCATGATACTTCGCTCAACAGAATCCTTCGTCCTCCAACCTTTCCCGCAAATCAAAAAATAATGGAAAGAAAGAGAAATGACTCTATTGATGCCGTTAACAACTCCCACTTTCACCTTCCCCTCAAACGAGTTCAACCAAAAATAGAAATCCGTTGGCCAAGGCCCTGAACCAAAAGTTCCATCCGATTGACTCAAATACGTAATACATGTATAAAGGCCGCATGTATGACTACGCCCCATGTGAACAGAGTACACGAGAGCTATCTGCTGAGCAAAAAAATCATTCGAGGCCGTTTGCTCAGCACGTAGCTCACCGTGTGCGGTGAATTTTTTGTGCGTTTTCTGCCTCGCGAGGCCGTGAGGCAAATATCTGTCATGTTTGATTTTGTTCGCCTCGCGAGGCGAAAAACTCACCGTGTGCGGGCAACCTGAGCTACGTGCTGAGCAAACAAAATAAAAGAGCCAATGAAAGCGCATACTCTGTTCACGTGGGGCTAGCCTTTATACATGTATTACGTGTTTGAGTCAATTGAATGGAACTTTTGGTTCAGGGCCTTGGCCAACGGACTGTTAATTTTTGGTTGAACTTTGTGTTCTTTTTCTAAAGAAAAGGATGAAGTGCTTTTTAATTGAGAAAATAGCAAGGAAGAACCGGTATGTGCAGGCACAGTTCAGGGAATTATCAGTTAATTTTAGTTTTTTATCATTTCAAGAAATAGCCGCAGTGAGTCAGAACTCGTATGAGGGGAATTGGAAAGTGGGATTTGTTAACGGCATCAACAGAGTCATTCCTCTTTCTTTCCATTATTTTTTTATTTCCGGAAAAGGTTGGAGGACGAAGGATTCTGTTGAGCGAAGTATCATGATAGGTTAATATGATAGCATGTTTTTTTTGCCTTTGAGAAAGAACTTGCTTAAGTTCGAAACGTCAGGCCAGCAATTGTTTTGATTATGATAGGTTTATGTTAGTGACTGGTCTGCAATCTAAGAAGAAGCTGATGGTGGGTATGCCAGCCGTGTGGGTGTGTGACTGACCCACCCGGACCGTAATTTCTTTCTTTTTCTTGAAATACGCCTCCAGGGATTCAGTTCTGGCCACTGTTTCTGCAAGATGACAGTCAGTGAGTTAGGTTCGTGGCCTCGTCAATACATCAAACGTCCGCGGGCCAATTGTGTACGTCATTCCCAGAGAGCGGGAGTTTCAAAACTCGTCTGGTCTTGGCTACGCAAGGACTGGTCTCTGTGTAAAAACAGTGGCTCTTTGTTTTCATTTACTCAATGATTGATTTTAACCGGTGATAATATGCTGCCCCCATGCTTTTTTTTTTGGAAGGGGAAGCAGAGCATATTTTCTGTGCTTTTTTCCGCAATTCATCAGTCACCATCTTTTCCGGGTTTTTTGGTATTATGTTTACTTGCTATATGGCAGAAAAATCTTAGATATTGCCGGTACTTCCTTTAATGATTGAAGTAAGGGGAATTCGAGTTATTTATGATATTTTGGTCTTGAAATCCATTTCTTACTGATCATTATTTTGTTCTTCCAGTGGTCCCAATAGGATTTGCACATTCTCCTCATCCAGATTTTTTCTTAATTGGATTGTGGAGATGTTTGAATCCCAGACCGAACCAGGTCATCTTTTTATGTTTTATGCCGTTTGTATGCCAAGATAGGTTGGCTCAAGCATGGAGGAAGGCTCAAGAGAGATCATCCTTGTCGCATTTTTCACTTTCTGTAGATTTTGCGAGACCGGACATATCTTTCTTTGCCTTCCTTCGTTTGTCGTGTTTTGGCCTTCATTGATTCCCTATGTTCAGGCAGACTCAATGCATTATACGCAGTTCGTATTTTGCTCTGTGATATCTGCCAGAGAGCGTACGTGGAATCTGTAGTTTGAGTAGCATGAGTGTGGCAACTTCTTATAATGTGAGTCCAGATCTTCGTCTTCCAACCTTTCCCGCAAATCAAAAACTAATGGAAATAAAGAGGAATGACTCTGTTGATGTCGTTAACAACTCCCACTTCCCTTCCCCTCAAACGAGCTGACTCGCTGCGGCTATTTCTTGAACTGATAAAAAAAACCTAAAATCAACAATCAACTGATCCTTCCCTGAACTTTGCCTGCACATACCGGTTCTTCCTTGCTATTTTCTCAATATTAGAAAGCACTTCCTCCTTTTCTTTAGAAAAATAACACAAAGTTCAACCAAAAATAAAAAATCCGTTGGCAAGGCCCTGAACTAAAAGTTCCATCCCATTGACTCAAACGCGTAGGCCTAATACATGTATAGGCTGCATGTATGATTACGCCCCATGTGAACAGAGTATGCGCTTTCATTGGCTAGTTCATTTTTTTAGCTCAGCGCGTAGTATAGTAGCTCAGGTTGCCCGCACACGGTGAGTTTTTCGCCTCGCGAGGCGAAAAAAATCAAACATTACAGATATTTGCCTCACGGCCTCGCGAGGCAGAAAACGTACCAAAAATTTACCGTACACGGTGAGCTACGTGCTGAGCAAACGGCCTCGAATGATTTTCTGCTCAGCAGATATAGCTCTCGTGTGCGCGGCGGGCTTTACAGCGCCCTCTGCGCAAAATGATGCGAAGAGAGCAAGAAAACTTTGACGATGCAGCATTCCTACGGAAGCGTCTTTAGGACACGACAAACAATTTTCCGGCCCCACTATTTCCCCCGGGGATTATTATTTCACACGGGCGGATTACTATTTCGCCTGAGTGGATTATAATTTTGCCTGGGCGGATTACTATATTTCGCCTGGGCGGAATAGTAAATCCTAATAAGAATTTCTGGGCCAGAAAACTTTCTTGGTAATGTCCTAAATACGTTTCCGTACATTCTACAACCGGGGAACTTTGCACTAATTTTACGTACGTAGCATGCGTAAACGGCGAAGTCGCAGCATGGAACTTGATGTTGACTTCATCAGCTGGATTGTGCGCCCTTTCAGTATGTCATCGCTTGATGATGATTGTCACGGGATTGACAGTCATACGTCAAACAGGTTTTATACCAACCACTAGCTCCCCTTCCCCCAGCCCTCCCACCTCGAAAAGCTTTTATTTTCTGCAGCTCAGTACGTGTGCCAGTTTGGGAAAACAAATTGTTTGAAACGGTCAGGTGCTGATGGAATCTGCGTCTCTGGTTAACTCGATGGAGCAGGCACCGCCGACAGCGCCACCGGCTCCACCTACCGGGGTGGCAACGCCAACGGCACCACATCCACAGCAGACGCAAATTACCCAGGTAAAAACTTAAACACGTTGCACATGTCATGCATGTTGAACGATTGTTTTGGCATGCATGATGATGTAAAATTTGTAGTTGGCGTTTGTGCAGGTGGGTGTCGGGATATATATGGTCTGGATCTCTCCCCAGATTAACCAAACTCCAACACCAGGTTTTGTCAAGTTTTGATGGGTTCAGTAGTACTGCATGGCCTTGACAACATTACTTTATGGAGCATGGAGAATTGATTTTTGCCCAAGGCTAAAAACATGTTTCGCGTCCCCGCCCGCTTCCTTTTTGGAGGCCGCCTGGATTTTTGAAAATGTTTACCACAGAAAAATTATGTATAAAAACAAGCATGATTTCGTGCAGGAGCCACGTCGTCCACCTAGGAATCAGTAAAGCATAGTAAATGTTGTAGCGCCCTTTTCTGTTGAGCCGTGAGTGCCCTCTTCTGTTGAGCATTGTCGCGGAAACGAATTTGGCACAAGAAGAAGAAGAAGAAGAAGAAGGAGAATGCGACGCGGCTAAAAACAACAGTGTCAACCAGTCAATCGGAAAATAGATACCTGCGAGCCAGAAGTTTTCAGTATAGACTTTGTCGGTCACTTTCCACATCACGTAGTCGACTGTGTGATCTCTAAGCACGTCTTTGTGAGAGTGTAATTAGTAACCCACAGTAAGCCCAGCCCTATAGTACTAGTACTGTAGTAGTGCATATTTCTATAGTTTTCGACTACAACAATCATTTCAACCCGAATCCTTCAACACGCACTGCGTATAGGAATGTAGGTTGACATCGAAGCCAAATGCGACAGGTCTGAGACTAGCTCACGCACATGAGCATTTACATGTACATGTATATGTACTAGTGTTGTAGTCGAGACCGAGACCTGATGGTCCGAGACCGAGACCGAGACCTGGAAGACCGAGACCAATTAAAAGACCGAGACCTAATGGCCCGAGACCGAGACCGAGACCGAGACCTCGAGACCTTGTATGTCATTTACATAATAAAAGAAAAAAACAATGTCCAGCTGTAGAAACGACCGCGATGGCTTTACGCGGTACACGCCGCTGATCCAGTGTAAAAATACTTTCTTTTTTCCATAGCTCTTTTTCTGACTGGTCAAAAATTTAGCAGAGCTACATTTTCAATTTCCAGAGCTCTTTTCCTGGTTTCCAGAGCCCCATAAAAAATGGTTCATTTTATCAGTTATGTAACACTTTGCATGTTTGTCCGTGTACGCAACATATAAAATGGATACCAAGTAAAATAACTACCAATCATTTACTCTTCCAGTTATATAAAAAACTGCCTTCCTAGTTCCTATTCTTTCTCTCTAATCTATCTTTTCTTGCTTTTATAATTTTCTGGTTATCTTTCATTTTTACAAGCACACTGCCTCATTTCTCAGTATTCTTGCTTTCTCAGTCGGACACAGTGACTGAACTCACTCAGTCTGAGTCAGTCACTATCATTTTCTCTCCCATTTCAACTAAGGGCCCTGGGAAATTGTTGTGCTCTTTGTGCATTCTGAGGCATTTCTGACATGTCTGAAGGCTTAAACTTAAAAAATGTATGAGAATTCTTACCTTTTTTCTGCATTTCTTAGAAAATTTGGTAATCCTTATCTTAGGGACCCCTGTTCCATATAAGAGAACGAAGGATACGGTTTATGTTTCGGAAATTTCAATATTTTGTGACGATACAGGCAGGAAAAGTCACTCTGTGTGCTTGTTAAAGATATCATGTTGAATATGAGCAAGCTTAATTTGTGGAAAGAGGGCAGGGTTTTTATTTATGAGGGAAATTATGGGGTAAAATGGCAACAAAGACGACCCACAAAAAAAGGTAGGTAAGTCACATTTTCTTTGAAAGTGCGTTTCAAAATTACAACAAACACGTGTAATCTGAAAAAAACAAAAACCTGTTTTAGCCTGCAAAAGTCACTTTGGTACTGTAAAGTCATTTCCATAGTCAGCTTTGAACGGAACTTGTAAAAAAAATAGAGGTGTCCTTAAAGGATTGCCGAAAATTCAATCAAAATGACTAATCCATTCGGCTGATCGTAATACATGTACATTTGTAAACGTAGTTCGTGTATTTGAGCATGTTGTTCCCAACTTCCTATACATGAAGCTAATGCCAGGAAAAACTGGTCTTGATGAGACCGGTCTCGAGACCGAGACCGGTCGAGAGACCTACAACACACTGGTATGTACTGTGCTCATCTCTAGTCCTAACACTCTACCACTCTGCTCCAGACAATACGAGCTCGACTCGACTTAGCTGAGAGTCAAAGTAAAGACAAGGAGGAGCGTGTTGAGTCATGTGAGACCCTAACTATCGATTGGTGCTATTAAAAATGGTGCTGATATGCAGGATATGGTGCTACAAACAGTATTAACTAATAAAACACTTTAAATATGTTCAGTTCTCTTGTCCAACATGTGTCTTTCATTTTTAATGCGTCTTTGAACAGGGAAACACCAACGGTTGCCAGATTTTTTTTTTTATGACGGCCATCTTGAAAAATAAATAAATAAAAAGCCCCTCTTCCTCCGTTTTTTTGAAAACCCGGATGTGAAACATGTTTTTTTTTTTATTCGGCCTAAGTCCAAAGAATGTGCCATTCTGCACAGTGTTGGATTTTGACAGATTGAGGAAGCTTCCTAGTCAAAATGCCTAGAGGGTTAGGGTTAATGTAGCTTGAGAAATCCAGCTCCAGGCTCCCTAGATGAGTTGTAGAGTTGTGTATGCCGTTTTTTGTATGACTTTTCTATGTAAACTGCCGAAATAAACTTATTTTTGCCATGATGCATTGTATTTACACGCATGTGTGCGTGCATATTATGGACAGGCTACATGCAAACATGCATACATCATTCAAGTTCTCGCCCTGTGATGGCCCTTTACAAGTCCTTCCCCATGTGATTCCTACGTCAACGTATTTTATCAACGATTTTTGCGACATAAATTTAGTTAATATCTACATTGTACGTATTGCTTACTACAATATTTCCGATTCTACATGATGGCAGCTTGACTTAACATGCCTTAGTGGAGATGTGCATTCGAACCCTGGCCCTATTCGTTATCCATGTGAAAAGGCAGTAACCAAAAGGGTATCCAGTGCGACTCGTGTGAATAATGGTGTCACATACGTTGTATTGGAATGAGTGCATCCGTTTACAATCTGCTTCCCAACACTACCACCTTATGGACGTGTCATCATTGTGAACTGCTGCATTTTTCTGACTCCTTTTTTGATGCTTCGTTGAGTGACAGTGTGACTCCTGCTGTTTCCAGCACCCCTGATACTGATCTGCCAGCCTCTGCTTCTCATATGTCCGGCTCCAGGTTTGTTACTGGCCTGATGCTAAATGCGCGTAGTATTCGCAACAAGGGAGTTGATATCGTTACTTCAATTTCAGTTCATAAAGAACCAGACATTCTTGCCCTCACTGAAACATGGCTTGACCAACATGACCCTGACTCAATATTGGGTCTCCCAAGCGATTACGTCATCTTTAGAAAGGACTGTCAAGGGCGAGGAGGTGGCGTGATTGTAGCTGTTTAAGCGAACTTGCATCCTGTCCGTCTGGAGACACTTGAGAAACCTGACTTGGAGCTTGTATGGTTATCCGTCACCTGTCGGAGATTTAAGTGCCTTATTGGAGTCTTTTATCGTCCACCGAATGAGAATGCTGCCTACTGGGACAAGTTCGAAGATATGTCAACTCATTTGGATCCCACTCTGTTCAAATTTGACTGTGTACTCCTGATGGGAGATTTCAATGTCGATTGGAACCCTGATCTACCAGACTCACCCAATCGCTCATCATTGTGTGATTTCGCTGACTCGCTGAATCTTATCCAGATGGTCAATGATATCACACGTCCTACTTCCATGTCACCTGCTACTGGTTCTACTATTGACCTTGTTTTTTGCAGTAACCCTCATAACATTATGCAAATCAGTTCCATCTCAAATCCAGTCTCAAGTGACCATCACGCGGGTAATTTCACTCTCGGTTCCCGTCGTTCTCTTCCACTCCCGTCAGTTGTCGGACAGTTCCTTTCCTACGACCAGGCATCAGGAGCTCATCTTAATTCACTCCTGATGTATGCTCCATGGGATCTCTTCCTGGACTCGAATGACATTATTCAATCATGGGACGGATTATTGGACATAGTCAGGGGCGGATCTAGGTTTTACCCAAGGGGGGGGGGGGGGGGGGTTACCTGAGGTGATTGGCCTACACACCCCAGCGTGCCGATTTTTCGACACCCGACACTGGTTATTTTTATTGTTTTTCTCAGCCCAAGGGGGGGGGTTTAAACCCCCAAAACCCCACCGTAGATCCGCCACTGATAGTGGGTGCTGCTATTCATGATGCTCTTCCCAGGAAATCTAAGAAATCAAGGAAGCGAAGAAACTGCCCCTGGGTCAGTGCTGACAAAACAGTTGAGTAGACTCAAACGTCGCCTCTTCAAAAAGGCCAAATGCTCTGGCTCCATTGAGGACTGGAACTTGTATAAAACTGTACGTAATCAGTTAAAGTCTACCACTCGTAAAGCATACAATGCTTACAGTAACAATTTGTTTCTTTCTAGTGATAATAAAAAAAGGTTTTGGGCTTTCATTAGGAGTAGGAGACAATCATCAACTCCTTTATCGTTTAACCCTAACCCTGCCAGACGCAGCACAGTGCATACAGCTTGACCTTGCTGCACTCTGCACACAAGTCAATGTGACAAAGTATGCAATCTGATGCGTCTGGCAGGGTTTCTAGCCAAAATACCCTGGAGGTTTGGGGTTAAGCATGGTGAAGATTTACTCAATGACCCTCATGACATAGCTAATGCTTTTAATAATTATTTTGCTTCTGTTTTTTTCAGAACCACATAGTATTCCTGATAGTCCTGTATCGTGTCAATTTCCCATTTAATTAACGAACTTTCCTTTGTGAACTTCTCCATTGACTATATTCATCTCATTATTATATCCTCTCTGCCACTGGGAAGGGCACCTGGGCCTGATGGAGTTGGTGTAAGATTCTTACGTAACACTGTGGATTTAATTTCACCAGTTCTTTGTAGGATCTTCACCACCTCCATCTCCTGCCTCATGGTTGGAAGACCGCAAATGTTACTCCGGTGTTCAAATCAGGTGATCGTTGTCAATTAAGTAATTACAGGCCAGTCGCTCTTACTTCAGTAGTGTGTAAAATTATGGAGAGAATTATGTCTGATGCCATCCTAGCTCACTTACAGGATAACTGCTTAATTTCTGATGACCAGCATGGATTTGTTCCACGTAGATCGTGTATTACTCAGTTGTTAAGTGTTTATCACAGCTGGGCAAATTCACTTGACCAGCGTAATTCACCTAGAATACATGTAGATGCTGTGTTTCTTGATATGAGTAAAGCCTCTGATCGGATGCCTCACGACATTCTTCTCCATAGACTTTCGTCGGGGACTAACATAAGAGGTGCTCTCTGGAGGTGGGTAAAAGATTTCTTAGTTGGTCGCCTCCAGAGGGTAACTTTTATGGGGAGGTCCTCGAAGTGGTCTGTGGTGAGGTCTGGAGTCCCCAGGGTAGTGTACAGTGTACTTGGACCTTTACTGTTTAATATTTTTCGTCAAACAATCCACAAGGGAAACTGACTAGGTAAATTTGAATGCATTTTCAAAGTGAACAAAGAAACTGGCACGAGCGGGATTCGAACCTGCGACCTCCGGGTAACCGTACCGGCGCTCTACCAACTGAGCTATCTTGCCCTATGTTGGCGGTCTCCCAAATTGTCAGTATCTTTGTTCGAGTGGGCGCTAGTCAGAAGTCATAAACCCAGAATGCCGTGTAGCCAGGGATCACACCCAATTTTACGATACAACCTGGGAAGCGACATTGTGGAGATCACTCAATGAGGATACGACTTTTTAACTGATATTTCGTCAAACAATCCACAAGGGAAACTGACTAGGTAAATTTGAATGCATTTTCAAAGTGAACAAAGAAACTGGCACGAGCGGGATTCGAACCTGTTTAATATTTTTGTTAACGATATCACTCATAACATCAGTTCTTCATGTGCTCTATTTGCAGATGATATTCTTTTGTATCGATTTATACATAGTAACGTGGATGTTTCTGTTCTTCAAAATGACCTCGATAAGCTGAGCGCTTGGAGTGCCTCCAATGGCATGACCTTTAACACTTCTAAATCCAAAGTCCTGCACATCTCTCGTAAACGACATCAATCTCTCCCCACATATTCTCTTTCCAGCATCCCACTTACTGTCTCTTCTACGGTCAAATACCTTGGAATCACTCTAAGCGCTCAGCTTATGCCTAATTCACATTTGGCCTGCGATGGGTCTACGGAGCCCGTATCCTGCCCCTATCCCCCTTTCCGTGCGGCCTCCGTGCGGAGGCAGGAGGCGGCCGTGAGATTTTCGCCGTACGGATTCACGGGCGCCGCGGCCTCTACGATTTTGTTTAGCGAGAAGTTATACACATTTGAAAAAATCGTAAGCCCGTAGACATGTCGTAGGTGTCATTGCACAATCCCCGCACGGGCACCGAGCGGAGGCCACGCGCTGATCGTGCAGAAAACACAAGATTTGGGGCTTGTACTCGGGGGGTGGATCCAGGAGGGTTTATGATCCCCCTCCCCCAAGGCAATTTTTAAAGTTATTTGATGGGGGGGGGGGGGGGGGGGGAGCCTTGAGTTAGCATCCTTAATTTGTTGCCAATACGTTAAACAAAAATCTGTAAAGGCCCGCCCTTCTACAAAATTCCTGGATCCGCCGCTGCTACTATGCCACATGACGGCATTATAGGTTACTTTTAGCAGAGTAGTAAATCAAGTTAACATCACAAGTCATCACAAATCAATTGCAAGTCGCATCGCAAGTCACATCCCAATTCTCAAGCCAACTCACAAGCTGTTCAGATGAACTGTGACAGAAGCATTCCTTTGTCATTATTCATCCCCCTGTAGCCAACTTCTGACTGACTAGCGATTTGACTTGTGAATGACTTGTGATTGACTTGATTACAACTCTGAGATTAAGACTTCTAGAGCTAAACTTGGGGAGGGGGATCACCGCCCTTTAAATCTGTCTTGGGTTGGGGGTGAAAGCACCACCACATGTTATCTTCTACACCCTCACCCCCACCTGACTCGAAACTTTCAAAATCCTATTCTGAGTTGTGAGAAATAACACTTATTTACACAAAAAATTATCCCAAGGATAAAATCTCTCCATACACGTCTGAAAATATTGTCAAATTTAAAATTGTTGTCCATAATAGTTTTCCAAAAGGTAGTTGGGAGGAGATTTGGCCTATAAATGATTTGTCTGTGCCCTGTATTTTGATCTCCCCTTCTGAAACACCAGGGGTGTATTTGAAAGTCGAAGTTGAATGTACGTCCCTCACCTCCTCAGCTGATATGTTTGCCAGACTAAATTGGATTCCTTTTAATGAAAGAGTTCAGTCCAAAAAGGCTATCCTTGTTTTCAAAAGCCTTAACAAAATGACTCCTTTGTACATGACAATACAGTGATTCAGTGATTCGTGAAACACGACAATCGACCCAAATGGCACTGAAAGTTCCTTTCGCCAAAAAGATATGCTAATTGACAAGTTTCGCTGTGAGTGGTGCCAGTATATGGAGTAATCTGCCTGAACAAATGAGAACCATAAATTCCCTAAGTACATTTAAATCGGAGCTACGTAAAGCCATCTATCAGTGATATTTCTGTCATTTACGCTGATCTGCGGAGTTATAAACTTGGTTGCCAAAATACTTTGGAGCCGTATAGGAATTTCCCCTTGTTTTTCACCCTAAAAGTTTTTTTTCCCGTAAATCAGCAATAGGCTTCTGGAGAGTTAAAAAGTTAACCGAAAATATATTTATTTGTGTAAACATTATTGTATTTGTTTAAATATTTTGTATGAATGTGTAAATATTCAGTTTTAACTAATAATATGCAGGGCCCCAATGGAAACTAGTTTAAAACTGTTTGGGCACACCCTGGGTAAAGAAATGTAATAAATAAATAAATAAACTCCGTTCTCAGGAACCTGCGAACATTGTTTGGAGTTGGGCAAAAATTTGTCATGGCTCTAAGAATCATATAGCTTGATCATTTGTTCTCTTTCTGATGCACAGCCAAGTGCCAGCTTGCAGCCTGGTTCCGGTCCCCAGCCTGGTTCCCAACCCTCCAGTGGCCGCTCTTCTCCTTATCAAGCTCCAAACCTGCAGACTGTACAGGTATAGAGGTTTTACATTACATGGGTGGGGAGGGGAGTAGGGGGGAGGGTGTCTTACAAATATTGTTAATTTTCTTTTGAGATAAAGGCATTCGGCAAAAAAACCAACATATTTTAGTGTCCCTTCCTGATTCCTGTTTTATAGCGATGGCATGCCCTTTTTATCCCAATTGCCACAAAATGCAAAGGGAAGAGAGATACATGTAAGTGTACTTCCCAGTTGAGCATGTTTAAATTGACCTAGGGGACTGCAATGTCGGAGAAAGCATTTTTCAAAAAAATAGAATAGGCATTTTAGAAAATTGCTTGGCATGATCTAAAAATAGAGGTTAAAAAGTGACCTCTTTCTTGGCTTTTGTACTTACTCTTTCCTACATGTCCTAATATTTTACAATGTACCTTGTGCCTGCTTTCCCAACTTTTGAAATTCGTATTTTTGTCCTATCTTTTCCTACTTTTTGGTCCCAGAACTGTAAAATCTCTTTGAATATTTTTCATAAGTGTTACACACTGTCATGAAAATCACACAATGAAGGGCTTGGGTGCAGGAGTACTTCAACTTTATTTGCAATGAGCTTAGTTGAGGACGGAGTGGTGTTGTGAGTACAGAACCCATGTAAAAACAAATCTGTAAAGGCCTGACCACCCTTAACAAATTCCTGGATCCACACCTGCTACCTATGCCGGCATTATGGCATTAAAATTCTAGTAGAGTTATTGATAGCGCCACCACATTGCTATATTATCTTCTATACCACCCCCCCCCCCCCACCTGAAACTTTCAAAATCCCAAATTGCCAAAAATAGCACTTATAAATAAAAATTTGTAATTCCCCAGAACCTACATAAGACCTATCCATACACATCTAAAAAATACTGTCAAATAAAATTTAAAAATTCCATCAGTTTCCCAAAAGGTACATGTACACATGTACATTGTAGGTAGGTGGTAGGAGATTAATTTTCCCTCCTTTGCCCTAATGAATTGCCTGTTAGTTTGATCCCCTTTGCCTGTAGTTTAATCCCCTTTCCCTTTAGTTTGATCCCCTTTCCCTTTAGTTTGATCCCCTTTCCCTTTAGTTTGATCCCCCTTTCCCTGTAGTTTGATCCCCCTTTCCCTTTAGTTTGATCCCCTTTCCCTTTAGTTTGATCCCCCTTTCCCTTTAGTTTGATCCCCCTTTCCCTTTAGTTTGATCTCCTTTCCCTTTAGTTTGATCCCCCTTTCCAAACACCAATTGTTTGGAGTTGGCCAAACATTTGTCATGGCTCTAGGAATCAAATACATTGTAGCCTGATCAAATTTGTTCTCTAATGCACAGCCTGTTTTGTTTTCAATCATTTGAATTTTCCGAGTTATTTTCCTGTTAGCCTGGCACTCAACCCAATGTTCAAGGTATGCCATACAACCAGCAACAGCAAACCCAGACTATGCATCAGCAGCAGCAGGCTATGCATCAACAACAGCAACAGCAACAGCAGCAGGCAATGCAACGGCAGCAGGCAATGCAACGGCAGCAAGCCATGCAACAACAACGTGTCATGCAGCAACAGCAACAGCAACAGCTACAGCAGCAGTCTGTCCAACACCACCAGCAGCGGCAAGCACCACAACGGCAGGTTAGAGATTGCAAAAACAAATTCCTGTTATTCTTTCGACCTCATGCAACCTCATGGTATTATTAGGAAACCTAAATTTATTGATTGTACGCGAAGATGCCATTAAGTCTTCAATCATTAAAAAATATTCTTTTGCTTTTGCAAATCTTTTTAGAGCATGGTAACTGTTACACAGCATTGGTAGAGATGACGACACACTTGCAGGCACAGTGTTCATGTACATGAAATAGCAAACCTGTGAAAATTTGGGCTTAATCTGTCATCCAAGTCGCAAGATAATAGTGTAGTGAAAAACCATTGTTTAACAGTGATTTTGTACACGTTCATATCATGTGTTTTTTCCAATTGTTGCAATACTAGAGCAAACCACACAGAAATCCGAGTATTTTTAAGTTGTGGACTCATGGAATATTTCCATGGAATAACTAAAAGTGAGCGACTTTCGCTTTGCATTGATGCCCAATGTCACATGACCGAAACTAGAACTTGCCCTTTTCTCATTTGCTTTCGAGGGAAGTTGAAGATTCAAGATCCAAATTGTTGGAGAGCCAAGCAAAGGCAAAAGAGGTGCAAAATGCTTTTTATTAATAGCAAATTGATGGGAAGCTGCGCTTAAAACCCTCCTGTTCTCGGGGCCAAAATCGACCCAGCTGCTGTACAAATCAAAACCTATCAAATGACAGGTTGAAACACACACAAACTGTGAGAGTTGGTGTTTAGAGTTTTTGATAGGCTGTGATAGTTATACGTATAGGAGGACTTGGGAGAATGACATGAATGGATCACCTTGTGAAATATTGTCAATCAAATTACAATGTACATGTAGCTCATAAACTGATGCCCAACATGCCAATCCGAGACAGTCAAAGTACTGCACAAAATTCCATAAGGTTGTCTAAAGGGCATAGTTAAAAGTTAAAGGTAATATATGTATACAACGTTGGCTTTTGCTGTAATTTTCAGAAATGGATGGATGTGGGGGGTAGTATTTTATTGCAAATGTTATTGCAATGACCTGTTTAAATTGTTAGGTTCATAGATACTGTGAAAAAAATGATGTTCTTGTAGTCTGGTTCCCTGACCCTACTTTGAACGAAACAGAGCAATATATAGACGTTGGGGAATTGTCAGATCAGGGAACAAGACTATCTGGCTTCCACCCTTTCGCAGATGTATAACCGATTGCTAACAAAATGTGTACCACGTCATACAATCCACAAGGGAAACTCCATTACGGTGTTGCGGAGGTCGCAGGCTCGAATCCCGCTCCTGCCAGTTTCTTTTTTCACTTTGAAAACGTGTACTAACTAAATTTGGTAAATTGGGGGCAGTATTTGAAAAAGTTGGGATTTTCCCAATGACGGTCGGCCAACCATTATTGGAAATTGATACAAAATCCCACCTTACTTAAGGTAGGTCAATTAAAGTAATAAAATAATTTCACAAATGCTGCTTTGATTACATTTACAGCAATACATGGCCCCACCCGAGGCACAACCCCTTCCCCCAACACAGCAGCAGCTAGCAAGATTCAACTTTGACCCCACCTCCCAGGCAGTTCTCCAAGGCCTGGGAGGTCGCCATCCCAACAGTCTCCAAGTGCCGGGGTATGTCAACAAAGCTCTGAAGGAAGTCATGGCCAAGGCTGGTAACCCGGAGCTGCCTGCAGGCATTCAGATGGAATATCAAACGCTGCTTGATGGTGGGTACCAGTATACTCAATACTCGTATCATTTTTGTATGTGTGACTTCATGCCAACATAAACCACGCCTACGAAATCACCAACTGGATCCAACCATGATTTAAATTAGAATTGAGATGTTTGCCCCCATCCGACGTATTGATTAAACGCTGTTAGCTTTCTGACATCCTGTAATAAAACAATTCACAAGCTTATACTTGGGTGGGACTCGAACCCAAGACCGCCTGCTTACTAGTGCAGATGCCGGGGTTGGCTGGCCGATTCGAATCCAATGCAGCAGTGGGTACCGAGTAATCAGTGAGAAGATGGAATTTGCCTTTCCCGACAAACACACAAGAGCCTGTGGAAAAAAGCTAACAGAACGCACTGAGATATAAAGTGCTTAATTACAATACCTTGGTTAAGGGCAATAATCTCCTTTCTAATTTACGTCATCCCCGATGCAAATTCCATCTTCACACCAACCATGACCTTATTCAAATACATGAATTACCCAATTATTTCCCATCAAGATTTAGGAAAAAAAAACTGTTTTTAAGATTTCCTCTTTCATTTCTGTGGTTAAAGTACCCTTGATGAGGATGAAAAAAGAAAAACAAATTGTGATAATGTTCTTATTGCATTAAATACCATTTTCTGTTTTACTACTGAGGTTTAACGGTAAATGAATTAACGGTCCCACGAAATGCAATTTTCACATTGAACCTTAGAGTTTAGGCATTCTCCTGATGAAGACGGTCAGAGCATACTGACCGGAACGTCAAGTTTATACCTCTGGTTCTTTTCAGAACCATTCTCTCATTTGAGAAATACTTCCACATGGTGTTTGCGCAAACCTTTCTTTCATCAGTATCTCCGCCATGCAAAGCCTCAAATCTTACTTTGGTCTGTCGTTCTGCAGGCATTTTTGCCCCATTCAGCAATCTCTTGGTTTTTATGCTAATGAACATTTACATATTCATGAGCACAGGAGTGATGTCACACAAGGAGAAAGCTTTAGTATCACAGTTGATTTGTGCATACATAATGAAGGAAAAGACACTTTTTTTCAGTCAGGATGAGGCACTCTAAAAGCACATATAGCAGTTTTAACAATCTTTAAATTCAGTTGATTATCCTTTCTTTTTCAAATAGGTATTCTCCTTGCAGAGGAGACTGCATCTGACAATTACGTTGCTTTCCGTAAGGTGGAGTTTCAGTACATAAATGATACCAAGACGGGAGTCCAGGTACCAGCCAAGCCTAGCATGAGTCAAGGTCGAGCCTACATGACCAATCAGCGTGTAATCCTGCTCTGCGCAGAAGAGACAAAAGGCAGGTTTGAAAGGGGATTTAATTTTCAATAGAAAATGTTACGCCCCAACTGTAGTATCTGCCCTAACTAGAGTTAGACCCGCCCAACTGCAACACTGCAGTTAGAACCCATGGTGTACCTGTAGCAACAAAATATTGATGTGTAAATAGACAGTGGGCCTGTTTGTTTCACACGAATCCAGATCGCGATCAGTGATCTTTACTTTGGTTCACACACCAGATTCTGCCTAATGGGTGGAGTGAACCATGATGTAATTAAGGGTTTTCATTTACGGGTAGTACGGAAATCGGGTACCCGATTGAAAAAGCACGGGTACAGAAAGCCAATTCCAAAAATGCAAATCTTGGAGATTGTTTGTAAAGGTCTGCATACTACCACATGCGGGCATCAATGCAGCAAGATGCAAGTGTGTACAGTGAGCCCTGTAGCTTTGTGGTTAAATTGCATTTTCGCTAGTGTTGGGCGACTCGGTCGATTTAAGTCAGAGTCGTGACCATTAATGCTAGTCATGACTCCAACTCCCGCGTTTGAGTTCCGTGCTCTTTGTATCGTGCCCCGCTCTGCTTTTTTGCGTGACTCTGTTTTTAAGTTCGTCCGCACAGATTGTGTTCCTTGGCCAGTGCTCGCTGTGTGAATCACTTGGTGTACATGTACCAGTGTTGTAGTCGTCGAGACCAGTCTCGAGACCAGTCTCGAGACCAGTCTCGAGACCAGTCTCGAGACCAGTCTCGAGACCAGTCTCGAGACCAGTCTCGAGACCAGTCTCGAGACCAGTCTCGAGACCAGTCTCGAGACCAGTCTCGAGACCAGTCTCGAGACCAGTCTCGAGACCAGTCTCGAGACCAGTCTCGAGACCAGTCTCGAGACCAGTTTGAACGTGTTCTTGGTCTCGAACACGCATGGTCTCAGGAGGACTGCTGGTCTTGGTCTTGGTCTCGCACCTGCTGTTCTCGGAATTTTGGAGCGAGACCACCACGAGACCAATTTAAAAATGCACTTTGCACCTTCTCGTACCTGAAAAAATCTTGCAGTTGCCTAACGAAATCGAAATCCCGCGAGAACACGTAACGCTGCTACGTATTGCCGCTTCAGCGGTGCGGACTACAATGTACGTGTACATGCTGCGGAAAAAAAAATCTGATTTTCAGATAAAGTTTAAATTTCATGAAAAATGAGGCTTTTCTGAGCAAAATATTGATACAGAAATGAGTTTGAATAGATTGGCAGCTCTGCATGCATTGTTTCTATCAATAATGTTGGTGTCAAACCAATTTCTAAAAATTCCAAAAGTCGGTGACTTTTAGTCGAATTCGCGACTTTTAAGCTGTCGACTCCAGAAAAGTGCATGTCGCCCAACACTAATTTTCGCAAGCGTCATAAACATTAATCTGTTTTTCCACCATGTAGCCTGGTTTTCATTTTGAAAATTTCCCACAAATGACAGTCATTGTCTGAGAAATTACTCAATAATATGTTAATTTGGTTACTGGTACTCGATTCCATAATCTGTAACTGGTTCCCGACATCAGCATTTGGGAACTTTGGTATCTGGTTCGGGTGCACAGCCCTAGATGTAATGCCGTCAGACAGTGTTTACCATGGGCCTGTTTGTTTCACACGGATCGGGAGGTGATCCAGAGCCGAACGAAAACAAACGGGATCGCGAATCCCTCTCGCTATATGTTGCATGCTGGGAGAATTTGTATTACACGACAATGTCGTCTGCTTCAGATTCTGTAGGGCTATTTTTATGATAAACTATCTAGTATTTCCAGAAAAGTAAATAAATCGTACATAGCTTTAATAACAAAAATACACTGTAAAAGAATTATGAGTAAATACTGTCACAATAGCTTGTTAAATGCTTCAAATCTACGAAAAAATACCGTCACTTATCTCTGTCCGTCTCGCACGTCACCATCTTGGATCTTGCGAACCCACCTCGCGAGCAGGATCACTAAAAACGTGATCCAGAGCAGCTTTCGACGCTCCGGATCACTGATCGCGCTCTGGATCTGCGTGAAACAAACATGCCCCTCGTTTGCCAACTGCGGACATGGAGACGGATTACCACGCCCTGTCATGTAGTTTCTCAGAAGAAATGTACATTGAACGGGACATAAAGGAACCCTGGTTTTTTTTCTGATTGAGTTTGAAAAATGTAGCATTGGTGTTTGTCACAAACAAAAAAACAGGTAGAAATTGGCATGATCGCAACATGTACTGAAATGTAAGAATTTTTCCCAACTCTTTTGAGCTGAGAGTAGGAAAGTTTATGCTTCCCATGACCAGAAATAACTATTTTTAGTACACAATTCAATGCACTTTGGCAGTGAGATGCCAAGCATGCTCAGTGCCGTGTTCATGTACAACTAATTGATTTTGGAGAAAAAAAATATTTTCGAAAATAAATTGTTACCAGTTCCCTTTAAAATTATCAGGTGACTCGGGTGAAATGCAGGGTTGCCCTGGTACTTTCTTCTTGGAAATAGCATGAAATAACTTGGTGTTAGGCCATTAGATTGCAAGTGTGGCGTCGTGATTTAAGAATCGTGATTCTTCTTATACTTTGGATACCTTAATCTCATAAATACCACTTACCTCAGCTCATAAGAATGACTGGCCCATTCATGTTACTGTAATCGCCCTCAGGCCTCAACCTAATAACAAGTGAACGCAACTTCAAGACCAGTGCCTACAACGTGACGGGTCACAAATCCTACAACCTTCGCTACGAGAGTATCCCACTGACTTGTTTCCGGGGAGTGGATATGAGCGCCGTGTACGGTTACAGTGCTTCGGCAAGGATCCAGGGCTATATGCCAGACTCCTTGGCTCAGTGTTTGCAGCCGTGTTGCTCAGTAAGTATGCTCCTCCCTGACTTCATTAGGTAAACAGTGTATTTGCAGAGCTGCCAACCAGTACGGATTTTCCGTATTTCGTGCGGAAATTCATGAGAAATACGGAAGTACGGATTTGGGTTTAAAAATGCGGATTTTGTGAAATCCGACCATAATAACCGGGCATGTGAAATTTTCACTGTTTTCTGCGCCTTTTATTTCCCCGCTATGCTTTTTTTGGGTGTGACTCCGCGTTTTTAAGTTCGTCCGCACACGTACATTTTGTTCCTTGGCCAGTGCTGCGCGTGCTATTTGAAACCGTGTCTGAATCACTTGGTATACCACAAAGATCGTATACGTCTTGTCGATGTTTGGCTGGCGGGGAGTACATGCGCATGCAGCAAAGCATGGACTCATATGGGAAAAAACCTTTTGAGCATGCTGCATGCGTATTGTGCAGAGCGAGTCCGTTGTTTGGGGACTTGAAATTCAACCTGCGTGTAGTGAAGAATGCCCAGTAGCTAGACACGCATGCTTACATGCAATTGCAAAATGATTTTGGAACCTCATACTCGACAAGATTCGTCCACAAAATCCCGCCGATAACCAACAGTTGGATCAACAAGGAGAGTCATCTATTTCAATCAAAACTTTTGTGGACCAGTGGTTGAGTGTGTGATAAATGGCTGTGTGGACAATTCTACGTGTGGCCAACGTGTTACGGTAACGCACCGTGCATGGGGCTACCAGTTGGCCGGGCACACCGGCCTGTTGTATGCACGGCATGGAATACTTTATCGTACCACAACACAGCAGTTTGTGATAATGGTGACCGCAAAAACAAGTCTGTTTCATATTATTTTTTGTTTAGTTTATTGGTTTTGCTGATTAGGCTATTTTACTATGTTCATTCTTTGTTCTAAATAAAACATTATTGCGATCCCAACTGAACGGATGCAATTTTACCTTTGAAAATAAAAAAATAAGGAAACGGTCCATCTAGCGCATAGGTTCGTTAAACCATTGCCGTTACAGTGGTGTGGACTATCCTGAACAAACAAATATCTGATTTTCAGGTAATGTTTACATTTCATGAAAAAAATGGATTTTCTTAGCAAAATACTGATTTTTTGCTTTCTGAATACTGAAATGAGTTTGAAAAGGTTGGCAGCTCTGTATTTGCACAAGATGCATCAGACCTTTTCACACTAGACAGTTATCAGGGTTTATGCAGAATTGAGGGGGGTGAGTAAACGTTTCACACATTACAGTTTTTAACCTTGCGCCAACCCTGCGTCAACCCCGAGATTGGTTTTAAACCCGGGTTGAACTCGGCCCTGCTCCAAACCAGAGTTGAGATTCTCGCCCTAGGTTGAAACACTCGCCCGGGTAGAAGACAGCAGTGATGCAGTCGAGACCGGCACAAGACCGGCACATACAAGACCATGCAAGGTCTTAATTCAAATCTCAAGCTATTCAAATGAACTGTAATAAAAGCATTCCTTTGTCATGGTTTATGCCTGTTACTTGTGCCTGTTACAAGCTGGTCTTGTGAATGGTCTTGTGATGGTCTCGACTACATCACTGGAAGGTTGAAATGAGCAGGGGTGATTTCCTCCCAGGTTGAACTCGAGGTTGACAAATCGAGATACAACCCAGGGCGATCCCTGGGGTTTGCCCTGGGTTGACTTTAGCCTGAGTTGAGAGGCTGTAGTGTGAAAATGCAGCATCAAATGTGTTTTTCTTGGTAGCGACGCCTCCCTGTTGTCGACCCCCAGTCAAGTTTAGGGTACGCCCAAATGGCTTAAAGCTGGTTTCCATTGGGGGCCTGCATACATTTTTAATTAACGTTGGGTAAAGTGAAATTCACAAGCAAAAATGAAATACATCTGTGATGTCTATGCTCCCTGCTAGTGGTGGGCGTTCATTCTGTAAAATTCTCCTTCCAGAGGAATAATTCTTGAAATAAGAGAAAGCTGAAATCCTGGTACAACTCGAGTGTCCAGTTTGTATTCAGTTTGTGGTTGTAAAGAGGAATCACGACATGTCATCATTGTTACATCCATCACTTGGTTTATACAGGGTGATGAGTACCGCGAGAGATGGCATCCTCAGCAGGCGCTGGCTGTCTCCATCGACAATCGCGTGCTCAACTTGGGCGTCCTCCTGCCTCCCTGGGAAACCAGATGCAACGTGCAGGTCTACGTGAGCAAGGAGAGTGAGTTGGCCGACGCTGTGGAATTCATCGATGCATTGCAGAGGTCTGCACCCAGCCTGCAGCCCGAGTCCTTTAGCATTCCGCGACAGTAAAAAACATGTCTCTACAGAGGATTCCCCGGTATTACCAAACCCGCATTCTTAGATCTATAGAGAAAGCGGGTGCATGCAGGAGTGCGGCCAGTTCAACCTTGTGTGCATAGTTGTGCTGTTGCACCAAGAAGCACAGTAGCTGGTTCCCGGTTCCTGCATTATGACTTTGATTATATTATAGGGACTGGTAGCGCCTAGTGCTAATTAGCATAAACCTGCAAATTTCTGACAAATTTATGCTAATTAGCATTTTTTAAATTTATTTTCCCAGAAATGCATCGCGCTGTTTTAACCGCTGTAAAACATGGAAAAATATATGTTGTTGCGTGTTGCGATCGCCCCAACCTCTGAAATGAACACAATAATATCAAGAAGGATTAGCTCTATGCTAATCCAGAAATGTTTTTTTTTCTCAGTAATTGAACACAATATGCTATGAGCTCGCAGTCACAATTGCAGGAGAAATAATTTCTTGATTTTTATCATACAGAAGGCTAGAATGTGTAACGCTAAAATTTTAGCAGTATTCTAAAGAATTATCTAAGCGAAATAGTAACATACTTTCCAAATATTATACCTGGCTGCGTGGCTAATGTAATAAAGAAAGGTACGTAGGTGGTACGGAAGATAATATTGTATATTGCTGCCAAAATCCTATTTAGTGCTTAACTGCATGTACCTAACAAAATATAACTATTTTTGAAAGGGCTGAAGTTCGGTCTTTTTGAAACGGCTGAAATTAACTGTTTTTAAAAAAGTGCCTCTCATTATGCATTACATAGAAGGAAAAACTGTAGACATACATGTACAGTAACTCATTGAATATGTAAACTGTATTTTTATAACGGAGGAGTATTTTTCTTATGTAGTTGCCGAGTTTACATTAGGTATCAATGCTTTACGTAACTGGCAATACATTCAGTAATTGCTGTTAAACGTACATGTAGTGTACATGATTGGTCATTGTTGCAATTTTCAGGAATGGGCGGATTTGGGGGTTAGTATTTTATAGGAAATACCGTTCCACTGACCTGTTCAAAGTTTTGCGTTGTTGGATGGCAACAAAACGGGAGAAAAACATTTTCAACCGTCGGGCGGATGATAGCCTTTAGTCAAGGCGCGCGTGGCTACCTGGACGCGTGACATAATAATAATTGTTATGCTTATATAGCGCTTTCCATCATATCAACGACATCAAAGCGCTTTACAATTATTACCCCGTTCATCAGGCCCTGGACCACGCGGCAGCCCAATATCAACGCTCAATTGGCCTCGACCCTCTCAGGTACCCATTTATACTCCTGGGTGGAGAGAGGAAATTGTAGTTAAGTGTCTTTCCCAAGGGTACAAACACCATGTTCTTGGCAGGGTTCGAACCCACGTACCATCGTACATGAGTCGAACACCATAACCACTAGGCCATGGCGCCCCGGATATGCCATCGTTTCCGGGGCGCGCCACTCGTCCGGGTAGCCACGCTCGCCTTGACGACAGCACACCAGGTGCCATCATTTCACAGGATAATTGAGACTACTATTAACTTACAGTCTAGTAAGGTATTTCGTAATAATTCAGTAAAAAAAAAATTGGAGTATTACCAATCGTGTACACTACCTTTAAAAGAACACTATTCTAGTGTGGGAAAAAATGTGAAATTTAAGTCATTTTCTAATGTGTGTTGCATTTTTAATGTGATTTTTATAATTACACCATATAAGAATTGGTTTAACAATAATACATTGGTATACAGTTTTATTGTATGTTCCCCTTCCTGAAAAAACCCAGTAATTTTTTGTACACGATTTTCAATCGTGGACGTTCGGTCAAACGTGGACCCTTTGTCTGCGCCCGAATTCTTTTGTCCTAGGTCCACGATTGCCGTTTTCCTATACTTATGAGGACTATGAATGGAACCCTTCTTTTGTTCCCTTTGTTTGTACTTTTTCCGAACACCTCCCATAAGGTTTGTGACTCGGCCCAAGTCCTCGGTGTCATTGTTATCCCTAATCCCCCATTGTCCCAAGTCCTCTCTCGTATAGCCTAACCCCACTCTTGTAGACTCGAATCTACACTCTTGATAGAAACATTTGATGGTAAATGTATAAACTATATTTGTAAATCGAGTCAAAGATTTTAAGCAGCTTTAATCGAAATTGTCAAATTGATATTGAGAATATTGTATGTGAAACTGAAATAAAATGTACTTGGTTGTAATAGTGCTGAATTTCTATAAATTCATGTCCCTGCTCGAGTTGAAAATAAACTGTCTGTCATCTTTGACAAATTGGAATTTATTCTTTAAAACAAAAGTTTAAATTGTATGTTGTATTTCAAGGAAATTTCTGCTTGTGGTGTCTGCAACCCTCTGAAAAGGTTTCTTTCCTGTTGTAAATCACAAAAACATCTGTCCTGCTGGAACTAAATAATTGTTGGCTACAAAACATTCAGTAATTGCAGTTAGTCAGATTTTTTTTCATTAGTATCTCGTTCAAAGTTGAAAACCTTATTGCCAGAAAAATAGTAGTTTTTTACGGAAAAAGATTTTTCAGGGGATTAATGCCCCCCAAAAAAGCACAGACGATATATTTAATGACTTTCAGTTTTCCAGATCAAAAATAGAATATGATATTCATGTCTCATGTCCATTGCAGGGGGGGTGTTTGGAACCCCCAATGAATCATGCCAGGCAATATACATAAGAAAAATCTCCATTACTTTTTAAAAGACTCCCCCCCCCCCCCCACTATTCAAATTATTTATTCTGAACATTTGTCATGCTTAGTGGGGGAGGTGGCAGTATTTTTCAATTTGTTGAATTTTTTTTTTGGGGGGGGGGGGAGATTATACACTCTTGCCAATTCTTGTGATAGCATCACCCCTCACTTTGCAATGGTCTAGTGACTTTTCAGTCAATACCCCTTAACCATGGGGAGTCATATCATGTTGACCTGGGGGTACTTTCCAAGTTCCACCGCTGTAACCCGGGTTCGAATCCCACCAGGGCTGGGGTTTTCAGTCCCTGCCCGATTCTGGAATTTTCCTTCCCACCTCTAAAACTTCTCTGAAACTCCCACCTCTAAAATTTCTTCGTCGTCCTCCATTACAGGTTTCGTCAGGCTTTTAGCTACAATGACATACACCTTGGGCTCGGCGGAATGAATGAAAATAAACTTGTTCCAAGGTTGTTTGTTTCATAGCATTGTTAGCTATTTCAAAATCTATAACTGGCCATTATTATAAAAGGGCATTATATGCTGCTCGAGTGTACATGTATGTCAGTAGTGCAAATAAAATACAAAGCATGTAACAGATGATCAACTTAAAAGAATCCTTTATTCAATCAATCATATATACATTCCAATAACTTTTTTACATACATGTAACATACAGACTAAAAATTATAGATTAAAAATGTAGTGATTCAAATCATACATGTAGTCTAAACTGATGATAGCAGACCCACTTTGTTAAATGTTTATAAGGTCAAGTTTTGAGAAAGTGGTATTTTCTTGACTGAAGGTGTAATACCACAGAAATCCATTAATGCTGGACACTTGTGGCTGATCAAACTATAGCCCATGAATAAGAAAAAGACAGCTTGTTATTTGGTTGAAGGAGAGTTAGGCTCATGCTTACAATCGCTCTCTCATCGGATCGGAGATCTGCCTTAGTCTGTCCTACAGGTATTGTCATGGTAAATGTTGCACCGGCTTGTCCTTGGTTCCTAAAAGTTAGAGTGTTTGAGCATAGAGTACCGAAGTGATGACGTCAATCAATGCAATGTACTTCGGTACTCTATGAAACTTGGCTTTCCACCTGTTCCTACCAATACTTTACCTACATGTACATGTAGATGTAAAGCTTTGCCAATAGCTTTTTCCCTTGTTCAGTATCTCTATGGAATTCTTTGCCTGGTGCATGTTTCCCTTCATCTTATGATCTTTCCTGCTTTAAGAGGAATATGAATTCCTACCTCTTGTACATGTATCTTTGATTCTTATTGTAGCTCCATACCTTGAGTGGGCACATGAGTGACCAAATGCCCACTAGGTTAGGGCCGAAGTTGGCAAAAACATACAAGGGCCTGTTAGATCAACTAGAGAAACAATAAATACTGTTCCCCTTTATGCGGGACGGTTTCCTTTAAATGTATGATACAGCATTGGTCGAGCTGACATTTGTTTGCAGAGTGTTCATAATTTGATCCAATATATTCACAAAATAACAGACCTTTGAAAGTTATAGCTCAATCTGTCACCTGAGTCACGTGAAAATAGTGGGGAAAAAAAAACGTTTAGTTTTGACATTGATTTTGTGCATATTCGGTTAATAATTAGCCACAACATTTTTGGAGATCGTCAGATACAATTTTCTCAAATATGATAGCATTTCAGATGAAAATTCGGAAGATTGGTACTGAAGCAAGTAAACTTTCAGATTGAAACTAATCAATTTTATTCATCGTCAAACAATCCACAAGGGAAACTGACTAGGTAAATTTGAATACATTTTCAAAGTGAACAAAGAAACTGGCAGGAGCGGGATTCGAACCTGCGACCTTCCGGAATACCGTACCGGCGCTCTACCAACTACTGAGCTATCCTGCCCCATGTTGGCGGTCTCCCAAATTGTCAGTATCTTTGTTCGGGTGGGCGCTAGTCAGAAGTCATAAACCCAGAATGCCGTATAGCCAGGGATCACACCCAATTTTACGATGCAACCTGGGAAGCGACATTGTGGAGATCACTCAATGAGGATACGACTTTTTAACTTATAATTCGTCAAACAATCCACAAGGGAAACTGACTAGGTAAATTTGAATACATTTTCAAAGTGAACAAAGAAACTGGCAGGAGCGGGATTCGAACCTGCGACCTCCGGAATACCGTACCGGCGCTCTACCAACTGAGCTATCTTGCCCTATGTTATGACTTCTGACTAGCGCCCACCCGAACAAACAAACAAACATACTGACAATTTGGGAGACCGCCAACATAGGGCAAGATAGCTCAGTTGGTAGAGCGCCGGTAAGGTGTTCCGGAGGCCGCAGGTTCGAATCCCGCTCCTGCCAGTTTTCTTTGTTTACTTTGAAAATGTATTCAATTCTATTCTTGATCGTTTGCAAAGCATACCTTTAAATGTATTCACAAAGTGTTCACATACTGGAATGTGCATTACTATTCCATCTTCAGTTAGTTTGGCACTGTTTTACAAAACTATAATTCATATCAAATTCAATCAAACTCTGAACATGCAAGTTTTTAATTCAATGTCTGGTAAAAGGCCACAGTTTATTGGTCCAACGATATAAAATTGATTGATGCGTTTCAGTATTTACATGTTTTCAAGGCGATATTTTTCCCTCTTCACAATGGGATCATTACTGCTGTGAACAAAAATGCCAAAAATTAGGAAACTAAATTCACAGACATTTTACCAATCATGCCAACATAAATCTGGAAAATGAACTCGGCGCATATAAGAATATAAATTGATACTTCAATAAAATATTCAACTGTAATTTTCCAAAGAGCTTCAATTACACAACTATTGATAGAAGAACTTAAATTCAAGACCGTTATTCATACAGGCCTACTTCTAATTTGAGAACAGCTTACTTGTAAAATTGAAGATAAGTGATGAATAATAATAAACCACAAGGAATCATCCACAAATGAAATAAGGCACCTATTGTTTTTGCTTTTATGAGTGAACAAAGAAAATAGACGAGTGTTGGATTTGACTCTACAAAATGAGCTACCCTAGTCTGGTTCCCAGACCAAAATATTCTGACTATTTCTGATGAATATTAGGTCCGGTAGCCGCCAATGTCACGCGACGAAAACTGTCGGAATTCTGCCAGTTTCTGAAAACGTCCGAGGTTTTCCGAATTTGTTTTCGGTAACATTCGGCTGTTAACGTTGATGTTCGCAATAACAAAATGTCTGTGTCAGGCCCGTTACAGATCCTGGAATTTGAATTCTCAATGACATGTATATACACAAACTGAAAAATCAATGGCACACTCTCGCAGTATTTTGCCGACTGGATTTTGCAAAGAATATTAAATTTGAATGATGCCACTGACGTCACTCGGACTAACACTGCACGTCATGATCTATTTTAAACCGTGGTAGCTACCTGGCCTAAGATATAGACGTCAGGGAATCTTCAGGTCAGGGAACCAGACTAGAGCTACCCGTACCTGCCCTGTTGTTTGTCTCCCTCCCAATATGTAAGTAGGCTTGGGTGATTCTGTGCAGTAGTCGATTCCTCCTTGCTTGGAGTAGTTTCCAAGCAGCAGTAGACAATTTTTAAATTAACCGACTCCAAAAAAGGCTTTAAAGGTTGGTTGGACGTGGCACGTTTCCTGTTAAGAATCCCAGGGGAATCTGTTTTTATTTCTCCTACGATATAATCCAAGGAAGTGCTGCCGATAACACACTTTGGGCATGATATGTGGGGTCAATAAGCTAGTTCGGTATTTCAACTGCGTACGTGTGCACAATGACATTCTATCCTGAATGACCTACATGTACGTGGCCTAACGCGCGTGTGTGAACGCAAAAGGTGGTCGCACGACGCGCACGTGTTAAATTCAATCATAATGGGCGTTTGCAATTTTATCCCGAATAACCTTCGACCTTCGAGATACCGAATTGGCTTAATCTGAGTGGAGTCGGAATTCCCGGTTGGAATCGGAGTCAACTCTCAAAACGTTGGAGTCACCCTATTTGTCAGTACCGTCGTAAAGTTGGGGCATGATCCCTGCCTGTACGGCATTTTATGACTTCTGACTTGTACCCCTTGAACAAAGATAATGCAGTACAGGAGGTCTCGGGTTCTAATCCCTCGTCAATTTTCTTTGTTCACTCTAAATAAAAAGTGATGAATTACAGAACAAAAAACAACTTTACGATTGTTCACAAAAAATACACATATTAAAACATACCCCTTAAAAAAAACCATACATGTAGCAACGAAGGGAAAAAACACCGAAAGTATACCGAAATTGAAGATCATCCCATATTAATCAAACTGTAATGATGTCATCAAATTAGTATCATTATGTACATGTAGCCTAAGATCGTATCATTCAAATGATACACTGTAGGTCACTTATCCAGATCAGGTCAATGATTACTGAGCATGAGGTGTTTCTGCAAAACAAATTACAAATATCCTGTGTCCATGTTTGTGTAGGAATGATGTTGACTGGTTATCATTGTGGGTGATCACACGCCTGTACATACACTGACATACATGTACATGTACAAATGTATGTACACACAGTCGTACATACATACTCGTGAGGACAATGCTTTGTGTTTCCTATTCTTCCTTTAATATAACCCAACCCCCATAGACTAAGCACGTATCTTCACGTTCAAAGACCGATTTTTAACTAAAGACTGACTCTCGAGGACAAGAAAGATTCTTTTGTATTTTCTTTCTCCTCTTGTCCTCGAACGTACAGTAGTACAATACAAGAGCACACACCCATCCTCACATATGAATAGATATGGAGTACCTCTATTGTGGACTTTATTTTCCTTCTTTTATTCTCCTTTGTCCCCATTGAAATCTCAAAAACTATAGCGTTAACTTTGTGGGGTACCTGGATTTCTAAAGACTCCCTCGTGGGGTACCATTGTCCCCATTGTTACCCTTTCTTCCTGATACCCCGTATAAGGAGACTAATGTAGGAACACACATACACACAAACGTGTATCGACCTCCAAACGTGGACGTCCTATTGTTCCCTCTTTTGTTTGTACATGTACTTTAACTTTTTCGGAAGAGTCCCATAGGTTTTGTACACGATTTCAATCGCGGACGTATCGGGGAATCGCGGACGATATTGTTCCCTTTGTTATACGTCCACGTCTGTTTGGGTGAACAAACGCACCCAGTCGTACTTTCCTATACTCGTGAGGATAATGCTTTGTGTTTCCTATTCTTTCTTTAATATAACCCAACCCCATAGACTAAGCACGTATCTTTACGTTCGAGGACCGATTTAAAGAAAAGACCGACTCTCAAGGACAAGAAAGATTTTTTTGTCTTTTCTTTCTCTTGTCCTCGAACGTATGTGTGTACGTGCACTTTATATATCTCCGAGGACAAGAGAAGAAAGGAAACACAAAGAAACCTTTCAGTCCTCGAACGTAGAGTCTTTTGTTGAAATCGGTCCTCGAACGTAAGGATACGTGCTTAGTCTATGGGGGTTGGTTATATTAAAGGAACAATAGGAAACACAAAGCATTGTCCTCGGACGTATTGGGGAAGTACGACTGTGTGTGTATGGTGTAAATCGAGGACTTCCCATTGTTCCTCTTTTGTTTATACTCTTAACTTTTTCGCGACAGCTCCCATTAGTTTTGTACACGCCTACGAATCGAGGACCATCCTCGATTCGAACACCCCATTGTCCTCTTACATCAGTACATGTACATCATTCTTTTGTTCCACGTCCTCGGGATGAATGCGTACACATGTGCACACGCAGTCGTGAGTGGGTTAGGCTGTATGAGAGAGGACTTGGGACAATGGGGGATTAGGGATAACAATGACACCGAGGACTTGGACCGAGTCCTCGGGAGAATTTTGTGTACAAACCTTATGGGAGCTGTTTGGAAAAAGTTAAAGTACAAACAAAGGGAACAAAAGAAGGGTTCCATTCATGGTCCTCATAAGTATAGGAAAACGCACATGACAATATGACATGAACAATAGGACGTCCACGTGTGTATCGACCTCCAAACGTGGACGTCCTATTGTTCCTCTTTTGTTTGTACTTCAACTTTTCTGGAAGAGTACCCATGTTTTGTACACGATTTTCAATCGTGGACGTTAGGGTCAATCGTGGAACCTTTGCCCTAACCCTTTTGTCCCCAGTCCATGATTGCCGTACATATTTACAAACGCCAGTCAACATCTCTTAATCTTACACAAACTTAGACACATAATTTTTTACTTATTTTGCATGTACAGGTAGACACCCTACATGTATGCTCAGTAATTAGTGAATTGGAGCCAATTTCATAGAGCTGCTTATAAGCATAACAATTTGCTCAGTACTTTCCAAAAGACTGTGTGAAAAAAATGTACAGGCTTACTTGGGCGGGATTTGAACCCACGACTTCCTGCCTACTAGTGCAGACGTCTTAACCACTCGACCACCGAGCTTGCCGGGGTCGGCTGGCCGATTCGAATCCAATGCAGCAGTGGGTACCGCGTAATCAATGTAAAGATTTTTTTGAGGGCCTGTACCGCGTAATCAATGTGAAGATTTTTTGGGGGGCCTTAGTCACAAGCATCCTGTGAAATCATCTGGTGTGCTGTAATTTTTTAGAAAAGTGAAATTTTTGTATTAATTTCCAGCGATGGTCGGAAAATCTAGTTCCACAACCTGATTAATTCCTGATGATGTCTATATAAAGTGCTCTGTTTTGTCTGAAGCAGGGTAGGGAACCAGACTACAAGAATGGCATTTTTTTTTCTTTGTTTACCCAGCATCTATACACACAAAACTTATTTGTTATAGAACACTACATGTAACCCTTAAATCCATTAATTTCTAAAAATTACAGCAAAAGCAAATGATGTACATGTACATGTACACTACATACCTTCATCAAGCACAAAAACTTTGCTGAGTGAAATCAGATTACCAGCCAAAACTTGTGACTGGTATTTACATGTAGATTTTTGGCTGGTAACCTGATTTTACTCTGCATGTTTTTAGTGCTCATGCAGCTCTATGAAACTGGTCCCTGATCTCGGTGAGTGATCTATCATTTTAAAGAGAAGATCTTGGACTACATAAAGATACAAATTTGGCATCGTCAGTTTGATTATTATGGGATATATTTGGGGTTCAAATCCGGCATACCTTTTTTTTTACTCACCCTGTACAGTGTATACATTTTGAATATATGTGAATTATTGTTCACTTTTCTGGTGAGATTCAATTCACAACTTGCTTCTGAACATCAGTAAGTCGCTTAAAAATTAGGCCACTTAAGAATTTTTTATGAATTACATGTACCTGTACAAAAGCTAAGATTTTTGTCAACGTATTTGTAAAATTCAGATTAAACTTTCGCCAAAAACATATTGTTGGACATAACATTTTTAGCTGATAAAACTTGAAAGGAGAAATAACTTTGAAAATCTTTTTCACATACTTATTTCTGCAGTCATACCACAGTTCATAAAACTTCAAAACTAGAATTTAAAAATTCACATTTGAAATGAAGATAAAAAAAAAATAAAACGTGGCCATTTTGGGGTTACTATTTTCAAAAATATTACTTTTATGTCAAGTCCAAATTGCTCATTTTGCCAAATGCACAAGTTTGCAGCAGAAAATTGTTAACCTCATTTTGAGTAACTTCCAAAATCGGCTCACAGGCACGCATTTTACAAAAATCGCAGTTTAAGTCAACTGTTGAGGTATGAAAATACCATTTCTTTTCCCGATGCTGTGTTTTGGGAAGGCATTTTTAACTAAAAAAATACAAGATTTATTATCGTACATAAGACACATCGGAAGTTTTTTTAACGGGGAAATGTTATTTAAAGCCGTCACACCTGCGCTACGACTGAAAGTTTGTAAATTATAAACCTTGAATATGGATGACGGCCATAGCCAAAAGATCACACCTGGCCGGTTGACATCTATAGATGCATTCCTGCACGTACTCAATCCATTCATGTTTCAACTATATTGTTCTTGAATGGGAGTGCAATGAATAGATGGAACTTTTTTCAAACAAAGTTTTCATTCACACAAAAGGGGGGCTCCAAGTACAATGAATAGGACCAGTCTATTCAGTGTGGTGCCTACTGTTTGTGTTTAGGCTTGGCTGCACAGCCCCATTCTTGGCTTACCAGCACCCCATCAATAACAGCTGGAGGCAATGGGTTAAAGGGACACATTGCTTTGGATTTTGCAATTTGGGCTATAAAACTGAAATGGATATGGTTGGGAAGCTTTTTCAAAAGTAGAATATAAAGATTCATATAACTATCCCTTCAAATTGCGTGTTTTTTGTTAAATTTCGTGACAAATAACGGTCCGCCATTTTGTAGAACCAAATTTTTGACTCCACAAAATGGCGGACTGGGTTCACCAGTCGTATTTCCAGGCGCAGCTGGTTGAAGTACGCTCTGTTGATCCATTTTGATGTACTGTGGCACGGCGCGCTGCACTATAGCGATATGTGTAGCGAGGTAGAGAATGGTACCTGGCGATCATCTGATAGGTTTACAAGGCCACTGGCTGCGGCGCCAGCCTAAAGACTCTCACAGCGTATTTTGCGCATTATTTAGACGGTGGAAATAAGTCTATGATTTGCGGGTCAGATGTCAGGAGTCAGAGGCAAATTTTTTGTTTTGTAATCACTACTCACTAATTACAACACATTATACGTGTTTTTTTGCATGAACAACTCTTATAAAAGATAAGGAACATTTCAAAACAGCAAAATTTCATGACATTTGAAGGCAATGTGTCCCTTTACCTTATCGGACCCATGTACATGTACATGTACAATGCACGCATGACTCTACGAAAAGCCTGTAAAATGCGTGTGCACTCCATTCATAGCATTGCGCTTCCTGATACAAAATTACTCCACATTGGCACCACACTTTATATGAAGATGATAGTCCTTGCTGAAAACTTCCTTAACCCTAACCTGCTAAATCCAACAAAATCCAACAATGGTAAAAAGCTGTTGTATACAGTATTTATACAGCAAACAGTGAGTATACAGTGTTTATAAAAATATGTCAGTGAAGGGCAATATACAAATAATGAATGTTTATGAGTGCGATGGTAAGAATAATTTCATGAGGTGACAGATTGAATGTTCCATTCAACGAGGCGAAGCCGAGTGGAATGGGACATTCCTACTGTCACCTAATGAAATTATTCTTACCATTGCACGAATGTGAAACATTCATTATTTGTTTTATACAACGCCTGAATAAATCCGACAGATTGCAGGCATGGATTTCTTGGTGTACAACGTGCCGTTTACCTTCTCAGTCCCGCATAAAACCGTGACAAAAAGTGGACCGGTTCTGAATCAGTTAAAGCTTTAATTGTTGTTCCTGCATGTCTTGCAAATTCATCTAATCGTTTGACTGCATATTTTATTTGTCTCTTTATGTTAGCAGCGTCAGCATCGCCTACGAGTTCCAATATTTCGTCGTCTGTTAGGAAAACAAACCGCGGTTAGGAAACACCCTCCGCCATTTTGTGTGAATGACAGCCTAGACTGGTTCCCGGTCCCCGTAATATACATTAGAAGTCCGAAGGACAACAGAGGGACTGGGAACCAGTCCAATGACAGCCGTGTTGTAGCGTTATCGTTTGATAGAACCATGTGATAGAATGTTTTTTGGCGGTGCGGGTTCGCGTCGTGCGATGGGACGAATAATTCAATGCAAGTGATCGACGATCCACCAATCGGATGGCTGGGATTTATTCAGGCGTTGTATAAAACCCAATATTAAATTTACATCACTCCGACGCAAAGTTCCATCTTATGAACTGTTGTAATTTGTTGGATTTAGCAGTCAACACAAACTGCATGGTGTGTTGGATACTGTTGTATTCAGCAGGGTTTCTTGTTCTAAGCTAAATATCTGTTGGATTTTGTCATATTTAGTAGGGTGGAAGCAGACTTCTAGTAAAATGTTTGTTGGATTTTGTTAGATTTTGCAGGGCTCATACAAACAAATACCTGTTGTATTTTGTTGGATTCAGCAGGGTAGCTGCAAAATTCCAAGGCTGGTGTGTAGGCATGGTAGGTGGTACACTGCAGAATCCATCAAAAGTTTGCTTTTGGATTTTGTTGTATTTAGCAGGCTTCTCATTTCAGTTTTGTTGGAAATTGTTGGATTTAGCCAGGCCATATGAAAAACACTGAATGGGGTTAGGATTAAGGGGACACTACTCACATAAGACCCTGTCACAATGTTGGCATCTCAGTCATCAAGCTCAAACATGACTTCATTGCTGAAGGCCACGGCACTGTAAGTCCTGTGGTCTTGCATTTCCAGGGGAATCATTTCCTCCTTTCCATCATCCTCTGTTTTAAGGTTGGCATGCTCTATGACTGTTGACTCATTTGGTTCAACATGATCATCAGCGTGGTTGTTTCTTGGACCCTGTTTATGATTTGTTTGTTTGCCGACAGCAGGCTCATCTTTGTGGTTTGTGGAGGTAGAAAGACTACCCTCGGATGAGGTGGCGCGGAGAGGGTGTCCGGGCTCGAACCAGGCGTCTTTCATCCCACCGCCGTCATCATCAAATGCCATGGCCCTCTTGGCCGCATTCATCTTCTTCCTCTGTCGCTTGTTGGCCTTGGGCTTTTTCTTCTTGTTGGCTTCGGGGTTGGGGGCTCCACTCTCCCCGCCACTGGAGTCGCTGCTGGTCTGCCGGTCCAGGCACACCCACTCCGGGAACACCACCTCCTCTCGGTACTCCTCTTCCTCCTCTTCTTCCCTGCCTTTGTTCCCGCCCCAATAGTGGATCTCCGAGTCGCTGCAGGTGCCCTGGCTCTGAGAGCGATCGCGGAGCTTGGTGATGAAGCGGCGCGGCCTCGGCGGGTGCTGCCGCTTATTCTTCCCCTTGGCTTTGCGGGGGCTGCTGCTGCTGACCATAGTCTCCACGACCACGTCCTCGCTGAAGCTGACTGACCGCTGCGTCCGGTGGCTGTGGTGGCCGTCCTTGAGGGCGCTCCGCAGACCAGACGGGGAGCACGGGGTGGAGGGGATGGAGGGGCTGGAGGTGTCGCTCCTAGGCGATGAATCGTCTTCCTTCAGATCCAGCTTGAGACAGGCTGCTGTATTAGAGAGCTCCCCAATCACGTCATCTATTACTGTATCGGTGACCGTGCCCAGGGCTGCATCTGACACCTCATCTTCATCTCCATTTACCTTGGCCTAAACACAATATAAAACAAAAGGACTCTTTGAAGTTAACAGAAAACTCTTTAAGTTCTTAATTTTAGGCATAAAAGACAATACAACACCATAGCCAACCTACAGAGTAATTGGTGGGGTAAACATACTGTCAATTAACGATGCAATAATTGTCTTTGCACCTTGTTTTTGCATTCTGAACTGACCTTTAAGCACGCCACATGCATTTTTGATGAAGATACATTTACAGCTATAGTGTATATATTTATTTTTATTTTATTCTGGCATTGGACAGGATAACCAACAAAAGTCTTTAGATTTTTTTTCAGATGGAAATTGTACAATGTTTTAGATGTGGAAGGAAACCCTATTGAACAATTCTGGGGAAAACTCACGGAATCAGGCAGGGACTGAAAACCCAATCCACATGTCAGCCCTGGTGGGATTCGAACCGGGGTCACAGCAGTGGAAGTCGAGTCCCTGCAAATCCTTTCACAAGTCCTTTCGCAAGTCCAGTCAGAAGTCCTTTCATAAAGCCTGTCACAAGTAACTGGATGAACAATGACAAAGGAATGCCTTTGTCAAAGCTCATTTGAATAGCTTGTGATTGGGATTAGGACTACTGGAGGGTTTTTGATGGATTTGCAGGGACTTGCAGATGGACTCGACTACATTCCTGGGTGGAAGTACATGTACCACTATGCCAACCCGACTTCCCTGATCCCCACCATAGTAATGTGCGCGCATACATAGTATTTATAGCATGCGTCTATGGGGAAATTAGCTACGATATTTGTTGTTGTGTAAAACAATTCAAAGTCAAATCATTTTCACTTTACATGTACACGTGTGCACGTACAATGTACATGTACATGTACATTTAGAATACAAACAGATCTGCAACTGTGAAGTGACCGTGTTACATGGATCTTTTCCTGGTTCAACGACATCAAGAATAAGAAAAAAAAGAAAAAAAATGGTAATTCATGCAGATTGATTTCACACATTTCACTGATACTATTTTTTTCACTTTCATTTTCAATTGTACATGTACATGTATAAAAATACTGCATAGTATACTCTGATTAAGGGATCTGGATTTGTATGGTTCTCTTTGCACTGTCTACATGGTATTTGTATGTTGTGATATGCAAACCCATACAACAGCCTATGACCATTACTGAAATGGAGTCAAAACAATGTTTTTGTATTTTAATTCCATGTTTTCCCCACCAAATCTCAGAAACGATCAATACTCCTGCCACTGCAAAATGCCAATTCCAAAATAATCTGTTTGGATATTTGTACACTGTTAGAAAGTTGGGCAAACAGATTATCCAACGTTGGTACAATAGGGAACACGTTCAACCGTTTGGGTAATTCACGTAATTTACCAACTGTTGTATAACCACAGCTGTGCACAAAGCAATTGTTGTTTAAAGTTGGGTTCAACAACAATTGGTAAATTATGTGAAAAATTACCCAAAAGGTTGAACATGTTGGGGTAGAGTGGTTAATCTGTGGCCAGGCCAGGCCATTGAAAAGCCTGGCCAAGCCCCCTGGAAAGCCTGGGCCTTCGGGCTTCTATAATCTCCTGATTGAACAATCAACTGCCCTTAATTCTGTAGTCCTGCCAGCTCCTATTGTTCACCCAGAAGTGACTGACAGCTGAGGCATCTTTTGATCCAGCCATGGATAGGTACAGATTAGTGTGGGAGGGGCTACAACCAGGGAGGGGCTACAACCAGGCCTGGCCTAGCAGAGGCTGGGCTTTATTGATTACATGTAGTTGATGCTCTATTCTTAGGTGATTTGTGGCTCACAATAGCAAGAGTCAAAGCCTGAAGGCCTGGGCTTTTCAAAGGCCTGGCCCGACCACAGATTAACCACTCCTCCCTTGACTATTGTACCAATGTTGGGTAAATCTGTTTGCCCAACTTTCTAACAGTTTAACGGCCCATGCCAAATGCTGTCACCGCATTTAACAGATGGCGTTCAATTTGTTTAAACGATCAAAAGCAGTTACAATGTATGTGTTTTTACACCGTTTGCCATAACTTGAGAAATACTTTATCAAATGACCCTGTAACGGCTCACTTTAAAGCTCTTAAACTCCTTTAAATGACGGGCCCAAAAAAAACCCACAACATTTTGATTTGTGACGGAAATTGCTTGAGTTTGGCATAGAGTGTCACATTTTGTTTATTTGAAAGGGAGAGGTGAGTTAGTCTCACCAATGATGGATGTTACGTAATTATGACTCTGCCTGGGTCTACATGTACATGTACATGTACATGTACATGTACATGTACATGTACATGTACATGTACATGTACATGTACATGTACATGTACATGTACATGTACATGTAGGTCTGAAAATTGGGATAGTTTCTTTGGTATTGAAGATTTATCCTCTATTTAGATCTGTACCCAGGAAAACCGTAAGGGTGGTAGGGTTGGCAACCTAAAATGTGGCCAACCCCACCACCTCTATTGTCGCCTTTTACCTTCAGTACATGTACATGTATGTGTAGAATGGGTTTTAGCCTTGTATTGTGTGATTTCCTTTAAAAATTCCATGTTTTCCCCACCAAACTGCAGAAAAGATCAATATTCCTGCCACTGCAAAATGTCCATTTAAAAATAATCTATTTTTATGTTTTGTTTACACGTAATTCCAGGTTTTCCCACCAAATCACAGAAACGATCAATATTCTTGCCACTGCAAAATGTCAGTTCTGCAGTGCATCCATCTGTCCATGTACTACATGTACATGTATGTAATCTATTAACATAACAATTCCTTTTGGATTTTTGATGGTACATATACACGTATGCAACGAATATGTTTATTACCAGTCTTTTTGTTACTTAATTTTATTTCCACTTAAAGCAAAACAATACACAACAAGAGTGATTTACGACACCAATAGAATAATAATTATTATAATGCGAAATAAATAAACCAACCAGGATGCAACCAATGATAAGATGGATATTAAAGCAATGAAGCTTGTAGAGTGAAGAGATATACTGTACCCTGTGGAGACATGAAAACAATACAGACAAAGGGACTGAATAGGTCTCCACTAGGCAATTCTATGGGTTAGGTTGTCTCCACAAGGAATTTTGTGTACAAAGTCTATGGGGGTTTGCTTAAGTACAGGGACAAAGGGGAGAACAATGCCATGTCTCCACAGGGATGCAAAAACGCAGATATGTGCAGGTTCCCTATGTATACATGTGTACATACATGTACATGTACATGTACATGTACATTGTATGTGTGTATAATGATCATCAATAATCAACAAGAAAATATTAGTTATAAACAGACGACTACACCAGGACAAAATAAAGCAATAAAACTGTGGAATATATAGAACTAAATAATCAATAAAAAAGAATAAAGGCAGTTAAAAAAAAAAGGAATTTTAGAAAATACATCGAATTGGGTGAAAACAACTGCAAGAAAATGTATGAATTTACATAATGTACAAGGAATCAAATGTACACAAATTAAAACACAAACTACACAGAGCAAGCAACAAGCACGGAAAACAGAGAATAGCAAAAATAATTTTTACGAAACTGCTTTTGAACCTACAGACAGATTTCAGGTCTTGCAAAGATTTATCTACTCAGTTCCAGAGTTTTAGTTTGTCAAATTAAGTTTGACAGACTTTCTGACTTATAAACTGATCGCAATACATTCGGAAGAATATTTTTTTGATATTTGGTGTCATTAAGATGATTGATCTCATTACGTCTAGTAATGAATTTATTCATAATTCAGTTCAGTCTAAATTCACACAAGTGTCAATTCACCATCTGACAGGAAATGTCAGAAATGTTGAATTATGTACATGTACTTTGTTCAGTGGATGGAAAGAGGCATGGCATGCTGTCATTAACCCTAACCCTCCTCAATCCTCCAAAATCCTCATGGTGGTTTTGGAGGATTTTGGAGGATTGAGGATGAATGGTGATTGAAGCACCAGAGGATTTTGGAGGATTGAGGAGGAATGGTGATTGAAGCACAGAGGATTTTGGAGGATTGAGGAGGAATGGTGATTGAAGCACGGGAGGATTTTGGAGGATTGAGGATGGTTCCTAGCAATAAGGGCCTAGGGGGTTAGGGTTATTAAGGTCACAAAGCCTACGGATGTATTGTACATACATGTACATGTACAAGTAGTACTGTAGCCTGCAATGTACATTCAAATTTGTGACCCGCTCCAGAAAAAGGTGATATAAGTGGCGCTATGCATTTACGTGTAATGGCCCTTTCAAGTTGAAAGGGTGAAATTGTTCATCAAAATTCATTTTTTGTTTTTTGTCTTTAATGACATCTTAAACATCTAAAGTTTCAGGTTTGGTGCACAACAATGTTGATTTCAGTGAATAAAGTGAAAAAAATAACTAGCAAAGCCTGTTTTCTCTGTGCAATTTGAACTCTATAGAACTAATTAATTTGGGTCATTCCACCAGGTTGGGACACAGTGTGTGACATTTATCCATATCTTTAAAAGTACTATTACATTTGATTCAGTTATTTCATGTAACATCAGTCTTTGGGTGGGAAATATTTTTGAAAGTTTTAAATCATGTAAATTATATTTTACCAAAAATATGATTAAAAACATGCTTCAGTTTGACATAACCAGTTTGACGTAACAGGACACGTCCATATTTCTATGTTTGTGTTTTTTCAACACTTTAAATATAAATATGGGAAATTCACCATGTGTACTAATTAAAAGATATACTATGCAACACAAGAACACTTTCTTTATGGTAGTCAGTGTCCAAATATAGCAGAGACAGCAAAAACAGACGTGAGAGTGGACGTAACATGGACACTGTGTCCACTGTTACGTCCACACATGCATGTTTTTATTGTTCTTGCTGTTTCTGAGCTATTTGGACACTGGCAACCATAACAAAAAGTGTTTTCTGGTAGCATTGGGTGTTTTTTAGTTAGTGCATATAGTAAGTTGCATAATTATTTATTTAATGACGAAAAATTAAGGCAGTCTGGACGTAACATTTAGTACTAACATGGTGTGACATGAAAATGCACATTTCCATTTTGTAACATTTTCAACATTTATATAAATAATTATGCAAACTCACTCTGTATACTAATTACAAAACACAAACTGCAACACAAAAAACAATTGTTATGATATTCAATATCCAAATGCAGCACAACAGCAGAAATATATGTATGGTCATGGTCTAACATGGTGTCCATGTTACGTCTGCACCGATTCTTCAAATTCTTGCTATTTGTGCTATGTTTGGACACTGACTGCCGTAAAAAGGTGTTTCATTGTTGCATAGTGTGTCTTTCAATTATTGTACATAATAAATTTTCCATATTTATTTATTAAAGTGTTAAAAAACCACAACAATTTAAATGTTGGACACGGTGTCCATGTTACGCCTATTTTACATAAACAAAAACACACTTTTTATCATATTTTTGTAAAAATATAACTTACATGATTGAAACTTTCTCAAATAATCTCACACCCAAAGACAGATGTCACATGAAATAACTGAATTAAATGTAATGATGGTTTTAATGATATGGTCATATACACACTGTGTCCCAACCTGGTGGAATGACCCAATATGCAAAAACGCGACAGCTCCAGAACGGAAAGGGCTTTGGAACTCTGTCATTTACCAAATGAAAGCTTACATTGCAGGCTTTCCAAACATACATACATAAAACTAATTTTTCATATTTTGCAAACCTGGGGGGGGGGGGGGGGGGGGGGGGTTGGAGCTTGGAGACTTATGGAAATTTAATTCTAACCCTATCCTTCCCCCACACATCCTCACATATGGGATACATGTACCTCTATTGTCCACTTTACTTTCCTTCTTTTATTCTCCTTTGTTCCTATTGAAATCTCAAACTCTATAGCATGAACTTTGTGGGGTACCTGGATTTCTAAAGACTCCCTTGTGGGGTACCATTGTCCCTGTTACCCTTTCTTCCTGGTACCCCGTAAGGAGATTAATGTAAGAACACACACACACACACACGTCATGTAAACGGGTGCAATCGTGGACCTCCCATTGTTCCTCTTTTGTTTATACTCTAACTTTTTCGGAAGGCCTCCCATTGGTTTTGTACACGGTTTTCAATCGTGGACGTTAGGTCAAACGTGGACCCCTTTGTCTACGCTCGAATTCTTTTGTCCTAGGTCCACGATTGCCGGCATATACAAACTCACACACCCACTGTTGTTTGTAAACACCTTTAATCGTGGACCTCCTATTGTCCCTCTTTTGTTTGTACTTTAAAGACCAACTAAAACGCCAATTTTTTGGTGACTTTTTGGACTTATCTCATGTAACAAGTTTCATGATTCTGAAAAAAACCAAACATTTTTTTTTGAGCCTTTTCCTTTTGAGCCACTTTGACTCAATTCAGAAAAGGTCGAGGTCAACTGCGTGCCGTATCGCGCGAGTGATGACGTATACGTGTAGAAACATATGACGTCACTGTATTATACGACAATGTTTTATGTAGAGTCTGTACGTACATGTACATGTATTTTTTTGTCTAAGTATTATTTTTTGCTAGTATTACTTGCTGTGCTTTTTGCTCATGATTCAGGTGTAACACTACGGTAAACATATTTTAAAGTGTTGACATCTTTGTGAGACACATTAAGAATTGGGGTTGTAGGCTTGTTCTTGCTGAAAAGCTAGTTATGAGTCGTACTTTCCTTTGTTTGTAGTCGGCTTTTATTGGAACCTGCGCGGTGAGTTGTGTGTGAGCTGATGCTATACTCTAGTCTGGCGACTTTGCTTATAAATGCAGCCCTCATAAGGACCCGCACCTTCTCAGAACTATACACACAATTTCTGTTATAAGGTACAGACTCAATCGCACGCAGCCTATTTACGGTACCGTACGTGTACAATGCATGTTGAGTCAAGCGAGCGTGGACAGGGAGGGAGACGGCCGGGGCTCTGGCTGCTCGAGCAGGCAACCGCCGGGAACGTCGTCGTGGTCTGGTGCGCGTGAGTCCGGGACAGGATTGAAATGCTCGGTGCCTTTAGAGTTGGAATGGCTCCAGCCTTCAAACGGAATTGTGCCTTCAAACCCAGCAGAGTTTTCATACTAACACTATCATCAATACAGTCTTTGGCTGAATGTTCTGCACAAAAAGGTGCACATATTTTCGACCATTTCGACAGCCGAAAATCAGATCTTGTATTGTCTACAAAGCGGACCCACTATCGCCTTTGAACTCCATTCAGCACTGGGAATCGCAGGAAGGTTAGGTCAGGGTTTTTGTCGCTGTTCCTCGTGCAACCCCCAACTATACACGATCGAGGCATAATGATTATCTCAGAACCATGCTCATACTGAAATAATATCAAAATTAGACAAAATAGACGGGAAAACGGAGGAGTTATGTCGACCAAAACTCTTCAGCAGCATCAACTCCACGTACGTACATGCATAGTGTTTGGCTGCAGCATCAACCGACTCTACACGTGTACGTCACGGGGTCACATACATACATTTACATACATAATGAGCTTTCGCGAAACAGGATAAATGGTTCAGAATAACAACCCTTTCTTTTTTTGATAAAAAAATCCCTCTCGTCTGCAAACTAATATCCATCAGTTAAAAGAGTATTTAAACTGTCGGAAAAGTCCAAAAAGTCAAAAAAAACAATTGGCGTTTTAGTTGCTCTTAAACTTTTTCGGAAGGCCTCCCTTATGTTTTGTACACGATTTTCAATCGTGGACCTTGACACAATCGTGGACCCTATTGTCCTCTTTGTTAAAGGTCCACGGTTTTAATAGCTATACAAACGCACCCACACACACCCAAGTGTGTAAACACCTTCAATTGGGGACCTCCTACGTATACATGTATTGTCCTTTGTTCATACTTTAACTTTTGACCCTCATTGGTTTTGTACACGATTTTTAAACTGGGACCTTTCTCAACCGGGAACCCTATTGTCCTCTACTGTTAAAGGTCCTCTATTGAATGCAAAAACAAACCCACACACACAATATATATTTTTAATAACTTTTGACTGTTGTTTACTCTACAAATAAAAAATCTTAAAAATCATGACTTCACTCAAAACATTTACACATTTTCCATAATTTTTGGAAATTAAAAAAAGAAAATAGACATACAATGTAGTGTGCCTGTTTTAACAGAACACATGGATTTTCCGTTTTTGCTTTTTCTTTGGTAAAAGATTGTTTTAGGGGGCACGTACACTTTAACCCAACCTCCAGGTGCCCTCCAGTTTTTCTTCTCATCTACATGTATAATGAGCTCATTATCTACAGGTCAAGGCACACCTGATAATTAGTGCTACTCCAGAATGGTGTCTGCCTGGCCATGGAAGTCATCATCAGAGGCCACACAAAAGAGACCACTTAACTGTATCTTAATCCTGGCAGGTCTGGAGTTGGCTACACAATGGGAGGGCTGGAGTATAGTTTATTTCAGATGTAATTCCTCCTAATTGTTCAGTTTGGGCTTTTTAAGGAACTTGTTGCTTAGTAGAAAATCAGAGTTTTAAAAAGTTGTATGAGCTTTAATACCAAAATTTAGACCCCAAGTCTGGGCCAACCCGGGCCAAAAAAACGTCTCTTAAAATCGGTGTATTCGTTGCCCACTTTGTTCTGGTCATTGGTAACATTGAATACATGTGCATGCACAGCGGACATGGCGCGCGTACAGGATTGTTCATTCACCCATCACCAAAAGATTCATGGATTTATTCTTCATTTCCAGACTGCAGGCCCAAAGTGCGAATACCGATTGACATTTTCACTTAAATTGTAATCAATACACCAAATAGGCTACGTTCAGACATCGTTTTACATGTAGTTAAAACGGTAAAAGTTAAAACGGTCGCTCACCATGGGTGGCCGGTTGTAAAATTAAAACACACCAAGCGTTCAGACATCGTTTTAAGTGTAGCGAGTTCAACTCGAAGTGGTTTTATCTCCGTTTTGAGGTCACGTAGAACTTCCGCTCATTTACATAAAGCGCGCGCTAGTTCGTGTGTACATCATAAAAATGTGTCTAAGAGATGCGTACACGTATTTTTGTATCGCTATACATGTGAGGACTTTCCATTGTTTCCCTTTGATATAACCCATCCCCATAGACTAAGCACTAGTTTGCCTGTCCTCACATTTTCCCGAACAAAGAAAAACAAATTGAGGACAGTATTGTTCCCTTTGTTATACCATGGAGCTATTGGTTATACCCTCTTTTCTGTCCTCACATGTAATGCGATACCATGACACGCATGGGAGTTTTGTAGAAACTTGAGCAAGCAATTTCTTGTCTTGGGAATTCCCTTGTGGTTGAGCACGTGCTGACTGAAAGACCGTACCTTCATTTGATTGGCAAGTTGGTCTCATTTTCCAGTTCCCACGACCCCTTCACGTGATATTTTATACAAATGGTAAAGCGAAGTCGTGAACAGGGTACTGCATATGCATGCTCGCATGTTGGCAATGGGCGTGGTTTGAATGACATTATCTTTTAACGTTCAGACATGTGGATCGGCAAAGGATCGGAAAAATTACAGGAAAATATTCAAAATATTCCTGTAAATTTTGTTGCTATGAATTTTGCAATGTTCCAACTTTTAAGCTACATGTATAGCCCCTGTTCTTCAAAAAGTTTACATGGTTTAGAGCGGTAGCGTCGCAACACCAAACGGTTCCAGGACTTGTACGCGCATGCGTCTTTTTCATGAATGACCTGGTACTTCGCAGGCGATTGGGAATGCAGTGGTAATTTTGTTTACCAGTGATCACAGCAGCGATAATACGTGACTCGTCAAATTATGGAAAGCACATGATGTATAGGCCTTATTCCGAAACGATTCCCTCCTGTTCTCAGGGCTAAAATCGACCCAGCTGCTGTACAGATCAAAACCTATCAAATTTCAGATTGAAACACACACAAACTGTCAGAGTTGGTGTTTAGAGATTTTGATAGGCTGTGATAGTTATAAGTATAGGAGGGTTATTCAGCTGCAAAATGTTGATCTTAAAATACACAAATGGAACTAAGAAAAAAACCCACATATTTAGCGACTATTTCGATGGAAATGCTAGGTTTTTCCAGCGTACCCTCCTCAATGTTTTCAACTGTTTTTGTGTTGATAGCGTCGCAAAGGTGAGGTCTGATTTTTATTTTGCAAGTTTTCCGTGGGGAAAAATTAAATGTCGAACATTATTTCTTTTTGGCCCACAATTACATGCATTACTGTCAACAACATGGCACCGTCACGAGAGATTCTTGTTCGAATAATTATCGCGATTCAGCAAACAGTCGCTTCCAAAAACCATGGTGCAATGGTGAACAGTTTTGGAAAAAGAAAACAACCGCTTCAAAAAATGCAAAGATGGACCACGCTAGCGCTACGTATTTTGGCGTGTCACGTGCATGTGCATATATATAGGACATGCACTGACAACCGCGATTGTTTACACAGCAAAAGGCGCGCCACAAAAGGTGTTACGTAACACCAGGTCAACCACGCTGGCTAAAACAGGAAGCGTTTTAGCTAAAACCGTTTAGACATCGTTTTAAAAGATAAAACTGTTCTGGTTTTAGCTAAACCCTCCCTCCGAGGTGTTTTAAATCACCGTTTTAGCGGAAATCGTTGGAAAACTGCCCTGTAGCCTTTACTCAAGGCGCGCGTGGCTACCCGGACGAGTGGCGCGCTGGACATGCTGGCATTCAGGGCGCGTCACGTGTCCAGCTGGTAGCCACGCGCGCCTTGACTAAAGGCTATCATCCGCCCGACGGTTGAAAACGAGCGCCGTTTTTCTCTCGGTTTTTTCGCCATCCAACAACGTAAAACTTTGAACAGGTGAGTGGAACGATATTTCCTATAACATACTAACCCACAAATCCGCCCATTTTTGAAAATTGCAACAATGACCAATCATGTACACAGCCTTTAACGATACACCCTGTCCCTGCTGTTTCTGATTTTCACCCTGAAAAACTACATGTACATGTACATGTACATGTACATGTACATGTACATGTACATTTTTGTTAACTTTTGCATAAGATACAGAATGTAAAAAAAACCAAAAAAAAAACGAGTTTCACAAACAGACACCCTAACTGAAGAAACCAAGCTGGACAAGCCGGTGGAACATTTCCCATGAAAATACCTACATGTATAGAACAGACTAAGAGTAGCAACAGATCTCCGGTGAGAGAGTAATTGTAAGGATGAGCCCAACTCTTCTCCAACCAAATGAACAATGCGCTTCTGTACTCTATGATGAGATGACCTTCTTTAAACTCACCTCCAACTCGATGACTAGTTTGTCGTCGGATGCCTCAATGACGCCACAGTCCATGCTACTTCTAGCCGGCCCCGAGCGTTTACCTCTCCGCTTCCTCGTCATGTCGTCCAGGTGCTGCCGTACATTCCCCTCAGTGAGAAACAGTTTATCCTGCAAAGAACATCAAGTACACGCAACGGGGTTTAACCCTTTGAGTACGTTTTTTTTTACGGCAGACGTCAGGGTGTCGCGGCGGTTCTGGCAGCCAAGCGAACCGCTACAATGTGTTTGTGCAGCCAAGCGTAATGCAATAGGCGAATAATGGAATGAATAATGTGGGCATAGATGTCAACATCATGACTGGCTGTTAACAAAGGAACAGTCAAAATTTACATTTGTTTGGAACCAGTTGTCATGCCAACTGACGTCAGACTTCGGTACTCTATAGCCATCATCCATACTTGGGCACGGTATTTTACGGGAGACGTCGGGGTGTTGCAGCGGTTCTGGCAGCCAAATCGAACCGCTATGTGTGTTTGTGCAGTCAAGCATGACAAACAATAATATCCAACAATGGATTAAAACTGCACAAACGGCGTTACAGGTCGACGAAAAAATAAAGCACACCGAGGACTTGGACAAATAAGCCAGTCAGTATCTCGAAGGTCAAAGGTTATTTGGGATAAAATTGCTGGCGTAATGTCACACGATGTTACGGGAATGCCCATTCTATCTATATTTAACACGTGTGCAGTGTGCGACCACCTTGATAAAGATAATTATGTCATTGTGCACATGCGCAGTTGAAATACCGAACTGGCTTACTGAATAACGTTGGCCCCGATTTCGACATGTACGGTGTACATACACGCGTACATTTAATCACAAAATCCTGATGCCATGAAAAGACATGATCATATGTGACCCGCTCCAGAAAAAGGTGATATAAGTCGCGCTATGCATTTACGTGTAATGGCCCTTTCAACGTTGAGAGGGTAACATTTTTCGTCAAAATTTATTTTTGGTTTTTGTCTTTAATGACATCTTAAATATCTAAAGTTTTAGGTTTGGTGCACAACAATGTTGATTTCAGTGAATAAAGTGAAAAAATAACCTTTTTAGAGTGCATTGTTCCATTGCATTGTTTTAGAACTAGCTATTTCAAAGCCTGTTTTCTCTGTTGTGTCATTTGAACTCCATAGAACTAATTCATATGCAAAAACGCGATATCTCCAGAATGGAAAGGGCTTTGGAGCTCTGTCATGTACCAAATGAAAGCTTACATTGTGGGCTTTCCAAACATGCATGGAACTCATTTTTCATATTTTGCGACATAATATACCTTTTTCCAGAGCGGGTCACATATGACAGTACATTTATATCATGTCATCCTATACACATACGTGTACATAAACATCCAATGTTGAATGGTAGTGTTACAGCAAGTGAACCCGATGAAATCAAAAGAGTTCACAAATTCCCGTTTGGAGCAATAACTTACAAACAATGCTGAAAACTGAACTGAACTTGTCAAAAACAAGGGAAAGCTACACAAGTACATACCCAGCAGACCTTCTATATAGCCAGTAGTGCAAACAATGGGCGTGCTGCGCTGCATACAAACATTATCTGTAGATTGTTGGGCAGGGATTGTAAACCACTAAACCTCATCATGTGTTTCCAATCAATGAGTCAACATAAAGGAAGTTTAAAGTTCAATATAAGCCCTTTCACAGTATTTATACTCTGCCAGGCTGACACAGACCGTGTGCGATGGAGTGTAGCACTCTGATCAATATTGAAAGTCATAGGCTCCTATCGATCATATTATTTGATTTTATGGTGGTGACTTTCTACCAAAATACACCAGATCACAACATCGGGCTCTCTTGGTCAAAATAGACCAGGTTGAAATTGAATTACTATGAATGGAATTGAATTTGCATCAGGGTCTATCCACATTTAATGGTTTATATTTAAACAAAAGTGTGACATTCACTTTGAAAATTCATTCAAATTAGCTGAGTCAGTTCCCCTTGTGGTTTGTTTGACGATATTATAAGTTAAAGAATTGCATCATAAAGTTTGGGTGTGATCCCTGGCTAAACAGCATTATTGGTTTATGACTTCTGACTAATAGTGTTCCCCCACCCCACCCCCGAACAAAGACACTGACAATTTGGGAGACTGCCAACATACAATGTACAAATGTGACTCGCTCTGCAAAAAGGGCACATAAGTCGCTGTATGCTTTTACGAGTTATGGGCCGTTCAATGTGAAGAGGGTGAAAAATTCTTCAAACAAGTGATTTTGAAGGGAGGGAATTTTTTGCATCTTTGATACCTATATTTCATAACCAAAATCTTTGATTTCAGTGAATAAAGTTGGAAAAAGAATGTGTTTTTGTCTATTGCTTTGCTTTTTGTTTTTTAAATGGCTTGTTTCTCCTTAAGTCATTTCAAGAAATTCCTGAAAACAAACATGCAAATTTCCAAATATCTTGTGATTGCAAATGCTAGAGACCTCGGACATATACCATATGAAAGCTTATAAAATGGCCTTTCCAGCTATATATAAAACATTATTTTCAAATTTTGCAACATAAGTGCCCTTTTTGTAGAGCGGGTCACAAATGTAGGGCAAGATGTACTTGTACATGTAGCTCAGTTGGTAGAGCACTGGTATGGTATTCCGGAGGTTGCGGGTTCAAATCCCAATCTTGCCAGTTTTCTTTGTTCACTTCATTCAAATTACGTTTAGCGGGGGCAGCAAAACATTTGTAGATTTTGTGCGGGGTTCCCCCATTTTTAGTTACCCAACAACTTGGCATGCTGGACTGCGTTGGATTGAGCAAGAAACTCAAATGAGTCACCGTTGGACTCTGATGGATTTAGTGGGTTAGGGTTTTAATTAACAAAATAACCCCTCCCCCCAAAAAATAAATAAAATAGAAAGCCCTTTTTTGTCCAATTATTGACAGCACCCGCCAGGAAGCATTTTCCAAGATCAACCTTAACCTTTTCAAGAGAGTTGTGTCCAAAATCCATTCCAAACTTGCAGTAGATTGAATGGGAGGCATTTTCTCTATTCCTACCCTCCTATACTTGTAACTATCACAGCCTATCACAAATTCTTAACACCAACTCTCACAGTTTGTGTATGTTTCAATCTGACATTCGATAGATTTTGATCTGTACAGCAGCTGGGTCGATTTTGGCTGAGAACATAGGAGGGTTAACCAGATGTAGTCCAGTCCATGCAAGTCCTTTCACAAGTCATTTCACAAGTCCAGTCAGAAGTCCTTTCATAAAGCCGGTCACAAGTAACTGGATGCACAATGATGAAAGATGAACAATGACAAAGGAATGTCTTTGTCAAAGCTCAATTGAATAGTTTGTGATTGGAATTAAGACTGGAGGGTTTGTGGACTTGAATACATCCCTGCCTAACTCAAACAGTAGGTTTTGCCAAGTTTCGATTGGTTCAGTACCAAACTTTATGAATATTGTGGGTTTCACACTACTCTGATCCGGTAATTTATTACCCGGGTAGAAACTAACCCAGAGAATCGGTTTCACACTACAAAATTAACCACGCAATTCTGCTTACCCGCTTAAGCGCACACCCGGGTAACTTGTAGCCGCATTCACACTATATGCGAATAGTAACCCGGATAATGTGCATTGCTTGACCTCTGCCCTAGCCATTGGTTCATCGTAAAAGAGCGAAGTGAGAGCGAGAGCATGTAATGCAAATTGAAAAAAATCAGATCAGCGTTGGCAGCGTGCATGCAGAAAATCCTTCAACTGTGCGGTCTATAAACTGGTGCCTTGCATTAAGTGTATGTAAAATTTACTTATTAAGACGAGGCATCATCCACGGAAGACTGGTGCCTTTCATTAAGTATATGTAAAAATAAATTTATTAAGGCGGGGTACCAGCCACGGCGGCCGTACTATAAATAAATAAATTACGTCACCTTCGCAAAGCTGGCCGATAAAACATGACGAAGCGCACCCACCTACCCGGGTGGAAGAAAACCCGGCGAGCATTCACACTACTGATGGTAACCCGGAGAATCGTCTCAAGGTCATCGTTAACCCCGAGATTAATGAGTTAACCCACCTCGCGAGCAGGGTTAGAAATTACCCGGGTTAAGTGGGGTTTTGAGGCAGTGGAGAATTTCTAACCCGGAGAATTGTAGTGGGACATGTGGGAACGCTCCACATTACCCGGGTAATTGCTGCGTTAAATTTTTCGTTAACCCGGCAATTACCCGGGTAAGAGCATAGTGTGAAATGGGCTTATGTTAGACAAAAGTTCAGGGTGATGGCATAGGATTTTGATTGAGTGGGGACACAGTGGTGGGGCAGTGCAGTGACTAGCTAGTGGTACTGCAGTGATGGAAATAAGAAAAAAAATACTAGCAAATTATGCTAATGATATTGTCATTTGATTAGCAATATGATAACATTGGCTAGCAAAAGAAAAACATCATCAAACTCAATGTTATTATGTGAATCATTTTTATCAAACTTTTAATATTGATTGATGGGTGTGCCAAAGATAAGCAATGTATTGCATTCTTGTTCTTAAAATGTTTTACAAATTATACCATTGTTCTGGGTTTTGGTTCTTGCACAGTGTAATTGTGAATGTAATCTAAGTGTTAGATTCAAAAACAAATATTTTTCCCAAAAAAAAAAAAAACAGGTAAAAAAGTAAAAAGTAAGATAAAAAACACCAGCTGATCGTCCAGGTTTAAAAAAAAAAAGAGGATGAGGGCCTTTTTATTTTTTTTGCAAGATGGCCACCAAGCATAATGGTCGCCGTAATTTTCAGTTCAAAATTACCACCAGCTTTTTATTAGCTACTATACTGCCCCCGCTGGCTTTGTAAAAGTCTAAAATATCGGCAAATGAAATCGACCATCGAAAGAATTGTGCCAAGATAAAGCGAAATTCATGAAAAATCTATCTTTTTTGAAGGAAGGATGATAAAAAAAATTTATTTTTAAAAGGATGCGGCTTCAAAAAGGATGCAGGCGGCCAGGACGATCAACTGGTGCCTTTTTTTACTTGGCCTAAAGACGAGGATAAAAAAAATCAGGTAATCAGAGAGTCCTTATTTCTGAAGTGGATTTTTCACTAGTTGCATTCCATTTCCATTTAAGCCCCTGAAATTGAATATTGAAAAGCCTGACCGGGTTGTTTTGAAAATATTTATCAAGAGTTCCAGGAACATTCCTTGATTATAGTCTTGATGCATGCTGAGCGCTGATGCAATAATGATCGGCGAATAGCGCGAATTGATAGACAAATTCCCCTCAGGAAAGCGTATGAAAATTCCGCACAGCTCTAATTTTAGCTTCTTGTGATCTGCAAAGAGCACAATAAAGGATGATCTCCTTCGACTGATCCTCCTGTTTCAACCATGGCATACCTTTCTGCCATTTTCCAACGGTGAAATTTGACGGTACTTTCGACATTTTTGTTGTATACATGTCCAAATAATTAAATGCATCGCCAGTATACAGGTATATGCAGCATGCACATGTGTGTCAAACGTGATTGTGTCAGCATGGAGCGTACAGTTCAGGTCGGCATAAACACCAACCGTACCGTACTGAACAGTGCACTGTATGGGGTATGTGAACGTCTTTGTCTGCATTGTAGTACACCGAACTACACATATGCTTATCACCAAACAAAACTGCAGCAACCTCGTTTCCCAAACTAGTCCTTGCCGCGCAAAACCATTGAAAGAAACCGAAGACCCACTGGGGGTGAGATTGCGCCAGTGTGTTTGCCATACAATCGAACGGATCGGACGGATAAACACGATCTGCATGTTATGCAGTGGTACAATGTATGGTCGAGTCCAATTTATTATTATTTTACATCCAAAGTTTCCGTCGTCACCGCGCAGGTAAATGCACAGTAGGGATGTCGAGCGTCGTTCTGCATTATCTTACCAGAAATTTTCACTCGCAAAAAATTGCCAATCATTTTTAAGTTTGTCTCGCTTTTCGTGCAAAATGTGTCATATTTTGCAATGCGAATCCAGCTATTTCCATCTTTGTACTGGGTGTTGGACTGTTTTTAGGCGGGGACACACTGGGGTTGTTCAGTGCAGTGAATAAGTAGCGGTACGGTGTGGCACCACATGCAATACCCCTGGTGTGGAGAAATGTAAGGGTCAAGTTTGCACCTTCGCTGCATGTGTCTGAGTAAAAAAGAAAACACCCATATTTGTGTACAAACCATAGAGCTATATTAAATTACTAGATCGCTGACTCGATGTACAAAGTGATGCCTGCTGGGCGCATCCATGTTTGTGTACAAACCTATGGAAAACTCAACATTTTGTACAGCTTTTGTACGGCTATTTGCATATCTGCATTTGTATTCTTTAAAGTTACGTTATCGAAGCCGATACGCCGAAACCCAAAAGGCACAATCAGTAAATAAGCGTTTCATTTTGCTCTGCGCAAACGATGCAAACGCGTACGGCCCCGCAGATCATTTTTGCCGTGACGGTTTATAACCGTCATGACGCGCTATAAAGGTAGTGTACACGATTGGTAATTCTCTAATATATTTTTTACTGAATTATTACGAAATACCTTACTAGACTGTAAGTTAATAGTAGTCTCAATCATCCTGTAAAATTATGGCACCAGGTGTGCTGTCGTCAAAAAAAGTGGAAATTTATATCGTCTTCCAACGATTTCCAGATGGAAATCGTTGGAAAACTGCCCTGTAGCCTTTAGTCAAGGCGCGCGTGGCTACCCGGACGAGTGGCGCGCTGGACATGCTGGCATTCAGGGCGCGTCACGTGTCCAGCTGGTAGCTACGCGCGCCTTGACTAAAGGCTATCATCCGCCCGACGGTTGAAAACGAGTGCCGTTTTTCTCTCGGTTTTTTCGCCATCTAACGCAAAACTTTGAACAGGTCAGTAGAACGATATTTCCTATAACATACATGTACTAACCCCCCAAATCCACCCATTTTTGAAAATTGCAACAATGACCAATCATGTACATGTACACGGCCTTTAAGTTGTTTGCATATATTGTACTTCTGCGTTGCATTTAGAGTACACTTTTAAAATTCACTCCATCTAATTTCATTATGTTCTACAAACACGCACACGAATTCAAAATGACTGCGCGCAGGAACGATTTAAAGTATCTCTGCGCCTAAGATGGGGAGTTATAGCGCTCTAGTAATTTAATATAGCTCTATGGTACAAACATAGTAGGATTTTGATGAGTTTAGTGTTGTAAGGCAACACATCTTAAACATTGCACAGGGCCTCTTATCCTAAGTCCATCCAAATCAAACAGTACAGGGGGTGTTGGAGTTTGGCATACTCAGTACCCTTCCTTTGCACAGCCTGTTGGACTATGGCAGGTTCAGTACATTTACATTCCCATAATGTGTGCAATGGTTGGTTGTTGGAGTTTGATGGATTTGGTATTCCGCTCATCAGTGCACAAGCCTAAGGGAATTAAACCGCAATGGAAATAAGTTGTTTATAACTTGTTTGCATTATCCCTGCTTTTTCCACTGTATGGGGGAATCTCTATGTATATTTTTAATGTTACTAAGGTGCAATGTATGTAATTTACAGATTTTTGATGGTTTTTAAGATTATAAAAGGGAAAAGGGTAATTTTTTGGGACCGCAATGGAAATAAGTTTTAAAACTTGTTTGCGTTATCCCTGCTTTTTCCACTGTATGGGGAACTATGTTTAATTTTTAATTTACAGTTCTAGATAATTAATTAATCTATATCATTTCTATGTGGAAATTGCGAATAAATCAAATCAAATCAAATCAAATCAAATTGGGGTTAATAGCAGTTTTTAATGCTTCTTCTTAGAGAAAAAAATAATGAGTCTCCAAAAAGTGGGCTGGGCTGCTAAACATTTTCACTTGGCCTTATGATGGGGGCATTATACACCAGATCCATTAGGCTCCACCCATAATATGTATTGACCAATCACAGCCACGCATGAGGCTGTGATTGACACATCAAGGCGCGGGGCTTAACAATTACATTTTTAATAATGACAAAGAAAGCAGGTCAATGGTTAATACATTACCTCCAAGTCTGTGAGGGACGCCCCGGCCTTGAAGCTTGACCATTCTCCCTGGGAGCTTGCGGCCTTGTACAGGAGAAGCACTGCGTCAGTTGCTTGGACGTCCCACTCCGTGTCTTCGATTTGGCATTCGGATTCAAACACGACACACAATGAGTAGTCAACAGTCACCGTTTCTATCAACCAATAAAGACAAATTGAAATCAAACAAATTAAAAATTCAGACTGCCGGACAAATTTACTTTCGCTCAATGAAAAAGTATTCTGTTGACATCAGTTGAAGGATTAAATTTGTAAAATTAATACAAAATTACTTATTTGTAAAATAAGCGAAATGTTCGTTAGGGATTGTTTTTTTTTAAATATGTCTGAAGACCGGACAAAAATATCAGATTTCACCCTTACAACGACCACCAAAATACTAGATACGCCACCAGAGATACAAGTAGAGTTCCATGATTAAGATGGGAGGTACTACTAAGGTTCACTTAATACGATCTGATGAAAAGTGAAATTTTTTGTTTAATTTCGAGGAGCACCTGTCCCGAAAGTTGTAGCGGCAGCCATCTTATTCATTTGTTTGTGACTTCTCTTCTCGTGAGACGTCATGTCATGGCAGCGATCCAAACGTGTATATGCCCCGCCAACACTCTGTGCAGTTGCATCATTGCACGCTTACTCTTTGCAGAACAGCATGACGCCAGTGAGCGCAACTGTTAAGAGTGTAGGGCGGCATGCGCGTTCAGATTGCTGCCATGTTGTGACATCTCAAGAGAAAAAGAAGTCACAAACAAACGAATAAGATGGCTGCCGCTACAACTTTTGTGACAGGTGCTCCTCGGAATTGAATGGAATATTTCACTTTTCATCCGGATCGTAAGTGAACCTTAGTACCTCCCATCTTAATCCTGGAACTCTACTTGTATCTCAGGTGGCATATCTAGTATTTTGGTGGTCGTTATCTGATGTTTTTGTTGGGTCTTCAGACACATTTCGCTTGGACCCTACTATCGATAAATCATGTCCAAATGTTACAAATGGCGATAAAAAGGGTCCAAGTTACTCGGACTAGTTCAATCATGCAAACATTACTTGGACGCGGCAACAAGCACTGCAGAGTTTGTGCCATCTACAGATAACACAGGGAACGGAAAGAGTTCCATATCCGGACATCACTTATACCTCGTGCACAAAGTCTATGGGCCATGACAGAAAAAGTCAGAGTATTTTCAAAGAATAAGTTTAAAATTTGTCCCTCCTAAATTCGTGTTTCTTTATCAGATTTACAGTTTTTGGTAGTTTTAAAGTCATATTAAGGGAAAATAAGTGATGTTCGGATATGGAACTCTTTCCATCCAACAATTGGCCAATCGCGAACCAATCTTTTGCAATTGATCGATCATGCAAACCCAGGTAACTTTTGCCCAGAATGATTGCAAAACTTAACGGCACATATGCCCTGCGTGATTGGTCTGTGCTGCGCAATCGGCCGATTAGGGGTGTGCATTTACGGGTAGTAAAAGAACCGGGTACCCGATTGAAAAAAATGCGGGTACCCGGGTACCCGTTAAAGAAACCCAACCCAAAACGTCCAATCCCGCAAGTTGCAATAATGTCTTTCTCTGATTCTGATTTCAGACAAGTCTGAAAAATCTCATGCCTGTCCAGTAAACATGATCACTACTCCGCCATTACATGTTCCGGCACGTGCATGCGCCGGCATATCACCAAAGACGGAAGCTTTATACAGGTATTTATTGTGGAATGAGGCATGCTATTTATGTCTCGTCGAGGCTCTTTATCCATACCCAGACTACAAAAACCACAACCGGTAAATTCCCATTAGTCAATTTTCATCAGCGTCATAAACATGAAATCTGTGCTGTTTCCCATGTATTTGGGTTTTAATTTTGAAAATTCCCGACAAATAACATTTGAAACCTTTCCTTTTTCTTTTTCTGGGAAGTTACTATGCCATAATGTAAAGTTGTACGGGTACTCAATTCCATAATCTGGAACCGGTTCCCGACATGAACGGTCGGGTACTCGGGTACCCGGTTCCGATGCACGTGTACCCCTATGGTTGATGCTTGTGTGATAAAGCAATGTTTGTGTGATCGACTGATGCTTGTGTTATGTGAAGGATAGATTGCGTAAAAGCGCAGCACAATCCGATCGCGCAGATGCACTATTTGTGTCCAACAGTTATACCTCCATTGATGCTGGTTATGCTTCTGAATTTGACAGACAATGTCGTCTTGTCATCGGATATCTGCTTTTGGAGACTCTTCTCATCAATGTTAGCCACCTGGACAATGAAGGATGCCGTGGCATCATCTTGCCTGAAGATGTAGGCTGGGCATTTCCCGGAATCAGTCTTGGCTGTGGTCCCGACAGAAATATCATCTTTTGCACAGCTTTGTCTGTCATCTCGAGTGCTATCTTCTGGAGTAAATGTACCTTGTGAATTCTGATGGTGTTTGGTTCTCTGGTCATCACTTGCTCCACTTGTGTTGGCGCAAGTTCTTGATTTATCAAAAACATTGCTAAGTTCATCGCCGTTTGTAGAATCAACTTTTGGAGTTCCTCTTTTACTGCTGTTTGTGCCATCTTCAACAGAAGCACTGTCAACAGGTTTTTGAAGCTCTTCTTGGGTCTGAGGGCTGTCATCTGTATTTCTGGTCAGTGGAATCTCTTCAATCAGCGGGATGTTCTCTTGCTCCGGAGCAAAGGATGGTAGCTTTGGGATCTCTGGGGGTAGGACAGGAAGGGCGATGGTTAGGCAGGATTTGCTTTTGTCAAACTTCGCTCCTCCATTCTCCTCGTCGACGGGATATGGAAGAACCAGGTCAAGCTTGTAGGAAGCTGGCTTCTGGCACTCCAGGACTATCCGCTTTTCAAAGACATTCAGCTGCACTGTTGTGATTGACTTTAAGAGGGGAAGCTGGATCTTGACGATGAGTTCCTGAGGTCTGGTAGTCGGCATGGAATCCGGGGCATTGGTGAAGTGCTGCATGTCAAAATACCCCCTGTGGATTATACTGTACTTCGGTTCAACTGGACCAGATGGATCCCTCTTGCTGGACGAATTGCGGGTTCCCGAAATTTTAGAGGCAGATTTTGCGGGTGGATTTCTTTCTCCTTTCTCGTTCTTGCCATCTTCCTTGTATGGATAATCGATGTTAAAATCTTTCAGTGCATCGCTTTCGCCGGTCGGCCCGCTTTTACTTTTTGTCCGTAGCACAGTCGGTCTGGGCTGCCCCTTGAATTTCAATTTGGTCAGCTTTTCTACATTCGCATTATCCAGTTTAACGTCAAAGTTTGCCTGGATTGAACCCAATGCGGTGTCGTCCATTAGTTTGAAAAATCGCTTGTCTTTCTCCGCATTCTGGAAGCAATCAGGATGAAAGACGCAATCGTAAACCATACATTTTTCACCGCCCTGGTCCAAGTCTTCCCTACCCGGTGCCAGAGTGTGAGGCACCGACCACTGGATCCCGATTTGACCATCGTCACGGCGCACATTGGCGGCTGTGGGCTGCGCCACTTTATCGCTCTTGCAGACGTTGATGAAGGCATTCTGCTCGCCATTCACGTTTGTTTTGAGCACGTATCCAGGCTCCGGGTTAACAAACACCACATCAGTGCCACGATTTCTCTCCAACTGGGCGATTTCCTCCTCATATTTCTTCCTGTTCTCAGGGTCGGAAATCTCCTGGGCATACTCGAAAAACAGCTGCCTGAATTTCTCGTCTTTTAAAGCCTTCGAAATGCGCTCAACTTCCTCTGGAGTTACGTCCATATCCCTCGACGACGCCATGATGTTGTTTATGGATACTATTGTTTTGCTCGGTCATTAAACAGCCGTATATACATGTACGTAGGATTCATTAAAAAACCACCTGCACTGTTGCCACGCAATAACAACAGGTGGCGCACTTCTAGAAACTTCTCTAGCAGTTGTTATGAATCATAAAACAGTCGTTGCATTCCCTTGAAAACTGGTACGCAGTAAAACGTGTCCGAATCGGGTGTCAATTCGGCTTCGATTTTTGCCAATGACGCCGGGTATAATGTAGACAAAAAAGGCTTGTTGCGGACACGGTCTAAATTCGTTCATTCGTTGGCTAGGCTATTTTCTTTATGGTAAACATCTAGAGCCACCTGGTCCTACACAATTTTTTATTATTAATAAAGGCAAATTGTCTTGCTTTATTAATAATAAGTGATGAGTTATGCCCTATTTGCTTATTTCGAACATCTAGACATTACGTATGGCCTACGAGAAAATATTTGAATCATAGGATTCCCCAAAATTAAACCGTGGCGATCTTATACACTGGACAATCTTGGGGGTTAAATTAACCCAATTGTGGGTGAAAATTGCAACTATACCAACAAATTGGGTAAACAAACTCTCATCTGATTTGATTTGATTTGATTTTATTTTATTCGGTATTACCATATAGACAAATATAAATATAAATGTATATATATGTACAAACAAACAAACAATTACTACAATACATTAAAAACATGGTAATACCAGGGATAGCCCATGAAAGTTTTTCAACTTATTTCCAATGGGGTCCCCTTATTGCACAATAACCACAAAAAGAAAACCTACACTCCAAAAACACACAATGTCAAAACAAGCAAAAGCAAACAATACTTATACAAAAAACGTCCAGCAAAACCAAACCAAAAACATAAAACTACGCAGAAAAAATAAATAAAAAATACATGGATACTCCATACAAAACTAAAGATTACAAAAAGACCATACAAGACAAAAAACATCATGCAAGACCAAAAAAAAAAAAAAAAAAAAAAAAAAACATAAAAGGAACAAAACCCCAAACTAAAAACAAACATAAAACAAATTAAAACATTACATTATAAAAAATACATATTTAACTGAAAATTAACCCTCCCTTCCCTTTTAAAAAGAATTATCTACTAACAAAGAAAGCCCTTTCCCTCACAGTCTCCCTCTGTTCTAAAAACTTCTTTAACTCCCTCTTAAAAGTAAGTTTATTGTGAATTGATTTTACATACTCTGGCAACAAATTCCACTCCTTAATGCCATTGTAAAAAAAAGATGTCTTGGTGATGTTATTGTGTCCAGGCTTACCCAATGATTTTAGGTAGGCCTATGCAGTTTTCACCCAAAATTTGTTAAATTTAACCCCCTTACCTTTTCAGTGAATAAACAACTATCATTACACAACACGTACTGAGCAAAGCAGCTGAACAAAAGATAATCCACAGACTGGACTGTATTGATAAAGGATTAATACGGATCGTGGGTTCTTGTCAAACTGCAGTAGTGACTCGAAAACCCATACGAAGCACGATGTGGGGGAAAAGGGACCCCCCTCTTTTGTGTTGGTCATTGTGTTCCCGGAATCTCAGGAATTCTGTTCAGAAATCTAGGGGGATGTGTTAGATAACAATAATCTGGAGTGTGCTCAGGGTATAGGGATAAAGGGGGGGGGGGGGGGGGGGTACCCTTTTCCCCCATATCGTGCAGGGCATCCGATCACCACCTGACTATGTCGGATTGTACATGTATGTCAAACCTTTCCCGATGACGTTCTTCTTAGTGATGAAGTTGTTGCTACGAAAGCTTAATATGCAAAGTTTTACCCCAAGTTAATTGCTGCTGCCATTTACATTATCTGACTGACACCGCTACCCACCTCTTAATTACACACAAACACCAGAACACAGAACAGAATGAGCTCACTTTTTTCTGTGCCAAAACCCACAGACCAATATGTAAAAAATAAGTGTCTGTCTGTCTGTCTGTCAAGCTGTCTGTGGGTCGATCGATCGGTCGGTTGGTCGGTACAGGTAAAATTGGAAAAGAGGGTCGGGCGGGCGGTCGGAAATGTTTTTGTTCCCCTGGTTCAAACATATTAAGACATGTACTCAAGAGGGATTGGAATACCAAAGAAATCTGTATTCAAACTATCCTATATACAATACATTTTCCAATGTGATCAGTTTCAAACATCCATTGCTGCAGTGGAATAAAGTTATCATTATTATGAAGTTAATAAGTTTATCTCTTTTGAAAATAAAGTAAGGCTTGATGTGGACGAGGTTATGCCGTCATTTGACCGATTCGAAGCAGAACTCGGTTGTTGAGGCAACCTCTTGTTTATTGACATGTGCTTAGTAAATTGAAGATTACGAAAGTTTACTTACGTTAAACTATTTTCTTATTTTTCCGTGGAGGAATTTATATGAGTGTACTTCTGAAGATTTGATCAGTTTCTTTTGCCGCTCAGTATAGAATCACACTCAGGAAATGTATATAACCACCGTAAAAAGTAAGCCTATTTTATCGTGGCCCTGAAGGGACATCACACATCGCAGATTCCTGCGCAGATATTTGCGATGTCGCACATTTTATTGCACATTTCTTTGCAGATTTTTGTCGCTGATTCAGCATCAGATTCAAAATCTCAAACGCATCTAGTAAAAGGTGGTCAACAAATTTGTTGCGGGTTCCATCAACAAATTATTAAAAAGTTTTAGCAAAATTATACATTTTTAAGAATAGTCTAAATAACGAATATACAACATTTATTATACATGCTCAAAATTGAGAGAAAACCGATTACGTTCGCTAATTAGCTTCTAATTAAAGGGCTAATGAACACTTTTCATTTAAAAGTGCAGAAAACTGCATTTTGTTGACAACATTGTCCAGCCAGCCTGTGTGTGGTAGTTTTAGTGGTCAGCGGCGTATCGGGGGGGGGGGGGGGGAGCCTTGCCTCCCCCTGCGGCATTTGAGGCGTCATAAAAAAACCCAAAAAAATAGTGTTTTGTAGACGGTTTTAAGCCGGTTCAGACGTTGTTTGCACTCCCTGGCACCAAAAGCTGGATACGCTACTGATCGTGGTTCGGGGGGGGGGGGGGGGGGGGGGGATTTGCCTTGATTTCGTTACGTACGTCGGCCCGAATGAGGTTATCGTAACCATGGAGGAAGGAACTCCATGTCGTAACTAAGCTGATTAGGTTAAAACAATATAAATATCACAAAATTCTATTTAGGTCCCACCCCAAAAGTCAACCCTCATCTTTGCACTCGATCCCTGCCTCTCAAACGTGCTTTCCGTAAGCGCGTTTTCGATCCGTCTTGTGTCCGTTGAGTTTCAGGCCTAGCCTATGGGTAAACTACAGACGAATTCGACCTCTATTTGCCTGTATGTACTGCCGTGACACAGACACAAGCTCAATGACACAAACTCAATTCACAAATCACTGAACACTCACAGGCTAAGATGCACAGAACAGAATGAGCTCATTTCTTTTCTGCCCAAACTCAGAAGCCAATAATTCAGAAGTCTGTCTGTCGGTCGCTCGGTCGGTTGGTTGGTTGGTTAGTTGGTCGGTTTCGTAATCACGATAGGGCCAAACAAATTGTTGTGTTGCCCTCAAGAGGGATTGGAATATTAAAGAAATCTTTATTCAAACTATGATCCTATTAAGTTTCCAATGTGATCAATTGCAAACATCCATTGCGGTGGAATAAAGAAGAGAGAGGGGGGGGGGGGGGGGGGAGTATGGGCATGAAACAATTTTTGAAAAGGAGAGGGGGAAGGGAGGGGAGGGTGCATTTTGTCACAGACGGCATTTACAATAGCCTTTACAAGTAGGATATATAGGCTATCACACACTTTCTGACCTGGGGTGATCCATAGAATTAGCCTCAAGAAATTGCATGGAAAAAAGTAAAAAGTAAGCCTATAGGGGAAAACACAAACACGTAGTGCGTACATAGTATTACAACCAGTTTGAACATCGCCATCGCCGTCCTTCTTACCCCCATTTTTTGGTTCCCACACCAAAATATTCTGACTATTTCTGATTAATATTAGGTCCGGTAGCCGCTAATGTCACGTGACGAAAACTGGCAGAATTCTGCCAGTTTCCGAAAACGTCCGAGGTTTTCCGAACTTGTTTTCGGTAACATTCGGCTGTTAACGTTGATGTTTGCAATAGAGCACCGAAGTGATGACGTCAATGCAATGTTTGGAACCAGAATGATTTTGTTATGTGTTTGCATGACTGGCTGTAAACAAAGGAACAGTCGAAATTTACATTTGTTTGGAACCAGTTGTCATGCCAACTGACGTCAGACTTCGGAACTCTATAACTAAATGTCTGTCATGCCCGTTACAGATCCTGGAATTTGAATTCTCAATAAGGCCTATATAGAAAAACTGAAAAATCAATACCACACTCTTGCAGTATTTTGCGGACTGGATTTTGCAAGAATATTAAATTTGAACGATGTTACTGACGTCACTCTGACTAACACCAGGCGCGGATCCGGGAGAGGGGGGGGGGGGGGGGGAGTCGAACCCTACGCCTAAGGTTGCAAACCAGAAAAGCAGAAACCCTACAGGTCCTATTTTGCCTATGGGTAAGAACAAAACAAAAAGATTAAATGGCGAAACCAACGGCGAGAAAGTGGGGTCACAATGCTTGATTTCTAGAAATATTTCTACAATCAGTCCCATTTATAGGCCATATGGACCTCTTATTCAAAATTAACCGAGGGATCACAAAATATTAATGAGCTCGCGCGCAGTGATTTTCAGAGTTATAGTGGCGCGGCATATATGCACTCTCAACAATCCGAAAACGGGCGCACGCGCAGTGTACCGAAGCGGCGCGTTGTAACCAATGCATGCAGTTGATCTTGGACGTTGCACTCGGCCCTCGGCCTCTGTGCAAGTTATATTTTAGAAGAGGGCGCTATAACAAATGCCGCCCGACGGTTGAAAACGAACGCTGTTTTTCTCTCGTTTCTTTTTCCATCCAAGAACGCAAATCTTTGAACAGGTCATTGGAACGATATTTTCTATAAAATACTAACCCCCAAAACCGCCCATTTCTAAAAATTGCAACAATTACCAATCATGTACACCACCTTTAAGAAAAAAGCTTGCCTGCTTATAATTCCTCTCTGAAGCGATTTCGACAAGTAATATCGACGTTTTTTTGTTATATGATATATGCTAGAATAGCTATTGTCAACAAGAACTGGATACTTATCGCATGGTTCCTTTAAGATATTAACATGTACTCCTCACTTCAATCAGGACACAGTTGACGCCAAATATGACATACCTTTAAGCTTTTAATATTTACAATTGTATAATATAATTACATACAATATTATACCTTTTTTACAAATTGAACTGAAAGAAAACAAGCTCACGGGATAAAGAAATACATACAAATATACAGTGTATATGTGAATTTTATACTTAAAGTCAATTCCCACTTTTTAGAGAAATCAGTGTTTGATTGACAATACTGAAATAATTGAGAACACAAACTATCTCTTTCGTGAGAGACGCCCAAAGTGCAACGCCCCAAGCATCGATTCAAGTACCAAATAGGATCAAATCGGTGAGCCCGCCCTCATTCAAATCCTGGGTGCGCAACGCAGTGGCGTAACTGGGTGAAATTTCAGGGGGGGGGGGGGGGGGGGGCTTTTTTCAAGGGGCAACTGAAAGTACATGAACTGCAGCTTTTCTATTTTTTTGTACATTTCAAGATTTCAAATGGGCAACCCGGGGAACGTGCCGGCCCCCCTCCCGTCGTTATAATACGCCACTGGCGCCACTATTATCGGTCAGAGACATGTGCATCAAAGTACTTTTACCAAAGTCCTCAATAAATACGGTTTTCATATTTAAGAAAATCTCTATTGGCTGATTGTCGTTAATTAAGAATTGGCAATTGGCAACAATGACGACTGATTGTTAACATGGAAGCAACTCCTTTTTGTCCCCAAAATAGTTGACAAATTCTATACTGACTGATTATTTATATAATGTTGCACACCAACAGAAAAACAAACAAACAAACAAACAAACAAACAAACACCCCCAACAAACACACACAAAGAATCAGACAAATAAGCAAATCACCATTCTCAATATTATAGTTTAATGACTCCAGCCAAATATATCAGTAATATTTACAAATATTTACATCATCCAGTTTGTCTACATAATACATTTTCAATTCCATAAATTTAGCCAAAACAAATACAAATTAGGTGGCCCGGTGCCCGTCAGTGGCTTCAGCGGTGTCCGCCGCTGGGTATCTGGAGAGTTCACGGGACACGGCCACGGGAGCCAGAAGCATCTCCAACCGCACGGGAGACGAGGCGACCATCAACCCGGAAAAATGAGACGGGTTGGGGATTGATAACGGCGAGTAGCTGATGTCCATCTCGGCTGGTGGGTGTCGGCCTGGTGTCGACGCAAAGGGTGAGATGGACGGGTCCGCTGGCTGGTAGTCCCGGCCACGGACGGGAAATGGTGGATGCTGGACGTCCATATCTTGACCTGTTAGCAAACAAACATGTAAACAACTTATTAAGTTCAATGTACAAATGAGTAAATGTGTAAATGGTTTCTAAATCTAGATTTTGAAATGACAGATGTATAGCTATTAAGAAAGTCAGACATCGGGTTTATGCGATCTGGATGAGAAGTTTCAACTTTTATATCAAAGGCTGCAAATTGAGTAATGAGTAACAGACAACACTTTGTTGACCATTTGGACTGAAGCTAGAATTTTGTCTTACTAAGGGTTTTGGAGATGACCTTTTGTTTCTGGGTTTTACCATATACCTATACAATGAAAATGTGGGAAACTGTAATTATGCGACAAGCGGTTGACGACACTTTTTGACCAAGGACTCACCGAAATCAAAGTCATCTTGGCTCCCCAACCCCAAGCACACCAGCTCCTGCAAGAAGGGGTCTTGGGAGAATTCCCAGCTGCGCTCTGCTGTCTCCTCGCTGTCGTCGCGTCCCGGGGATCGGGTGCCGTCGCTTCCCAGGTCGTGCGGCATTTCGGGGAAGTACCCGTCGTAGCGGCACGGCCAGTCCGGTCCGAAGAAACCCGCTCCGTCGGCCGGTGAGGATGACGACGAGGATACCTCGTCCTCGTAGGACTGGCGGCTGAACCAGACCATGTCGGGGGACAGGTTCAGGGCGGTGGCAATCTTGAAATCCATGGTTTAAAGTACAAACTCACGAGTAGAAACTTAGAGACAGGTTATAATCTTGCAGAGCAAATGTAAGAGCTGTTATTCGCAGGTGACAATCCCAACCAAATTAATGATGCTGTTGACAAGATCCACTGCTTTTTATCTCATTTTGTGAGTATTGTTGTCTTCCAAAGTTACAAGAAACTTAATTTGGACTAATTAATAAAAGACACCGCCCCTCCCCCTCCCTTACAGGCTGATTGGCGTAACGCAAAGAAACGTTGTCCAGGGATTATGCGGTGTACCGAAGCACCACACAGAGCGAGTCGCGCTCTTTGAACCAACTGTCGAGATTAGAGTTTAGTCCGTGGTCACAAAGCGTGTCCCACAAGCTGAACGTTTAACCATTGTGGACAATTCCTGAGCTCAAAAACTTAATCAAGACTAACGAATGAATTGAAGCAGGGCCAACCGACCCCTTCTCAACAGGCTAGGCGCGGCAGGTAATCCAAATGGTGAATTGCTGTAAACAATCAGATGACTTAAATGTAGTGTACACGATTGGTAATCCTACAAATTTTCTTTACTGAACTATTACGAAATACCTGACTAGACCGTAAGTTAATAGCAGTCTTTATCATCCTGTGAAATGATGGCACCTGGTGTGCTGTCGTTTTCAAGAAAAGTTGAAATTTCTATCGTTTTCCAACGATTGTTCCCCGTAAAAGTGGTTGGATAACTGCCCTCTATTGACCGAATGTAGTTAATTCGTGTTGTGTCTAAATGGGTGAAGGTTCCACTCCAGAAAATACGGCGCTCATTGAAACCAACACAAACTCAGACAGAAAGAGCGCCGCCTGGTGACGCTCAGGAGTAAGGTGGCAATGTGTTTTTGACTGGAAATTAAAGACTAAGACTCCCAGAATAATTTTCTTTCCAATTTTACTAGAGTTGACGGAATGATGTTTTTATATTCCCCTACCCCCAAACCACCCAACAAATAGTGGCCCATCTCTGGGCCCAGGTCTAAATGTAGCCCCCGCCTCTATGCCAAATAGACCCACTTATGGATCCTTTTTGTGAACGGAATCCCCCGAGTTGGAAACCAGGGGTCACAATGCTTGATTTCTAGAAATATTTCTACAATCAGTCCCATTTATAGGCCATATGGACCTCTTATTCAAAATTAAACGAGGGATCACAAAATATTAATGAGCTCGCGCGCAGTGATTTTCAGAGTTATAGTGGCGCGGCATATATGCACTCTCAACAATCGGAAAACGGGCGCACGCGCAGTGTACCGAAGCGGCGCGTTGTAACCAATGCATGCAGTTGATCTTGGACGTTGCACTCGGCCCTCGGCCTCTGTGCAAGTTATATTTTAGAAGAGGGCGCTATAACAAATGCCGCCCGACGGTTGAAAACGAACGCTGTTTTTCTCTCGTTTCTTTTTCCATCCAAGAACGCAAATCTTTGAACAGGTCATTGGAACGATATTTTCTATAAAATACTAACCCCCAAAACCGCCCATTTCTAAAAATTGCAACAATTACCAATCATGTACACCACCTTTAAGAAAAAAGCTTGCCTGCTTATAATTCCTCTCTGAAGCGATTTCGACAAGTAATATCGACGTTTTTTTGTTATATGATATATGCTAGAATAGCTATTGTCAACAAGAACTGGATACTTATCGCATGGTTCCTTTAAGATATTAACATGTACTCCTCACTTCAATCAGGACACAGTTGACGCCAAATATGACATACCTTTAAGCTTTTAATATTTACAATTGTATAATATAATTACATACAATATTATACCTTTTTTACAAATTGAACTGAAAGAAAACAAGCTCACGGGATAAAGAAATACATACAAATATACAGTGTATATGTGAATTTTATACTTAAAGTCAATTCCCACTTTTTAGAGAAATCAGTGTTTGATTGACAATACTGAAATAATTGAGAACACAAACTATCTCTTTCGTGAGAGACGCCCAAAGTGCAACGCCCCAAGCATCGATTCAAGTACCAAATAGGATCAAATCGGTGAGCCCGCCCTCATTCAAATCCTGGGTGCGCAACGCAGTGGCGTAACTGGGTGAAATTTCAGGGGGGGGGGGGGGGGGGCTTTTTTCAAGGGGCAACTGAAAGTACATGAACTGCAGCTTTTCTATTTTTTTGTACATTTCAAGATTTCAAATGGGCAACCCGGGGAACGTGCCGGCCCCCCTCCCGTCGTTATAATACGCCACTGGCGCCACTATTATCGGTCAGAGACATGTGCATCAAAGTACTTTTACCAAAGTCCTCAATAAATACGGTTTTCATATTTAAGAAAATCTCTATTGGCTGATTGTCGTTAATTAAGAATTGGCAATTGGCAACAATGACGACTGATTGTTAACATGGAAGCAACTCCTTTTTGTCCCCAAAATAGTTGACAAATTCTATACTGACTGATTATTTATATAATGTTGCACACCAACAGAAAAACAAACAAACAAACAAACAAACAAACAAACACCCCCAACAAACACACACAAAGAATCAGACAAATAAGCAAATCACCATTCTCAATATTATAGTTTAATGACTCCAGCCAAATATATCAGTAATATTTACAAATATTTACATCATCCAGTTTGTCTACATAATACATTTTCAATTCCATAAATTTAGCCAAAACAAATACAAATTAGGTGGCCCGGTGCCCGTCAGTGGCTTCAGCGGTGTCCGCCGCTGGGTATCTGGAGAGTTCACGGGACACGGCCACGGGAGCCAGAAGCATCTCCAACCGCACGGGAGACGAGGCGACCATCAACCCGGAAAAATGAGACGGGTTGGGGATTGATAACGGCGAGTAGCTGATGTCCATCTCGGCTGGTGGGTGTCGGCCTGGTGTCGACGCAAAGGGTGAGATGGACGGGTCCGCTGGCTGGTAGTCCCGGCCACGGACGGGAAATGGTGGATGCTGGACGTCCATATCTTGACCTGTTAGCAAACAAACATGTAAACAACTTATTAAGTTCAATGTACAAATGAGTAAATGTGTAAATGGTTTCTAAATCTAGATTTTGAAATGACAGATGTATAGCTATTAAGAAAGTCAGACATCGGGTTTATGCGATCTGGATGAGAAGTTTCAACTTTTATATCAAAGGCTGCAAATTGAGTAATGAGTAACAGACAACACTTTGTTGACCATTTGGACTGAAGCTAGAATTTTGTCTTACTAAGGGTTTTGGAGATGACCTTTTGTTTCTGGGTTTTACCATATACCTATACAATGAAAATGTGGGAAACTGTAATTATGCGACAAGCGGTTGACGACACTTTTTGACCAAGGACTCACCGAAATCAAAGTCATCTTGGCTCCCCAACCCCAAGCACACCAGCTCCTGCAAGAAGGGGTCTTGGGAGAATTCCCAGCTGCGCTCTGCTGTCTCCTCGCTGTCGTCGCGTCCCGGGGATCGGGTGCCGTCGCTTCCCAGGTCGTGCGGCATTTCGGGGAAGTACCCGTCGTAGCGGCACGGCCAGTCCGGTCCGAAGAAACCCGCTCCGTCGGCCGGTGAGGATGACGACGAGGATACCTCGTCCTCGTAGGACTGGCGGCTGAACCAGACCATGTCGGGGGACAGGTTCAGGGCGGTGGCAATCTTGAAATCCATGGTTTAAAGTACAAACTCACGAGTAGAAACTTAGAGACAGGTTATAATCTTGCAGAGCAAATGTAAGAGCTGTTATTCGCAGGTGACAATCCCAACCAAATTAATGATGCTGTTGACAAGATCCACTGCTTTTTATCTCATTTTGTGAGTATTGTTGTCTTCCAAAGTTACAAGAAACTTAATTTGGACTAATTAATAAAAGACACCGCCCCTCCCCCTCCCTTACAGGCTGATTGGCGTAACGCAAAGAAACGTTGTCCAGGGATTATGCGGTGTACCGAAGCACCACACAGAGCGAGTCGCGCTCTTTGAACCAACTGTCGAGATTAGAGTTTAGTCCGTGGTCACAAAGCGTGTCCCACAAGCTGAACGTTTAACCATTGTGGACAATTCCTGAGCTCAAAAACTTAATCAAGACTAACGAATGAATTGAAGCAGGGCCAACCGACCCCTTCTCAACAGGCTAGGCGCGGCAGGTAATCCAAATGGTGAATTGCTGTAAACAATCAGATGACTTAAATGTAGTGTACACGATTGGTAATCCTACAAATTTTCTTTACTGAACTATTACGAAATACCTGACTAGACCGTAAGTTAATAGCAGTCTTTATCATCCTGTGAAATGATGGCACCTGGTGTGCTGTCGTTTTCAAGAAAAGTTGAAATTTCTATCGTTTTCCAACGATTGTTCCCCGTAAAAGTGGTTGGATAACTGCCCTCTATTGACCGAATGTAGTTAATTCGTGTTGTGTCTAAATGGGTGAAGGTTCCACTCCAGAAAATACGGCGCTCATTGAAACCAACACAAACTCAGACAGAAAGAGCGCCGCCTGGTGACGCTCAGGAGTAAGGTGGCAATGTGTTTTTGACTGGAAATTAAAGACTAAGACTCCCAGAATAATTTTCTTTCCAATTTTACTAGAGTTGACGGAATGATGTTTTTATATTCCCCTACCCCCAAACCACCCAACAAATAGTGGCCCATCTCTGGGCCCAGGTCTAAATGTAGCCCCCGCCTCTATGCCAAATAGACCCACTTATGGATCCTTTTTGTGAACGGAATCCCCCGAGTTGGAAACCAGGGGTCACAATGCTTGATTTCTAGAAATATTTCTACAATCAGTCCCATTTATAGGCCATATGGACCTCTTATTCAAAATTAAACGAGGGATCACAAAATATTAATGAGCTCGCGCGCAGTGATTTTCAGAGTTATAGTGGCGCGGCATATATGCACTCTCAACAATCGGAAAACGGGCGCACGCGCAGTGTACCGAAGCGGCGCGTTGTAACCAATGCATGCAGTTGATCTTGGACGTTGCACTCGGCCCTCGGCCTCTGTGCAAGTTATATTTTAGAAGAGGGCGCTATAACAAATGCCGCCCGACGGTTGAAAACGAACGCTGTTTTTCTCTCGTTTCTTTTTCCATCCAAGAACGCAAATCTTTGAACAGGTCATTGGAACGATATTTTCTATAAAATACTAACCCCCAAAACCGCCCATTTCTAAAAATTGCAACAATTACCAATCATGTACACCACCTTTAAGAAAAAAGCTTGCCTGCTTATAATTCCTCTCTGAAGCGATTTCGACAAGTAATATCGACGTTTTTTTGTTATATGATATATGCTAGAATAGCTATTGTCAACAAGAACTGGATACTTATCGCATGGTTCCTTTAAGATATTAACATGTACTCCTCACTTCAATCAGGACACAGTTGACGCCAAATATGACATACCTTTAAGCTTTTAATATTTACAATTGTATAATATAATTACATACAATATTATACCTTTTTTACAAATTGAACTGAAAGAAAACAAGCTCACGGGATAAAGAAATACATACAAATATACAGTGTATATGTGAATTTTATACTTAAAGTCAATTCCCACTTTTTAGAGAAATCAGTGTTTGATTGACAATACTGAAATAATTGAGAACACAAACTATCTCTTTCGTGAGAGACGCCCAAAGTGCAACGCCCCAAGCATCGATTCAAGTACCAAATAGGATCAAATCGGTGAGCCCGCCCTCATTCAAATCCTGGGTGCGCAACGCAGTGGCGTAACTGGGTGAAATTTCAGGGGGGGGGGGGGGGGGGGCTTTTTTCAAGGGGCAACTGAAAGTACATGAACTGCAGCTTTTCTATTTTTTTGTACATTTCAAGATTTCAAATGGGCAACCCGGGGAACGTGCCGGCCCCCCTCCCGTCGTTATAATACGCCACTGGCGCCACTATTATCGGTCAGAGACATGTGCATCAAAGTACTTTTACCAAAGTCCTCAATAAATACGGTTTTCATATTTAAGAAAATCTCTATTGGCTGATTGTCGTTAATTAAGAATTGGCAATTGGCAACAATGACGACTGATTGTTAACATGGAAGCAACTCCTTTTTGTCCCCAAAATAGTTGACAAATTCTATACTGACTGATTATTTATATAATGTTGCACACCAACAGAAAAACAAACAAACAAACAAACAAACAAACAAACAAACACCCCCAACAAACACACACAAAGAATCAGACAAATAAGCAAATCACCATTCTCAATATTATAGTTTAATGACTCCAGCCAAATATATCAGTAATATTTACAAATATTTACATCATCCAGTTTGTCTACATAATACATTTTCAATTCCATAAATTTAGCCAAAACAAATACAAATTAGGTGGCCCGGTGCCCGTCAGTGGCTTCAGCGGTGTCCGCCGCTGGGTATCTGGAGAGTTCACGGGACACGGCCACGGGAGCCAGAAGCATCTCCAACCGCACGGGAGACGAGGCGACCATCAACCCGGAAAAATGAGACGGGTTGGGGATTGATAACGGCGAGTAGCTGATGTCCATCTCGGCTGGTGGGTGTCGGCCTGGTGTCGACGCAAAGGGTGAGATGGACGGGTCCGCTGGCTGGTAGTCCCGGCCACGGACGGGAAATGGTGGATGCTGGACGTCCATATCTTGACCTGTTAGCAAACAAACATGTAAACAACTTATTAAGTTCAATGTACAAATGAGTAAATGTGTAAATGGTTTCTAAATCTAGATTTTGAAATGACAGATGTATAGCTATTAAGAAAGTCAGACATCGGGTTTATGCGATCTGGATGAGAAGTTTCAACTTTTATATCAAAGGCTGCAAATTGAGTAATGAGTAACAGACAACACTTTGTTGACCATTTGGACTGAAGCTAGAATTTTGTCTTACTAAGGGTTTTGGAGATGACCTTTTGTTTCTGGGTTTTACCATATACCTATACAATGAAAATGTGGGAAACTGTAATTATGCGACAAGCGGTTGACGACACTTTTTGACCAAGGACTCACCGAAATCAAAGTCATCTTGGCTCCCCAACCCCAAGCACACCAGCTCCTGCAAGAAGGGGTCTTGGGAGAATTCCCAGCTGCGCTCTGCTGTCTCCTCGCTGTCGTCGCGTCCCGGGGATCGGGTGCCGTCGCTTCCCAGGTCGTGCGGCATTTCGGGGAAGTACCCGTCGTAGCGGCACGGCCAGTCCGGTCCGAAGAAACCCGCTCCGTCGGCCGGTGAGGATGACGACGAGGATACCTCGTCCTCGTAGGACTGGCGGCTGAACCAGACCATGTCGGGGGACAGGTTCAGGGCGGTGGCAATCTTGAAATCCATGGTTTAAAGTACAAACTCACGAGTAGAAACTTAGAGACAGGTTATAATCTTGCAGAGCAAATGTAAGAGCTGTTATTCGCAGGTGACAATCCCAACCAAATTAATGATGCTGTTGACAAGATCCACTGCTTGTTATCTCATTTTGTGAGTATTGTTGTCTTCCAAAGTTACAAGAAACTTAATTTGGACTAATTAATAAAAGACACCGCCCCTCCCCCTCCCTTACAGGCTGATTGGCGTAACGCAAAGAAACGTTGTCCAGGGATTATGCGGTGTACCGAAGCACCACACAGAGCGAGTCGCGCTCTTTGAACCAACTGTCGAGATTAGAGTTTAGTCCGTGGTCACAAAGCGTGTCCCACAAGCTGAACGTTTAACCATTGTGGACAATTCCTGAGCTCAAAAACTTAATCAAGACTAACGAATGAATTGAAGCAGGGCCAACCGACCCCTTCTCAACAGGCTAGGCGCGGCAGGTAATCCAAATGGTGAATTGCTGTAAACAATCAGATGACTTAAATGTAGTGTACACGATTGGTAATCCTACAAATTTTCTTTACTGAACTATTACGAAATACCTGACTAGACCGTAAGTTAATAGCAGTCTTTATCATCCTGTGAAATGATGGCACCTGGTGTGCTGTCGTTTTCAAGAAAAGTTGAAATTTCTATCGTTTTCCAACGATTGTTCCCCGTAAAAGTGGTTGGATAACTGCCCTCTATTGACCGAATGTAGTTAATTCGTGTTGTGTCTAAATGGGTGAAGGTTCCACTCCAGAAAATACGGCGCTCATTGAAACCAACACAAACTCAGACAGAAAGAGCGCCGCCTGGTGACGCTCAGGAGTAAGGTGGCAATGTGTTTTTGACTGGAAATTAAAGACTAAGACTCCCAGAATAATTTTCTTTCCAATTTTACTAGAGTTGACGGAATGATGTTTTTATATTCCCCTACCCCCAAACCACCCAACAAATAGTGGCCCATCTCTGGGCCCAGGTCTAAATGTAGCCCCCGCCTCTATGCCAAATAGACCCACTTATGGATCCTTTTTGTGAACGGAATCCCCCGAGTTGGAAACCAGGGGTCACAATGCTTGATTTCTAGAAATATTTCTACAATCAGTCCCATTTATAGGCCATATGGACCTCTTATTCAAAATTAAACGAGGGATCACAAAATATTAATGAGCTCGCGCGCAGTGATTTTCAGAGTTATAGTGGCGCGGCATATATGCACTCTCAACAATCGGAAAACGGGCGCACGCGCAGTGTACCGAAGCGGCGCGTTGTAACCAATGCATGCAGTTGATCTTGGACGTTGCACTCGGCCCTCGGCCTCTGTGCAAGTTATATTTTAGAAGAGGGCGCTATAACAAATGCCGCCCGACGGTTGAAAACGAACGCTGTTTTTCTCTCGTTTCTTTTTCCATCCAAGAACGCAAATCTTTGAACAGGTCATTGGAACGATATTTTCTATAAAATACTAACCCCCAAAACCGCCCATTTCTAAAAATTGCAACAATTACCAATCATGTACACCACCTTTAAGAAAAAAGCTTGCCTGCTTATAATTCCTCTCTGAAGCGATTTCGACAAGTAATATCGACGTTTTTTTGTTATATGATATATGCTAGAATAGCTATTGTCAACAAGAACTGGATACTTATTGCATGGTTCCTTTAAGATATTAACATGTACTCCTCACTTCAATCAGGACACAGTTGACGCCAAATATGACATACCTTTAAGCTTTTAATATTTACAATTGTATAATATAATTACATACAATATTATACCTTTTTTACAAATTGAACTGAAAGAAAACAAGCTCACGGGATAAAGAAATACATACAAATATACAGTGTATATGTGAATTTTATACTTAAAGTCAATTCCCACTTTTTAGAGAAATCAGTGTTTGATTGACAATACTGAAATAATTGAGAACACAAACTATCTCTTTCGTGAGAGACGCCCAAAGTGCAACGCCCCAAGCATCGATTCAAGTACCAAATAGGATCAAATCGGTGAGCCCGCCCTCATTCAAATCCTGGGTGCGCAACGCAGTGGCGTAACTGGGTGAAATTTCAGGGGGGGGGGGGGGGGGGGGGGGGCTTTTTTCAAGGGGCAACTGAAAGTACATGAACTGCAGCTTTTCTATTTTTTTGTACATTTCAAGATTTCAAATGGGCAACCCGGGGAACGTGCCGGCCCCCCTCCCGTCGTTATAATACGCCACTGGCGCCACTATTATCGGTCAGAGACATGTGCATCAAAGTACTTTTACCAAAGTCCTCAATAAATACGGTTTTCATATTTAAGAAAATCTCTATTGGCTGATTGTCGTTAATTAAGAATTGGCAATTGGCAACAATGACGACTGATTGTTAACATGGAAGCAACTCCTTTTTGTCCCCAAAATAGTTGACAAATTCTATACTGACTGATTATTTATATAATGTTGCACACCAACAGAAAAACAAACAAACAAACAAACAAACAAACAAACAAACACCCCCAACAAACACACACAAAGAATCAGACAAATAAGCAAATCACCATTCTCAATATTATAGTTTAATGACTCCAGCCAAATATATCAGTAATATTTACAAATATTTACATCATCCAGTTTGTCTACATAATACATTTTCAATTCCATAAATTTAGCCAAAACAAATACAAATTAGGTGGCCCGGTGCCCGTCAGTGGCTTCAGCGGTGTCCGCCGCTGGGTATCTGGAGAGTTCACGGGACACGGCCACGGGAGCCAGAAGCATCTCCAACCGCACGGGAGACGAGGCGACCATCAACCCGGAAAAATGAGACGGGTTGGGGATTGATAACGGCGAGTAGCTGATGTCCATCTCGGCTGGTGGGTGTCGGCCTGGTGTCGACGCAAAGGGTGAGATGGACGGGTCCGCTGGCTGGTAGTCCCGGCCACGGACGGGAAATGGTGGATGCTGGACGTCCATATCTTGACCTGTTAGCAAACAAACATGTAAACAACTTATTAAGTTCAATGTACAAATGAGTAAATGTGTAAATGGTTTCTAAATCTAGATTTTGAAATGACAGATGTATAGCTATTAAGAAAGTCAGACATCGGGTTTATGCGATCTGGATGAGAAGTTTCAACTTTTATATCAAAGGCTGCAAATTGAGTAATGAGTAACAGACAACACTTTGTTGACCATTTGGACTGAAGCTAGAATTTTGTCTTACTAAGGGTTTTGGAGATGACCTTTTGTTTCTGGGTTTTACCATATACCTATACAATGAAAATGTGGGAAACTGTAATTATGCGACAAGCGGTTGACGACACTTTTTGACCAAGGACTCACCGAAATCAAAGTCATCTTGGCTCCCCAACCCCAAGCACACCAGCTCCTGCAAGAAGGGGTCTTGGGAGAATTCCCAGCTGCGCTCTGCTGTCTCCTCGCTGTCGTCGCGTCCCGGGGATCGGGTGCCGTCGCTTCCCAGGTCGTGCGGCATTTCGGGGAAGTACCCGTCGTAGCGGCACGGCCAGTCCGGTCCGAAGAAACCCGCTCCGTCGGCCGGTGAGGATGACGACGAGGATACCTCGTCCTCGTAGGACTGGCGGCTGAACCAGACCATGTCGGGGGACAGGTTCAGGGCGGTGGCAATCTTGAAATCCATGGTTTAAAGTACAAACTCACGAGTAGAAACTTAGAGACAGGTTATAATCTTGCAGAGCAAATGTAAGAGCTGTTATTCGCAGGTGACAATCCCAACCAAATTAATGATGCTGTTGACAAGATCCACTGCTTTTTATCTCATTTTGTGAGTATTGTTGTCTTCCAAAGTTACAAGAAACTTAATTTGGACTAATTAATAAAAGACACCGCCCCTCCCCCTCCCTTACAGGCTGATTGGCGTAACGCAAAGAAACGTTGTCCAGGGATTATGCGGTGTACCGAAGCACCACACAGAGCGAGTCGCGCTCTTTGAACCAACTGTCGAGATTAGAGTTTAGTCCGTGGTCACAAAGCGTGTCCCACAAGCTGAACGTTTAACCATTGTGGACAATTCCTGAGCTCAAAAACTTAATCAAGACTAACGAATGAATTGAAGCAGGGCCAACCGACCCCTTCTCAACAGGCTAGGCGCGGCAGGTAATCCAAATGGTGAATTGCTGTAAACAATCAGATGACTTAAATGTAGTGTACACGATTGGTAATCCTACAAATTTTCTTTACTGAACTATTACGAAATACCTGACTAGACCGTAAGTTAATAGCAGTCTTTATCATCCTGTGAAATGATGGCACCTGGTGTGCTGTCGTTTTCAAGAAAAGTTGAAATTTCTATCGTTTTCCAACGATTGTTCCCCGTAAAAGTGGTTGGATAACTGCCCTCTATTGACCGAATGTAGTTAATTCGTGTTGTGTCTAAATGGGTGAAGGTTCCACTCCAGAAAATACGGCGCTCATTGAAACCAACACAAACTCAGACAGAAAGAGCGCCGCCTGGTGACGCTCAGGAGTAAGGTGGCAATGTGTTTTTGACTGGAAATTAAAGACTAAGACTCCCAGAATAATTTTCTTTCCAATTTTACTAGAGTTGACGGAATGATGTTTTTATATTCCCCTACCCCCAAACCACCCAACAAATAGTGGCCCATCTCTGGGCCCAGGTCTAAATGTAGCCCCCGCCTCTATGCCAAATAGACCCACTTATGGATCCTTTTTGTGAACGGAATCCCCCGAGTTGGAAACCAGGGGTCACAATGCTTGATTTCTAGAAATATTTCTACAATCAGTCCCATTTATAGGCCATATGGACCTCTTATTCAAAATTAAACGAGGGATCACAAAATATTAATGAGCTCGCGCGCAGTGATTTTCAGAGTTATAGTGGCGCGGCATATATGCACTCTCAACAATCGGAAAACGGGCGCACGCGCAGTGTACCGAAGCGGCGCGTTGTAACCAATGCATGCAGTTGATCTTGGACGTTGCACTCGGCCCTCGGCCTCTGTGCAAGTTATATTTTAGAAGAGGGCGCTATAACAAATGCCGCCCGACGGTTGAAAACGAACGCTGTTTTTCTCTCGTTTCTTTTTCCATCCAAGAACGCAAATCTTTGAACAGGTCATTGGAACGATATTTTCTATAAAATACTAACCCCCAAAACCGCCCATTTCTAAAAATTGCAACAATTACCAATCATGTACACCACCTTTAAGAAAAAAGCTTGCCTGCTTATAATTCCTCTCTGAAGCGATTTCGACAAGTAATATCGACGTTTTTTTGTTATATGATATATGCTAGAATAGCTATTGTCAACAAGAACTGGATACTTATCGCATGGTTCCTTTAAGATATTAACATGTACTCCTCACTTCAATCAGGACACAGTTGACGCCAAATATGACATACCTTTAAGCTTTTAATATTTACAATTGTATAATATAATTACATACAATATTATACCTTTTTTACAAATTGAACTGAAAGAAAACAAGCTCACGGGATAAAGAAATACATACAAATATACAGTGTATATGTGAATTTTATACTTAAAGTCAATTCCCACTTTTTAGAGAAATCAGTGTTTGATTGACAATACTGAAATAATTGAGAACACAAACTATCTCTTTCGTGAGAGACGCCCAAAGTGCAACGCCCCAAGCATCGATTCAAGTACCAAATAGGATCAAATCGGTGAGCCCGCCCTCATTCAAATCCTGGGTGCGCAACGCAGTGGCGTAACTGGGTGAAATTTCAGGGGGGGGGGGGGGGGGGGGGGCTTTTTTCAAGGGGCAACTGAAAGTACATGAACTGCAGCTTTTCTATTTTTTTGTACATTTCAAGATTTCAAATGGGCAACCCGGGGAACGTGCCGGCCCCCCTCCCGTCGTTATAATACGCCACTGGCGCCACAATTATCGGTCAGAGACATGTGCATCAAAGTACTTTTACCAAAGTCCTCAATAAATACGGTTTTCATATTTAAGAAAATCTCTATTGGCTGATTGTCGTTAATTAAGAATTGGCAATTGGCAACAATGACGACTGATTGTTAACATGGAAGCAACTCCTTTTTGTCCCCAAAATAGTTGACAAATTCTATACTGACTGATTATTTATATAATGTTGCACACCAACAGAAAAACAAACAAACAAACAAACAAACAAACAAACACCCCCAACAAACACACACAAAGAATCAGACAAATAAGCAAATCACCATTCTCAATATTATAGTTTAATGACTCCAGCCAAATATATCAGTAATATTTACAAATATTTACATCATCCAGTTTGTCTACATAATACATTTTCAATTCCATAAATTTAGCCAAAACAAATACAAATTAGGTGGCCCGGTGCCCGTCAGTGGCTTCAGCGGTGTCCGCCGCTGGGTATCTGGAGAGTTCACGGGACACGGCCACGGGAGCCAGAAGCATCTCCAACCGCACGGGAGACGAGGCGACCATCAACCCGGAAAAATGAGACGGGTTGGGGATTGATAACGGCGAGTAGCTGATGTCCATCTCGGCTGGTGGGTGTCGGCCTGGTGTCGACGCAAAGGGTGAGATGGACGGGTCCGCTGGCTGGTAGTCCCGGCCACGGACGGGAAATGGTGGATGCTGGACGTCCATATCTTGACCTGTTAGCAAACAAACATGTAAACAACTTATTAAGTTCAATGTACAAATGAGTAAATGTGTAAATGGTTTCTAAATCTAGATTTTGAAATGACAGATGTATAGCTATTAAGAAAGTCAGACATCGGGTTTATGCGATCTGGATGAGAAGTTTCAACTTTTATATCAAAGGCTGCAAATTGAGTAATGAGTAACAGACAACACTTTGTTGACCATTTGGACTGAAGCTAGAATTTTGTCTTACTAAGGGTTTTGGAGATGACCTTTTGTTTCTGGGTTTTACCATATACCTATACAATGAAAATGTGGGAAACTGTAATTATGCGACAAGCGGTTGACGACACTTTTTGACCAAGGACTCACCGAAATCAAAGTCATCTTGGCTCCCCAACCCCAAGCACACCAGCTCCTGCAAGAAGGGGTCTTGGGAGAATTCCCAGCTGCGCTCTGCTGTCTCCTCGCTGTCGTCGCGTCCCGGGGATCGGGTGCCGTCGCTTCCCAGGTCGTGCGGCATTTCGGGGAAGTACCCGTCGTAGCGGCACGGCCAGTCCGGTCCGAAGAAACCCGCTCCGTCGGCCGGTGAGGATGACGACGAGGATACCTCGTCCTCGTAGGACTGGCGGCTGAACCAGACCATGTCGGGGGACAGGTTCAGGGCGGTGGCAATCTTGAAATCCATGGTTTAAAGTACAAACTCACGAGTAGAAACTTAGAGACAGGTTATAATCTTGCAGAGCAAATGTAAGAGCTGTTATTCGCAGGTGACAATCCCAACCAAATTAATGATGCTGTTGACAAGATCCACTGCTTGTTATCTCATTTTGTGAGTATTGTTGTCTTCCAAAGTTACAAGAAACTTAATTTGGACTAATTAATAAAAGACACCGCCCCTCCCCCTCCCTTACAGGCTGATTGGCGTAACGCAAAGAAACGTTGTCCAGGGATTATGCGGTGTACCGAAGCACCACACAGAGCGAGTCGCGCTCTTTGAACCAACTGTCGAGATTAGAGTTTAGTCCGTGGTCACAAAGCGTGTCCCACAAGCTGAACGTTTAACCATTGTGGACAATTCCTGAGCTCAAAAACTTAATCAAGACTAACGAATGAATTGAAGCAGGGCCAACCGACCCCTTCTCAACAGGCTAGGCGCGGCAGGTAATCCAAATGGTGAATTGCTGTAAACAATCAGATGACTTAAATGTAGTGTACACGATTGGTAATCCTACAAATTTTCTTTACTGAACTATTACGAAATACCTGACTAGACCGTAAGTTAATAGCAGTCTTTATCATCCTGTGAAATGATGGCACCTGGTGTGCTGTCGTTTTCAAGAAAAGTTGAAATTTCTATCGTTTTCCAACGATTGTTCCCCGTAAAAGTGGTTGGATAACTGCCCTCTATTGACCGAATGTAGTTAATTCGTGTTGTGTCTAAATGGGTGAAGGTTCCACTCCAGAAAATACGGCGCTCATTGAAACCAACACAAACTCAGACAGAAAGAGCGCCGCCTGGTGACGCTCAGGAGTAAGGTGGCAATGTGTTTTTGACTGGAAATTAAAGACTAAGACTCCCAGAATAATTTTCTTTCCAATTTTACTAGAGTTGACGGAATGATGTTTTTATATTCCCCTACCCCCAAACCACCCAACAAATAGTGGCCCATCTCTGGGCCCAGGTCTAAATGTAGCCCCCGCCTCTATGCCAAATAGACCCACTTATGGATCCTTTTTGTGAACGGAATCCCCCGAGTTGGAAACCAGGGGTCACAATGCTTGATTTCTAGAAATATTTCTACAATCAGTCCCATTTATAGGCCATATGGACCTCTTATTCAAAATTAAACGAGGGATCACAAAATATTAATGAGCTCGCGCGCAGTGATTTTCAGAGTTATAGTGGCGCGGCATATATGCACTCTCAACAATCGGAAAACGGGCGCACGCGCAGTGTACCGAAGCGGCGCGTTGTAACCAATGCATGCAGTTGATCTTGGACGTTGCACTCGGCCCTCGGCCTCTGTGCAAGTTATATTTTAGAAGAGGGCGCTATAACAAATGCCGCCCGACGGTTGAAAACGAACGCTGTTTTTCTCTCGTTTCTTTTTCCATCCAAGAACGCAAATCTTTGAACAGGTCATTGGAACGATATTTTCTATAAAATACTAACCCCCAAAACCGCCCATTTCTAAAAATTGCAACAATTACCAATCATGTACACCACCTTTAAGAAAAAAGCTTGCCTGCTTATAATTCCTCTCTGAAGCGATTTCGACAAGTAATATCGACGTTTTTTTGTTATATGATATATGCTAGAATAGCTATTGTCAACAAGAACTGGATACTTATCGCATGGTTCCTTTAAGATATTAACATGTACTCCTCACTTCAATCAGGACACAGTTGACGCCAAATATGACATACCTTTAAGCTTTTAATATTTACAATTGTATAATATAATTACATACAATATTATACCTTTTTTACAAATTGAACTGAAAGAAAACAAGCTCACGGGATAAAGAAATACATACAAATATACAGTGTATATGTGAATTTTATACTTAAAGTCAATTCCCACTTTTTAGAGAAATCAGTGTTTGATTGACAATACTGAAATAATTGAGAACACAAACTATCTCTTTCGTGAGAGACGCCCAAAGTGCAACGCCCCAAGCATCGATTCAAGTACCAAATAGGATCAAATCGGTGAGCCCGCCCTCATTCAAATCCTGGGTGCGCAACGCAGTGGCGTAACTGGGTGAAATTTCAGGGGGGGGGGGGGGGGGGGCTTTTTTCAAGGGGCAACTGAAAGTACATGAACTGCAGCTTTTCTATTTTTTTGTACATTTCAAGATTTCAAATGGGCAACCCGGGGAACGTGCCGGCCCCCCTCCCGTCGTTATAATACGCCACTGGCGCCACTATTATCGGTCAGAGACATGTGCATCAAAGTACTTTTACCAAAGTCCTCAATAAATACGGTTTTCATATTTAAGAAAATCTCTATTGGCTGATTGTCGTTAATTAAGAATTGGCAATTGGCAACAATGACGACTGATTGTTAACATGGAAGCAACTCCTTTTTGTCCCCAAAATAGTTGACAAATTCTATACTGACTGATTATTTATATAATGTTGCACACCAACAGAAAAACAAACAAACAAACAAACAAACAAACAAACACCCCCAACAAACACACACAAAGAATCAGACAAATAAGCAAATCACCATTCTCAATATTATAGTTTAATGACTCCAGCCAAATATATCAGTAATATTTACAAATATTTACATCATCCAGTTTGTCTACATAATACATTTTCAATTCCATAAATTTAGCCAAAACAAATACAAATTAGGTGGCCCGGTGCCCGTCAGTGGCTTCAGCGGTGTCCGCCGCTGGGTATCTGGAGAGTTCACGGGACACGGCCACGGGAGCCAGAAGCATCTCCAACCGCACGGGAGACGAGGCGACCATCAACCCGGAAAAATGAGACGGGTTGGGGATTGATAACGGCGAGTAGCTGATGTCCATCTCGGCTGGTGGGTGTCGGCCTGGTGTCGACGCAAAGGGTGAGATGGACGGGTCCGCTGGCTGGTAGTCCCGGCCACGGACGGGAAATGGTGGATGCTGGACGTCCATATCTTGACCTGTTAGCAAACAAACATGTAAACAACTTATTAAGTTCAATGTACAAATGAGTAAATGTGTAAATGGTTTCTAAATCTAGATTTTGAAATGACAGATGTATAGCTATTAAGAAAGTCAGACATCGGTTTTATGCGATCTGGATGAGAAGTTTCAACTTTTATATCAAAGGCTGCAAATTGAGTAATGAGTAACAGACAACACTTTGTTGACCATTTGGACTGAAGCTAGAATTTTGTCTTACTAAGGGTTTTGGAGATGACCTTTTGTTTCTGGGTTTTACCATATACCTATACAATGAAAATGTGGGAAACTGTAATTATGCGACAAGCGGTTGACGACACTTTTTGACCAAGGACTCACCGAAATCAAAGTCATCTTGGCTCCCCAACCCCAAGCACACCAGCTCCTGCAAGAAGGGGTCTTGGGAGAATTCCCAGCTGCGCTCTGCTGTCTCCTCGCTGTCGTCGCGTCCCGGGGATCGGGTGCCGTCGCTTCCCAGGTCGTGCGGCATTTCGGGGAAGTACCCGTCGTAGCGGCACGGCCAGTCCGGTCCGAAGAAACCCGCTCCGTCGGCCGGTGAGGATGACGACGAGGATACCTCGTCCTCGTAGGACTGGCGGCTGAACCAGACCATGTCGGGGGACAGGTTCAGGGCGGTGGCAATCTTGAAATCCATGGTTTAAAGTACAAACTCACGAGTAGAAACTTAGAGACAGGTTATAATCTTGCAGAGCAAATGTAAGAGCTGTTATTCGCAGGTGACAATCCCAACCAAATTAATGATGCTGTTGACAAGATCCACTGCTTTTTATCTCATTTTGTGAGTATTGTTGTCTTCCAAAGTTACAAGAAACTTAATTTGGACTAATTAATAAAAGACACCGCCCCTCCCCCTCCCTTACAGGCTGATTGGCGTAACGCAAAGAAACGTTGTCCAGGGATTATGCGGTGTACCGAAGCACCACACAGAGCGAGTCGCGCTCTTTGAACCAACTGTCGAGATTAGAGTTTAGTCCGTGGTCACAAAGCGTGTCCCACAAGCTGAACGTTTAACCATTGTGGACAATTCCTGAGCTCAAAAACTTAATCAAGACTAACGAATGAATTGAAGCAGGGCCAACCGACCCCTTCTCAACAGGCTAGGCGCGGCAGGTAATCCAAATGGTGAATTGCTGTAAACAATCAGATGACTTAAATGTAGTGTACACGATTGGTAATCCTACAAATTTTCTTTACTGAACTATTACGAAATACCTGACTAGACCGTAAGTTAATAGCAGTCTTTATCATCCTGTGAAATGATGGCACCTGGTGTGCTGTCGTTTTCAAGAAAAGTTGAAATTTCTATCGTTTTCCAACGATTGTTCCCCGTAAAAGTGGTTGGATAACTGCCCTCTATTGACCGAATGTAGTTAATTCGTGTTGTGTCTAAATGGGTGAAGGTTCCACTCCAGAAAATACGGCGCTCATTGAAACCAACACAAACTCAGACAGAAAGAGCGCCGCCTGGTGACGCTCAGGAGTAAGGTGGCAATGTGTTTTTGACTGGAAATTAAAGACTAAGACTCCCAGAATAATTTTCTTTCCAATTTTACTAGAGTTGACGGAATGATGTTTTTATATTCCCCTACCCCCAAACCACCCAACAAATAGTGGCCCATCTCTGGGCCCAGGTCTAAATGTAGCC